>CM043702.1:29172500-29495000 GCA_023935145.1 Bretschneidera sinensis
AGGATCGCCCGGTAAAGGTTTTTTTTATAGCAGAAATGAGTCTAGGAGTATCGAGGGATTCACTGATGCAGATTGGGCAAGTTCTATTGAAGACATGAGGTCTACTTCAAGGTATTGTACATTTGTATGGGGCAATCTGGTCACTTGGCGAAGTAAGAAACAAACAGTTGTGGCCCGGAGTAGTGCTGAGGCTGAATTTTGAGTCGTGGCTCACGGTATTTCTGAAATGCTATGGCTGAAACTATTGCTTGAAGAATTGGAGATGAAAATAAATCTTCCTCTAAAAATTTACTGTGATAATAAGGCAGCCATAAGTATTTCCCACAATCCAGTCCATCATGATCGGACGAAACATGTGGAAGTGGATAGACACTTTATCAAAGAAAAAATTGAGGATGGTTTACTGTGCATAACCTATGTGTCTACAGGTTATCAAGTCGCAGATGTACTAACAAAAGCTCTAGGTAGGAAGATGTTCGAAAGACAGATTGACAAGCTGGGCATGTTCAATCTTGGAAACCTAGCTTTAGGGGGAGTGTTGTCAAATTTCCCGTTTCTTGTTTCCTGTTTTCTAGGGATTTGTTTCCTATTAAGTTTTATTTTTATTTTTATTTTAAATAAAGGGATAAGGAAGATTATTTCCTATTATCTCTCTAGTTTTAATTTCGTGATTTATTCCTTAAATTAAGGGATTGTTAGTTTCTATAATTGTGGAGAATCATTGACAGATTTGTTGTCAAGTTTCTCTATATGAGGCCTTTGTCTTTCACGTAGTAAAGTATTAGAAGAGAATTTTTCCATTCCATATTTCTTCAAAACAAAGCCAAACACTCCCCAGGAGAAGTCAAAAAAATAAGAAAATCGTCCTCACCAAATCATGTTTCGTAAATGCATTATCACCTTTATCCTACCGTCATTCCACCTCCAATGAGCATACTTGTGGTCCAGCTCCACCCAATACCAAAATAACCACATCTGTTTAAGCAACAACCTTTTCAACTCCATCAAACAAATGGTCACACTAACACTTCATCCAATAAGAAATTTTTGCATGTAATAACCAATAACCAAGCTTGCACGAGTTCTTTCTTCTGTGATAAGTAATAATTCACTGAAATAATGCCAAGGAAAAAGGAGGCATCATCCTAGTACACAGGAAATATAGAAGATAGCACCTAAAAGAAAAAGAAGGAAGAAAACAGAACACAAGATGAAAGAAACTAAAGCCTAAAGTTAAGAACATGAACAACTCTAACATAGAACAGGAAAAGGCCTGCTACCACCATGTATAGGGCAAAAGCTTTCAGCTTCACACAACAACCATATATGCACAAGGTCCTCCAATTACATATGTTTATGGATGATACAAAGTGCTCAAGTATGAACCTTGTGCTACCTACCTTACATAGTTAAATCAGACCACAAGAAGCATACCACCATGAGATACAAATAAACACACTCTCCCTCAACTAATTGAAGTTTCATGATTATTGCTATTAAGCTTTCTACTGTTTTCCACGAGGTATCTGTTGTAAACATCCACAATGTTGCAGAAGGAAATCCGCAATAACTTTGCTGGCTAAGGTGTTCATAGGGTAAAGTTACACAGCACTGAACCCTTCTTGCTTGAGTTAGAACTACACTCGCTTTTCAGGAAAGAAGAGAATCTGCCATAAATGTGTCTTCACAAGTCAGACAGAATTAGAGACTCAGAGGGTATGTTTGGTAGGCTGTTTTAAAAGAGTAACTTTCTATTTCCAAACAAAAAACCGTCAAGAAAATTATTTATTGCAATTTTCATAATTTTTTCAAGAATAATATTTTCAAAGCAACTCCTATTTTCTATAGCCTTCAATAATATTCACATGTTCTCTACTGATTTTGTTCTCTAAAAACTGTTCTGCAGTAATAGTTATCCAAGCATATTTTGAATCAAAATGTAACAAGAAACAATTTTTACTCACATTTCTGGACCATTTGTTTACGAACAGGACAGACAGAGCATCCAACCAAAACTTAATGTGCAGATGTCAGAACAACGTAATAGCATTTAAAGTAGGCCAATCAGTAGATCCAGTTGCAGAATAGACTACCCCGCTCCTCTTTCCTCTATTTATATTTCTGCATCAACCTCTGATGCATACAAGCAGGGACAAACAGAGGGGGGGCTGGTAGGGTACTAGGGCCATGCCTGCCACCCCGCCGCCCCCCCCAAAAAAAAAGAGAGAAGAAAGTTCCAAATTTAAATGTTAATTATGTCCAAAATAACCATACTTAATTGAATAGTGGCCACCCCTAGCTGTTTTGATGTTATGTTAATCTCTCAAAATCAGTACAAAAATAATATAAGAAGCAACAAAACGTCGAAATTATTGCAAACTTTCTCTTGTTAATGAATGCGACTTAGCAAAACGAAAAACTATCAGCCAAAGATTTTTAGAAATCTATCAAGTTTTATTTTTTGGTTAAAAATTTTATTCCTAAGAAAATAATTTTTAGATGTTGGTTTTAAGGATTGTGTAAAGTAAAAATAGTTAGAGAACTTCTAGTTTCTTTCTTCCTCTTCCTCATCTTCTCTAGTAAAACAATTATGAAATATCACAATCACAAGTTAACAACTGCAAGGTAATTCTTTCTTTTGAAATTTTATATATCTTTATTAATTTTTCATTCTACCAAAACTTTTTAACAGAATTTTGAATATTATATGATGATATACCCATGATATATGAACAATTTTTTTATTTATTTTCACAGTACATTCTAAACAATTTTTTTCGTTATATTTCCGAGAGAGTTTTTCATGTGACATTGCATATCATTATGAAAATTGAACTTATTATATGTCTTTTATCTCGGCCCCTAGCTTCGTCCCTGAAAACAAGGGACCGAGGGAGAACTGACACTGAAAAGCTAGTTGCCAAGGAGAAAGAGGCCCCAACCTTATAAGCACCAGAATATCCTAGTACCTACCTGATGTGGGACAATGTCATTCACCTCTTGTGTCTCTACAAGAAAGAACCAACCCTTCAGGCACATTGACCACTATAGGGACTCCTCAAGCATGCCTACTCTATTGGTATAAATACAATCCATGTATGATGCAAGACCCAAAAGGATGCAGACATGGGTCATGGGTAGCTCCGATACTATTTGATGCAAAGAAGGGACCACGGAAGAGCTCACAACAAAGAGTATACTCCCATAATGGTGCAAGTTTTAATCCACCCTTGCTTCTATATATCGACACTTATTAGCCCTTCCTCTATTTATCAGGCAACTTTAATTCTTCAAAATCTTTTGAACAAATTAGTCAATCAACAGGAATTCTATTATAACCTACAGCTTTTCCCTACTTTCATCTTTTCAAACACTTCTTTTACCTAGAGGAAATAAAAATGTATGTAGCCGCTATAAGTTCACAAAAGGTTTAGATTGTTGCACAATCTAGTCACCATGCTTTGTTACATGTTCTTTTCTTTCACATAGATTGAAAGTAAAAGGTCAAAATGCATATTTCTATCCCTTCACATCTCATTTCTCACACCAAGGAACATTCCAATTTCCGCTACACAGAAGATGAGAAAAAAATATAGAGATGAGTCAGACAAAAGTCCTAGGTCCACTAGCCAGCCTTAAGGCATTCATGAAACATAAATTTCTATGTACGCATGCTTCACTGAACTTGAAATGAAAAACATGCTTTTAGGCTTACCCGAGCTCTGAATATTTTTTTGGCAACATCGAAGCAACTTTATCTGTAAACTGCAGAGCACATAAGATCAATGTAGGCCAACTAGGAAACAACTTTTGACAGGTAATTTATTTTATGTCTATATTTGCAAGTATCTATTTAGTCCCGAACCTGAAGCACAGGTCGGTAAATAGACGCGGCCAAATATATGCCTTGCTCAGGCAAGAGAGCTGCAGACCCGTAACCTTCTTGCAACACATTTGTACCCCTCCTACTCCAACCTTGACGAATGAGATCAACTCCTGGATAATGGAGGATGCAGGTAACCATAGTTATTTATTTATTTATTTTTTGATAAGTACATGTAACCATAGTTAATGACCAATCAGAAATAGCTTATGTAGAACAAAAATTCATGAAGTAGAATAAAATTACAAGGAGGTACACCTAAAAGGCATAATGCCTTGCTGAAACTATTGGGAGTCAAATTGTATCCTTATAAATGGAGCTTGAATCATGAATGAGCATCACCAAGAAGGAGAGATGAAAATAGAGCATATTTTCTAGATTACTGAACCAAAAAAAAATCCTACAAATAGGATAATTTGTGGTGCAAAGCATGCTTTCATGCGAATTTAGAATTCAAACAGAGACACCTAACTAGTGTGCTTATTATTTCATTTTAAACTATTTTAGATAATTGGGAACCATTTGTAAATTTTACAGAAGAAAAGGAGAGAAAAAGAAGGCAGTCCTCTATAGCACAATTTTACAGGTACCAACTAGTCTAAACCTGAATTATGCTTCCACCTGGTAAATTACAACCTACAAAGCCTCAATTATACCAGGAAATAGATCATTTCCTATAATGTTATATTCCAAGTCTAAAAGTCAGCATCACCTCTGAAAAAGATTTTGTTCATACATCTACTTCAGTTGGACCACAACTTAAGCCTAGGTTTTTTTTCCTCTAATAAGCAAGTATTGCATTAAAAAGCACCAAGGGTACCACCAATGTACAAAAGCAACCATCAACAAGATAGTATAAATCTATGAAGTCTATAACCTCTTCCTCATTTACAAAAGTTCCCCTACAACCAAAAACTAAGGATATTGAACCCTTTATCCTTTTGTTTTTGATAAATTAAAAAATGTATTAGAGGGCAAGAAGGGGGTGCGACCCATGTACAAAAGATGACAAAAATCTATAAGTTCTATTAGTTCTTCCTCATTTACAAAAAAAAAATGACCATTAAACCAAAGTTTAGCGTGAAGCCACCTATCTTTAAGAAAAACAAGTGACATCTCCCTCCCCGTAAACACCCTCCAGTTCCTTTCATTCCACACTAACCAGATTATAAAAGAGTGGAATCAAGGTCCAATTCTCTATGGCCTTGAATAACTCTCCAAGCCCTAGCCTTTTTGCTTTAGTGTTGGCCCCAACCCAACAAACTCCTAGTAAAGAAAGTGTCAATGTCTAGTTCAAGGACATTGCAATAGGAGGTAAGTAACAAGAACTTTGACCCGCTTTTGTAAATTATCAATAGTCAAAATTCTTTCTCACGTCACTTCCCAAGTGAAAAAAATAAAATAAAAAAAGCAACCTTTAAAGGTGCACAAGTTTTCCAAATGGCTATCCAAGGAAAGTCGCTCCAACCCCCCCCCCCCCCCCCCCCGTTTCTCCAATGCAATGTTCTTGACAAAGACTGTAAAAGAACTTAACACTAAAGATCCTCTTTGTTTGGAGCTTCCTAGTCACCTTATCGTCTCAGCTCAAAACCACCCTAGAACCATTGTTCTTTTCAAAAAAAGCATCCAAATCATTTTTATTTCTCCCACTCTTGGGCATTCTGAGTAAAAGGGACCTCCCACACCACCTCTCCACCGATCAAAGAGACACGAGCTTATCATAGCCATCCTTTCCCTAGCCAAGGAGAAGGGGTACACAAATTACTCCTCAAAGGTGTATCCCCACACCACGAATCATGCTAAAAGAACACATGAGCATCATTCCAACCTCAATACTCAACCAAGATAGAAGTCCTCCCAACCTCTTCTAATCTATCTCCACACATCCACCCTATAAGAACCTCTACCTTCCATTGGCGTTAACCCATTATAGTCCAAAATGAACTTAGCCACAGTTACCTTCCTCCACAACTTTTTTTCAGTCATAACTATCCATAACCATATCCTAAGCAGAGCTTTGTGGAAGAGTGAGGGATTTTAGCCCTAACCCTCACACCATAAGCCCCTCTTTCCCACTTTAGACACCCACCAATTATGCTCTAAGCGGATCTTAGCCCTAATAACCTTCTGCGAAAGATGGTCCTCTTTATTCATTAATCTCCATAACCATTTTACAAGTAAAGCCTGGTTGAATAAAGATAGAGATTTAATACCTAAAACCCTTTTTCAATGGGTTGTTTGACAACTCCCCATTTGACTCAGTGGTACTTTAATGCCTCCCACATAGTTCCCTAAATAAACCTCCTTTGTATATCCTCCTACCTCCTAACAACCATGTTGAGAATAGGGAAGAGAGACATAAAATAGATAGGGATACTTGTGAGAGTACTTTTAATAAATGTTAATCTACCCCATTTGAAGAGTTAATACTTCTTCCACCTGATTAACTTTTTCTCAAATCTCTAAAAAACGAGGCCCCAAATACTTTTCTTTCGAAATTTTAGCTTCCACAGGGAGATTAAATATGTTATAGGGAGAGACCCACCTTGCACCCCAACACATTTGCAAATCATTCCCCATCTACCTCTTCACCAAGAGGGATCAAATCACTCTTACCCAAGTCAATCCTCAACCCAGAAATCACTTCAAAATAAAGGACGCGTCTAAGGTTGAAAATTTGATCCACCTCCCCCACAAAAAACAATTGCATCATCGATAGAAAGAAAATGACACAATAATCTCCTTACCACTCCCTCCCACAATGAAGCCACTTAGAAGACCTTGTTCAACCGCTCTACGCCTCTACCCAACATTTTGCTAAAAACTTCCATGACCAAAAAGGAGAGAAAGGATCTCTTTGGCGAAGCCCTCTAAAAGCTTGAAAAAAACCCAAAGTACATCTGTTAACTAAGATGGAGAAAGAAGTAGAACCAATGCATTTCCACGTCCATTTACACCACTTCTCACCAAAACTCATCCTTTTAAACAAGTAAATGACAAAATCACAACAAGCATGATCATGCTTACAAATCACTTCACCCCCTCTCCCTCTTTCAAATTGGTGTCCGCCATCTCGTTGGCAATCAAGGGCACTTCCAAAATTTATTTACCAGTAAAACAATTAATTCAGCTGCTAAGATGCCTACCATATTAACTAATGATCAGTAAGAACTATATTATTTATCAAAAAAAGAAATGATCAGTAAGAACTATATTATTCTACTGTGAATACAACCAAACAGACAAAGGTTCTATCAGAAATTATTCGAACACAATTAACCATATTATCTATCTTCCTTCATATTTTGTAGTAAAAAATAAATTTAAAAAAAGAGCCATCACCCCATGTCAGGCCAGTGAGGGGTGATATACTTACAGTCCTAGCCTTCAGAAAATTTGCCAGAAGTGGATTGATAGAATTATTCTTGTCAGCCCAAGACAATTACCAAGGACAAAAGTCCATAGAGTAGACCCTTCTTGTTGCTTCACATAAAATAGCAGGTTTACCAAACTACATAACACAATTCTTTTCTTGGGAAAATCATGATATATTCATCTCATTCATATGCCAACCTGGTGTAGATAAGGAAGTGAAAACAGTAGTTTTCAGACAGTTTAAAGACTAAAATTCTGATGCAGGTTGAAGCATGAATAAAATTAGGGTTTAGGGTTGAAAACCTCTAAATTCTGAATTTCATTAATGAAGGCCCTTACAATAGGTCTGAAAAGACTTAATTTACGACCGTTATGATAGCCCTTAAATACCCACCGTTAATTAAAACAACCAATGCTCATTAAAAGTCACATGACCGTTAATAGAAACTGGAAAACATAGACCAATCCATAAACTATATAAAACAAGATAACAATAAAACATATTAAAAATTAATTAAGTCAAACTGGAAAACATAGACCAATCCATAAACTATATAAAACAAGATAACAATAAAACATATTAAAAATTAATTAAGTCAGCTTCTTAGCTGCTCCTGCATCACAACCACCAATTGCAAAGAGCCCCATACAAATTCATAACAATTTTGACCAAGAAGATGTTGCAAAACACTTACATCTTCTACAGTAAGAACGAATACAGAAGAAAAAGATATTGCAAAAGTACAATGTTTATCATACCCTGGTTGGGAATTGATACAGAAGCATCAGTGAAGCGAAAAGCAAAGGTAAGACCATCTTCTGACGCATCCCTAAAATCCAACACAATCAAATCATCAATATGTTGTGAAGGTATAGAAATTCAATGCATAGACATAATCCAATTGAACAGTTGTAATCATGTCTAAAAGATAGCTTAGTAAATGAAATCACACATAGTCCATATGAAAGAAAAGCATATGAAGAGAAGCTAACTTTTTGGCGTTTACAGGGAACATGGTGTCATTTTGGTCTGTGGAACGGGAACCTGAACGCAGTACACCCCATAACGTGGCACAATGGAGGTAGTCTTCTTTAGATCGCTTTATAGGATAATTTCATTTAAAACATGAAACACATTTTTAAGTTGTATAGGTAACATTAGACATGTTTTTGTATTGATTAACATTTTACCTAAGTAATATCAATTCACTATTGGCCGCTAAAAAAATTGTTGATTCCCATAAAATTATTAGCAAACCCTAGCCCACTTCAATTAGTATATTTGCAATCAACTTTCAAGTATGATTTCTTCTTTTCCATTGTTTAATTTCATAGTTCAATTGGAACGCTTATATACCGGTTCCATATCGCAAACGATCCACGGTTTTGATCACACTTTCGAATTCGAAAGTCGCTACGGTATGGATGAATTGTGGTAACTCTAGTTGACATACACCCATATCATTTTTATGTAAATCTAGGTAACTCGTGTTCCTGATTTTTTTTTACAAGTATATACTCTTGTTCCTGACTTAAAAATCCTAATCTTTGTTTTTGAATTTTTCCCCATTACTAAAAAATGGAACTAAATAATTTATTTTTTTTGGGATAAAAGAAGGAAATCTGTAAATAAGACGAAAGAGAGCATAAGGGAGAAAAGATAAGGAATCGTCCTATAAAAAGCTATTAAGTTACATAAGAACGGTTCTACAATCCCTTTGCATATCAGTCAGATGTATAACCCTAAAGAAATCTGAAGCTAATGCCAAAAGAGAGGAGAGAAACACAACTCTATCCTAAAGTATATGTACAGACATTAAACGGTCTCGGAAATACCTTCCGTTCCTTTCATTCCAAAGCATCCATAAAAAATAAGGGTAAGTTACACCAACATCCCCAAGTTTGGTCATAATTACAACTTCATCCCAAGTTATCAAAAAGTATCTTTCCCCCAACCTTCATCTGAACATTGCAATTGCATCCCAAGTCGTAAACAGACATGAAAGAAGTTAACAGAACAATGATCTTGACCTAGGTGGCATCATGTGCCTTAGAGCATCAGTTGTTGCCCATGTACAGCACCTCTTCTTTCCCATTTAAATCATAAAAAATGAAGCAACAGTACAACGTAGCATTTCAACACATTAATTTTTTTTTTACAAGTAAACTGTATAAAAAGAAAAAGCGCACCAAGAGGGTGCAACCCATTTACAAGGCTATCTATAGGAGAGAAACTCCACAAAATCTACTATACTTACTTCAAGTACAAAAGAATTCTCTGTAACTCAAAAAATAAGGGTATTGAACCACCTTTCCCTAATTACAACTAAGGGTCTCTCAATGCCATCAAAAGCTCTACGATTTCTCTCATTCCAAACTAACAAAAAAAATAGAAAGGGGAATCATAGAGTAAGTTTTCTTAAGGATCTTTGAGGTTCGAAACCCACTCCAGGCCAAAATTTCATCATTCACAGAGCCAGTAAAAACCCAAGACACACCCAAAACTTTATAAACCATTTCCCATAAAGCATTTTTCAACACATTAATACCAAGATAAGAAGAGATTTACTTAACAATCTGTGAGATAAATTACTAGATTGACATTACTCTGAGCATGAATCTTTAACAAACCATGTTATCAAACAAAAGCCTCTTCCACACAGACAGACGCAACTGATGCTAAACATACATACACAGCACATACGCATATTCCACACAGACAGACAGTACAGTAATAAATATTAACATACATGACATGATGCTGTCTGGCTAAGTCAAGTTCAACTGTTTATATCATTTCACAATGCTGATATTAAAAAAAAATCCCAAATTGTTCTTCAATCTTTGATCATGCGAATTGAACTTCGAAAATGATTATAAAAATATGGGTATAAGGGACTTTTGAACTAAAATTACCAGTGAAGCCCTGGAGTTCTATTTCCATTTTTACTATGTGACATGGACTGCTCATTTTCTTGTTTCCCTAATGTTGCACAGTTCCTAGAAAGAGATACAGAGCCAGATAGATAGAGGTATAAAAGGAGTTTCTAGAAAGAGAATGCAGTGTAAATGACACATGAAAACTAGTGGGAGATTTCTAGTGGTGGAGTTTGGTGGGAGACAGATAGTACATGACCTGTTAATGTAATTAAAAGAAAATATGAAAGCTGATGGAGATGAAAAGAGACAGTACAAGTGCCACTGTCGTGAAGAGTTGCAGAGACGAAAAGTTAGAGACAGGGAGTTTTTTTATTTTTCTTTTGAGACTTTTCTCTTGTAAATGGAGACATGAAAGGAGCGATTCAGCTTTTTAATTGTTGAAACAATTCAATGCCATCCCATGAGATATTTGTTAGAATTGAAATGAATGGTCATGTACAATGACATTTGTTGGACCCAGAAACTATTGAGAACAAGGTACCTAGTTAAATAACTATTACTACTTAATTTTCTATAATATTTATTTTGGCCTTTTGGAGTGGTTTTTACTTTAAGATTTACAGACTCGGCTTTTATAGCCCATATATTGTAACATCTCCATGTCTTCCATAATAGTTGTATTTAATTTAATAGATCAATAGACCGATTGCCATGCCCGTGCAATGCACGGGGTTAGTTTAATTTCTTTATTTAATAGAAAAATTGAGAGTTATTATTTTAGTCTTTAAAACACATTGAAAAAATAATTTATTTCAAGTGAATATTAAAAAGAAATAATTATGGAGTGATCTGATGAAAATCTGCATAGTTTGTAAGACATAATAATATTACTTATGTTAACTATGTTCTTAATAAGTGTTTTATATATTCATACAGCATGTGCATACAAATAGAAGCAATGAATTTTAGATTAGATACAGACAGCCAACACCTTAATCAATGCATCACTAAACAGCCATCACATTCACCAACATGTCACACCCCAAAAGAATAAAGGAAATCTTAAAGAGCAGCATTGAACATAAAACTACAGTTACTTGCCTTTTCTCTTTTGAAGGGACCTTGTTTGCAAGTCTAGCTGTTTGTACAGCAGCATCTGCGGATGCAGCTTCAGGAGTTGCTCGCAGAATCTCACATATGAGTTGTTGGCATTCACTCTTTAGCACATAATTTGAAAAAAAAAATACATATAAGCTCAAAAGCTTGAAAAGAAATCTTCAGGATGAATGTAGGTTCATATATACTTTTATTCAACATTTAAAAAGTTGGTACTTAGATTATCATTAAAGCAGGTAGACCTGTAAGACTGTCAAAGAAAAGCCGATACTGTAGCCTCCAGTAACTTGGGATGCTTCAGAATCAGGGTTCCAATTTATATCTGTTGGCATTGACTTTGGTGTGTTAATGTCATGTTGTACAGACTTTGATTCCAAAAGCTCCCCAAGAACAACATGGTTCTCTGAACAATCACAGGTGAGAAATTTAGTTTCAACAGTTAGTTAAGTAATATAAACATAGCACTTCAATATCTCACCAAATATCCTAACTACAGTGTCCAAAATTGAATCAAGAAGCTCTTTTGCAGCAGCCTGTGCTTTCCCTGCAGGAGCCATCACAGGTGAGACAGGGCTTACTGCCAAGAGAGTCCCTGCAAGTGATATCCCATTCTGACGCTTCTGTTTCGGCAACTGGTAGCTTTCTAACTGTCCCTTCATAAAATGGAGACCCGCAGCAGGAGTTCGATCAGCCTGACCAATGCCAGACCTTGAAGAATTAACAAGCTCCGCATGAGCTTTGATCTTGGATGTGATGATCTCATGAATTGTGGGTCGTAATCTTTGGCTGATATAGAACAAATTAACAAACTAGGTATCTCATCTTGGAATAAAAATATAGAAAATAAATGAAAACAGAGTTACAATGCACAAATTCACAAGAGAATCTAAATTACTTTTCATTGATTCATTAAATGAACAGTATTTTCAAAAAAAGTGAAGATTGTTTAGCGACTAGTGGTGGGCTCTCGTTATGTGCAGGAACAAAATAACTTTCAATCCATTGAAAAACCAAAAGGATCATGCTATAACTCATGCAGCGACACTGTTTATACAACCCACTTAAACTTGGTCAAAGTAGTAGTGCCATGCATCGCGATGAAGAGAAAGTGATAGACAACGTTTCACAATTAGAAGCATGAGAAGGAAAATGAAAAGGGATGTGTCACAGCAGGAGGCAATTGGATTTAGTTTCAATATAGATATAGATTTATTCCATTCACCTCGCTGCTAGAGTACCATCAGTTTTCCTAGTCTCATCAAACAATATTTCCTAAGCATTAAACATAAGCCTGACGGTAAAAATAGCACAAAGCACCTGTCTTAATTCATGGAACATGTAAAGCTTAGGTTATGTGGATGAAGCACATTATCATAACAAGAAAATGAATAAAGAACTATACATATATATATATATATATGTGTGTGTTTTAGTTTATACAGTCCCAAAAATTAACTTACGTGAGAAAAAAAATCTCACTAATTAATTAGAATTTCTAAATCCCTCTTGATATCACTAATTAATTCTAAACAACAGGATAATCAAAATGTAATGCAACACTCCCACCTCAATCCTGCTGTAATCCTAATCCAATTCCACCTAATTTCAGTCCGCAAACTAAACTGGCCATTTGTGAAGTGTCAGAGACTGCAACATGGATCATAGTAGCAGCTTGATTGCTTGGAAGTCAATCCCACTTTGCTCAATGTGGACTACATGGACGGGATTTTGAAAGGAGGGAGTCTCAAGCATTCTCTAGTTGTGACTATTTTCATATTTGTGAGATTCGTTTATATACGCTAATCCGCCACTCCAACATTGACTCTTTTTTTATGATAAGTAAAGAATTATAATTAAAAAAAACACCAAGAGGGTGTAACTCAAAGCCAAAGGCTAATTGCAAGAAAGAAAATCCACAAAATCCAAAAGATCAAAATTATTTACAAAAAAAAAATCCATTTAGCCCAAAAGTTAAGGGTACTTAGCCAACTATCTCTAAGGGAATCAAAACTTCTATCAAATCCATCGAAGGCTCTACGATTTCTCTCATTCCACACGAGCCAAAAAATCAAGTGTGGAATCAAAGAATAAACCTTTTTGACCTCCTTTGGTGCTTTCAACCCACTCTAAGCCCAAACTTCATCTTTCACGGATCCCGTTACCAACCAAGAAACCCCCAAAATCATATACGCCATCTCCCACAAATTTCTAGCCAACAGGCAATCCACCAAAAGATGAAACACGGACTTATTGCATCGCTTGCAAATAAAACACCTATTAACAATTACTCTCCTCTTTCTTTACAGATTATCAATGGTAAAAATTTTCTCCAAAGAAGCCTCCCACACAAAAAAAAAAAATTACTTTTCAAGGGGCATGAGAACACCAAATAGCTTTCCAAGGAAAATTGGAAGATCCAACCCAAGGATCCCTATCAACCAGAATCTTGTAAAAATATTTCATCTCAAAACCTTTCTCCAGATTAGCTCCTCATCTAGCCAAGTCAACTCTACTCCCATCCAACCTAATATTGTATAAAATCTCAAAAAATCTCTCAATCCCCCCAACTTCCCGATCATGGACTTTACGAGTAAACGTCACATCCCAAAAAAACCCATCATTAGTGAAGGAAGCACTAGAGCTAATAAGTGCTTCTTTATTTCTCACTATATTAAAGATTTTCGGAAATTGATCTTTTAGAGAAGCGTTCCCAAACCCAGTATCAAACCAAAGACAAGTTTTCTCTCCATTTCCAACCAACACCGAAACATAAGGAAGAAAATCCTCCCACCCTTTCCGAATCCATTTCCAAACTCCCACCCCATAAGCCTCTCGTGCCTCCTTAGACATCCATCCATTAGGATCAAGCCCGAACTTAGTTACTACCACTTTCCTCCAAAGATGATCCCTCTTCACAAGAAACCTCCATAACCACTTCCAAGAAGTGCTTTATTAAATAAAGAAATAGATTCGATGCCCAATCCCCCTTTCTCCAAAGGTTGTTTGACCACACCCCATCTCACCAAGTGGTACTTGTATTTCTCCCCCGTGTGAACCTTCTTTGAATATTTTCCAACCGGTTTGCCACCGAAGAAGGAATAGAAAAAAGAGATATAAAGTAAATCGAAAGACAAGAAAGAGTACTCCTAATAAGAGTAAGCTGCCCTCCTTTTGAAAGGTAATGATTCTTCCAACTGGCCAACCTTTTCTTAAACTTTTCCACAATTGGAGTCCAAACACTCTTTTCTTTAAATTTAGGCCCAGGACGGAAACCAAGGTAAGTGATATGAAGAGATTCCACTTTGCATCCCAGTAAGTTCGCAAAAAAACGACCATTGATATTCTCACCAAGCAGAATTAATTTGCTCTTGCTAAGATTGACCTTAAGCCCTCAGACTGCCTCAAAACAAAGAAGCACACAACTAAGTTGCAACATTTGAATAGCCTCTGCCCCACAAAAAACCAAAGTGTCATTGGAAACTAAAAGACATAACACCTTCACACTAGCTGCATTACTCCCAACTATAACATCACACAGCAATCCCCCATCAACCACTTTCGTCAACATCTTACTGAAGGCCTCTGTAACCAAATTGAATAAGAATGGAGCAACGGATCCCCTTGTCTTAGGCCTCTGGAAGCTCTAAAGTACCCAACTAGACCAACATTAACAAGAATAGAGAAGGAAGCCAAAGAAATGCATTTAAAGATGCACTTACACCATTTATCCGCCTTTTTCGGAATAAGTACAATAAAAGTAGCATTGAGACTCCCCACAAATTCACCAGATAAATGGAACTCCTCAAAGAAACTAAGGACATCCTTCTTGAGCACCTCCCAATTGTAAACAAGAAAAGTCATAGTGAAACCAGCCGAGCCCTGAGCTTTGTCACCATTACAATCTCTAAGAGCCTTTACAATCTCTACTTCATCAAACAGGCATTCCAACCAACTAGCATCCTCTTCATCAATACTTGCAAAGTCTAAGCCATCCAAATTCAGTTTACTATCGAAGATCTCCTTATAGAGATCCTTATAGAAATCACAAATCACCCTTTTCATACCCTCCTCCTCAACCACCATGCCATCAACCTCTATGGAGCTGATAAAATTAACCGTCCTATGAGCATTGGCCATGCAATGAAAGAACTTAGTATTCCTATTTCCGTCTCGGAGCCACAATTCTCTAGACTTTGACGCTAAGAGATTTCCTCCATGGAAATAATCTTAGCAAGTTCTTTTTTAGCCCACTCCCTCCGTTGTTTATCTTCATCCGAGAGACCCTCAACAACCTCCTTCTCATCAAGCCCGCTAATCTCACTCGTCAAAGCATTTAATGCTGAATTCACATTTCCAAACGTCTCTCTGTTCCATTTTTTCAACTCCTCCTTTACTCGTTTTAACTTGGAGCCCAGCATAAAGCTAGCAAAGCCTCAAACAATACAACCCTCCCACTAGCATTTAGCGAGGTCACGGAAACCATCCACTCTAAGCCACATTCTCAAACCGGAACTGGGTCAGTCCCCAATGCAAGCCCCCCATTTCTAAGACAATTGTGTGATGATTCGAAGTGGGCTTAAGAAGGAGCTTTTGGATCAAACTAGGAAACAAAGCTTCCCAACAACCAGAAACAAGAAAACAGTCAATCCTCGAGAAAGTGGACATCTCCCTAAAACTTGACCAAGTGAAAGAGCCACCCGAAAAAGGCAAATCTATTAGATCTTGGCCCCTTACAAACTCTAGAAACTCCCTCATTAAACTAGACTCATAAGAACCCCTGGTTCTCTCATAAGGGTACAAAACCACATTAAAATCACCTCCCACCACCCACAGAAGATTCCAACCGCTCCAAATCTCCGCCAACTCCTCCCAAAGCAGACCCCTCAATCTGCTTTCATTTGGCCCATACACTCCGGTCATAACCCATTCCCCAATCACCGAAAGCCCCTTAAAATCACAAGACACTAAAAACAAACCCACAAAGACATCAATCAACTCAAGAACCTTCATATCCCACATAACAACAATTCCCCACACATCAATAGAAGGTAAGGCTTTCCAACCACAGGATCTCAACCCCGAAATACTACAAATAATCGCATCATCAATCACCTTCATTTTAGTCTCTTGAAGACAAACCACATCACCCTTCCACTCTCTAAGATAACGCTTCACCAAAGCTCTTTTCACAATGTCATTCAATCCCCTGACATTCCGAGAAATGATTTTCCGCTTCATTACACAATACTACCCACCCTCTCCTCTTGCACATCCTCATCACCTTTGGCAACGCCTCCACCACCTTTCTCATAACTATCGCCATTTCCTTTGACTTTGAAATGAATCAATAAGCCCATTTCTACCCCTTTCACCAACATCTTGCTTAAAGCCTCCATAACTAAGGTGAACTAGAAAGGAGACAAAGGATCCCCTTGTCTTAATCCTCTAGAAGCTTGAAAAAAACCGGAGGGACACCCATTAACCAATATGGAAAAAGAAGTAAAAGACATGCACTTAAGAATCCACTCGCATCATTTTTCCCCAAACCTCATATGTTTCAATAAATAAATAACAAAGCTCCAACAAACATGATCATATACCTTTTCCATATCAAGTTTGCAAATAACCCCTCCACCTTCATTTTTCAACTGAGCAAATAACCCCTATTGGTGCTTCTTAATAAAAAAATTATTTATCAAAAAAAATCAAAAGCCAACCTCTTGAGTTCTCTACAACCCACCCTGAATGTTTCTTATTTGCTAGCTGTTTACAGCTCCTAGATTTACCCTCTTTGAACCTAATCCTCTCAATTTCCTCAAACCGTCAGATTGCTTGCTCTTCACTCCAACTAAAGAGACCTTGACCATCTCATTCAGCTTTTTGACCCAATTAAGAACCCGATCGGATGCCCTACGCCTCACTTCTTCTTTGTCATCCGACTCTGAAACCATCCACTTATCAGAATGCTCCACATTCTCCACTACAGCCAAACATATCTCATTGCTAACAACTTGATCAAGCACCAACTCTCCCTCCCTAAGAAGACTTTCCCCTTTATCCACCAAACAGCCCCTCCTTTCACTCAAAGGCAGCCCCTCCTCTACATCAGAAAGAATGAGGGCAAAAGATGGATTGAGACAATCAATGGCCAAGGCCGCCATAGGATCAATGAAACCAAACTGACTCTCTTTCACACAAACATTCAGTAGCATCCCAAGACCAATTCGCAAACAATCATCACCTAAGAAACTCACCATTTGGCCACCCCCAGAATCCGAAAAGAAACAAGGCCCCCCAACGCTACCCGAAAGAAGCTCAACCCCCTTTTTAGCCGAGACAAAATTCTCTCCAGAAACCTACCCTACAGGCCGAGAACAGGGCTGTCAACAAAAGACTTAAGCAGAAAAACACCTTCGCCTCTCTCAATAATCTCTGATTCGTGCACCAAAGGAATGTCATCCTTCTCTTCGAATTCTGGACACCACAATCTAGCCAACCCAGAATTATCCAAGGCTAAATCCGGCAAGGAAGAGGGAGAAGAGGATGGTGGAGCCAGAGGATCCCGCAAAAAAAGAGTTAGAACTCACCAGAGAAGGGTCGCCCAAAAAAACTGCAACTGCCTCAAGCGCCAGCGCAGTCGCAGCGATGATCTCTTGCCGGCAACTCACTGGAGGTCCAAACTGGGTCGCAACCCA
Source organism: Bretschneidera sinensis (assembly GCA_023935145.1). Lineage (NCBI taxonomy): Eukaryota > Viridiplantae > Streptophyta > Magnoliopsida > Brassicales > Akaniaceae > Bretschneidera > Bretschneidera sinensis. The sequence continues at coordinate 29,190,450 of CM043702.1, forward strand.
CCGCTTCCTAGATTTGGCCTGAGTGGAAACAACACTTTTGGGCTTTTTAAACAAACCAGTTCCTGGGCCATTTTTGCGGATCAACCTTAAAACCCCAACAGGTTTCTTTGGGACTTTAAATCCTTGACTACAACTAGGCCCGGAACCCCTTTAAGAGATAGATCAGCATCGTGGCCCAACGAAGGACCAAGGCCCAAGACCTCTTTACCAGCCCGCTGTGACTCTTTTTTAGACTATTAATATTTGCTTTCTTAATAGTTTCTTAGGTTTTTAGTGCTTAGTTGTTTTCCTTTTTCTTTTGGGCATTCCTCTGGGATGCCTCCTTGTACCTGGGCTGCACACCCACAACAATTTTTCTTATTGATTTGTCACATATAAGAAATAAAGACACCAGAAACCAACAAATGAATTAGCATTGAGCATCCTCATATTTGTTAAAAAAACCAACAAATGAATCAAGCAAAAAATATGTGATAAACTCAACGAATAACGAAATTTCCAAAAAAAAAAAATGTTATGCTCAATCAGGAATCTTATTCTTCTTTTACCATATTTAAGCATTAAACACGGGATCCTACCTCACCTAAGTGCCACCAGTCTTGCCACTAAGCCAAGACATCATTGGCAATCCATCAGCAATCCAGAGGATAAAAGAACACTATAAAGGGGAAGAAAAAAAATGTTGTCCTATATGTAGTGCGAAATATGATAATATTTGGCATGAAACCCCGAAAAATCATGGTTGCATCAGAAAACACCTATTTAAAAATATTTGTTTTTCAAATTATGCTAGAAATGAAATAAATGAAGCATATGAGCCAGAAAACCAACCATATAATAGCACCCGCAGCCGCAACTTTTCCAAGCATGCAGAGGCACAGAACCATGGTCTGCAAATACTTCACATGAAGCAGAGCATCACTCTTTCGTATTGTTTCCTAGAATAAATATAAAACCAAGCATTTCAGCCAATAAGATATGAGAAAACATGATAATACTAACTAATAAGTCCAGTGCTCATACAATAAATTCATCAGGGGTGGAATCCGAAAGCCATGGTGGAAGGTGATGAGGAACAACTTTTCCATCACCACCATTAAGCCTTATTGTATGCCCGTCTGAGGTAGCTTCATCAAGTGGTTCCAAAGAAACCTCCTCATCATGGCCATCAAATGATGAACTGAAAAATACAATCAGTTATGAACTAAAGGACCCAAAAAAGAGTAAAAAATATTTTAAAAAAAGCTTATTCAGTCTTCCAGCATACTAGTCAACCCAGAAAATCTGGATTTAACTATATAAGTTCAGAACTTATCAAAAAAGCTATATAATTTCATCAAAATCTTGACACTAATTTAAGAATCCATATAACGACAATAAGCCAAACTGAAAGAAACCACAGAGAATTTTGCAAAAAGCTCAAAGTTCAGAACGACCCACTGATAAATGGGGCAAAAATAAATAAATAAATAACTTAATTACCATGATAAAATCAGGACTCTAGTTCATGCATAACTCTCCAAAATGTAGTAGATAATAACCTTACAAGTTACAACCACACTAATTACCTTATTTAGACAAGGGTACTTATGTCCTAATCAGTAAATAAATGCATTACAAATTAAGTGAGGCTCTTAAGTCTTGATATAGGAAAAGCACTTTACGGAAAGAAATTTCTAAAGTTAATGATCCCAAATAATGCAATGCCACAAGGATATTAATGCTAGCATATGGCATTGGGAAGCTATATGATGCTTTAAGAGTAAAGTCAAGACAAATAATTGATTTCAGATCTGACAACTCAATTGCATTTATTAAAAGAAAAAAAGAGAGAAATTTGGATAAGGTAAAAGTAGATAAAAAGAAAAATGAGCAGGTTACAAGAAAATAAGAAGTATAGTAGCAGAAACTGCAATAACAAAGAACTCTCAATCTTACCCTCCATCAACAGAACCTGTCCTATATGATCCATCTAGGGGCCCATGAGCACCAAACTGATTGTCACCTTTCAGTAACCTGGTTCTTCGAGACACTGGTTGTGAACTACTTGATGTAAATGCAACAGCTGTGGTGGTTGGCACTTCATCATCCCTTTCAAGCATGCTTGATGCAACTGAGCTGTAGAAAAAATTAGCTTAAGGACAAAAGGGCTTCATAACGGAAACAGCTCCAACAAACTAGCTTGCACAGTGATTGAAAAGGTCTGTGGTTATAGTGAATGGAACAATCAAAAAAGGAGACCTGCGAACTCCTTTGATAAAAAAAAAAATCGACGCGCCCCCAAAGAAAAAAGAAAACCTAAACAGTTAGAGCTTTCTTAAAATTTTATGACTCTTCTTTAAAATTCTAACAGCATTATTCAGATGTAAAACTGCATAATAATGCTGTCAAAAAATGCCATGTCAAGACAACAATTTGAATTGTATGGCCAGAGTGAGGCATAAATCAAACTCGCACTAAAATACCATCATATGTACACTAGAAAACAACCTTGTTAATGAAACTATGACAAGTGCATAATGTTTTCCAAATTTTAAGCCCAACACAAAATAAGAAGAAATACCTGTATTCACCCTTATTGTAAAGATGTGCGTGCAAATCCTCCAAAACTTTGTAAAAAAGAACTCCTTGCAGCTTTGTCAGCTCAGATCGACAATCTTGAAGAGCACCAACCTAAAGGAAATTAGTTAGAATAATTATAAACGCTAGAATAACATCATATCTTCAAATATTAGGTTTGAACCAACACAAACAAAGAATATATCAAGTAACTATAAGCATAAATCTCCATGTAGTTCCTATACCAACATGCTGTATCAATGTCTACAAAGGCAACAGATGAGGTGAGGCTTGCCACAAAATGAAAAACCAACTCATTCTTAGGATACTGTTCTTCATCTCACAAATTTATATGCAGTTTAGGAGTAAAAAATCGCTTCCAAAGGTCAGAGTGTAATAAGATTGAGAACTATGATATCATTATATAAAATGTTTCTTTTTGTGACACTATAAAAGTGGGATTATTAAAAAAGATTAGAGGAGCTACCGTTTGAAGGCCCTCTCGCTCAAGCATCAGAGACGACTGAATATGCAGTTGAACTGCAGCATAAAACTGCTTTTCGGAAATAAGCTTCTCAATACGAGCTGGAACCTGATACACATTTCAAAGTTCAAACAGACAGGATAACGATTCTCCAGAAAAGCCAATTCTTTAACAAACTCGATTTAGCCTGAACAACTATTGTGTCAGCAATTAAGTATCAAATTTGCAGTACAAGATTTATTCCTATAAGATGCATAAATATGAACCATGAATAAAAAGATACAACTCAAGCAACAGCTCAGATCAAAGTGAATCAGGTTCACTTCAAAGGATGGCGAGGAAGAAAGCAGTCCCCAGTCAAGTGCTCAAATCTTAATTAAACCATACAATATACAAATATATTATTGAATTCAAAAGTCTGAAGGCTGGATATAATTATAGACCAACCTTAGCTATGCCCTCAATTTGATCTAAAAGTGAGATTATGTGCCGCAATGTAACAGATCGATACCACAACTGATGCAGTTGTTTACTGCGTGCACCAAGACACTTCTTTGCCTCAGCCAAATCAACCTTTAAGACAGCAATACTTTCAGTAGACTCGCTGAATAACCGTAAGATCTGATGGAAAGAAATCAAAAGTAACAAATTAGAATATAAATGCTACTATGATATGCTCAATACTCCTTAAGAAAGGAAAAAACAGAGGAAACCGACATTTAACAGATCCATTACAAGTTAAGCAGATACAATGCTTACGTAAATTTTAGGTATCATCCAAATGATGATTAATTTTGATATCACAAAAGCAAGCTAAGCATAGTTAGATCATCATTGTACATTACATAGACATCAGTAAATAATTCTTATCTGTCACTAATGCATGATATGACCCTTTACCAAGAGCACCCAAATCAAGATTCCAGATGGAATGTAGGGGGCTTTTTATTTTTTTATCGGTACGTAGGGGGCTCATTATAACTTAATTGATATCCAAAAATACAAATATTGAAATAAAAATCTAAATAGTTAAGAAAACATAATGAAGGATCCTTCATAACAATAGTTAAAAAAAGTAACATGTAAAAATAAATTTCTTGGGAAGGAGACTGGACAAGGAATTTTTTTGTAAATGCATGTCTCTACAGATATATAAGAAAAAGAGATCAAATTACAAAAGATAGTTCTATTTTTACACTTCTCAATAACTTTTGGAGGATCTATAGTTCCACAAGTGAAATATCGGATTTCATATCCTCCACATGTTCATCATTTGCCAATTACCTAGTTGTTTGAAGATACGGATCTATCCTATTGGTACTGTGCTCAAAATTAACAGTTCAATTGTATGAGAAAATGAGAGTTCATGGATCGGATAATTGCAAATATCTACAGGTACCATATTGAGTATGCATGATGGGTAAGATCTATTTTCATATCATTTAACTGAAACTAAGATGATTTTTTTTATTAGTAAAATTGTATTAACAAAGCACCAAGGGGGTCAACATTAAGCCAAAGGCTAATTACAAGTAAGGAGATTCACAAAATCCAAAAGATCAAATTGTTTAAAAATTCTCTGTAACCCAAAAATTAAAGGTGCTGAACCAGCTATCTCTAATATCTCCAACAGGACTTTCAATACCCTCAAAAGCTCTACGATTCCTCTCTTTCTACACTAGCCAAAAATAGATTATAGGATCAAGAGATAAGCTTTCTTAACCTTCTTTAGTGCTATCAACCCACTCCAAGCCAAAACCTCATCTTTCACGGAGCCGGTAACTACCCAAGAAATCCCCAAAATCCTATAGGTCATCTCCCATAACTTTCTAGCCAACGAACATTCCACCAAAAGATGAAACACGAACTCGGTGCAACCTTTGCAAATAAAACATCTATTGACCAAAACTTCACCCATTTTTTTGTAAATTATCTAACGTAAAATTTTCCCCCAAAAAGCCTCCCAAACAAACAAAAAAGAACTTTCTTAGGGGTGCGAGGACCCCGAATTACTTTCCAAGGAAGCTTAAAAGAATCTGCCATATGATCTCCACTAAGAAGAAACTCATAAAAAAATTTCACGGCAAAACCTTTCTCCACACTAGGCCCCCACCTAATCGAGTCCACCCTATTCCACCTTAGTGATATATAAGATAATATTAAGCAATTAATTAAGAGTAAAGAAAAGATGGTCAATGTTTTACTTTTAGTACTATGTAATCTTATTATTTGGATAACCTGTAGTTTTGAAATTATTTTGTAAGTGGTAAACATTTTTTTGTGTTGATTTAGATACTAGAGCAACAATAATTAGATAAACGATAAAATTTGATTGTATCCAAGATTATTATGATCCCTTCTATCATTGCTATCTAAGTCTAGGTACAACATGCTTGCTCAGTGAAGTAGAGAAAATAATTCATAACACACGTAAATGTTTGTACGTATGTATATATATATACACACACATAAAGACGTCTAAATTATATCCTATCAAGTGAAGACAATTGAGAGCGTTGCTGCATTGAGAAAATAAACAAAAAGAGTAAAAAGGGCCAAAATTTTCCTCTTGAAAATATAAACATACAAGATAAATCAAGAAAGACATGGAATCGAAGAAGCAAGACACTATAGTCATCTAAAGCAAGATGATGTAGCCATCTAGCTAATGAGTAGTCTCAATATCAGAAGCATAAACCCGTGCATTAAAGGCTCAACACTTTTAAGTTGTTCAGCAACTCTTATCACGAATACCAATGGGGAGCTCTCAACAGGGTACCACTAGTAAACATTGCTAGCACAAAGCTGGCACAACCTAGGCCGGGGTGGAGGGAGGAGGGACAAGGGGAAGCAGGGCTCCCCCAAATCTTTACAAATTTTAGTAGTATACATGTTAAAATTGCAAATGAACACTCATATTAACCTTTTGGGCTACTCCAAGCGTTTTTTTAATACTAGTCTCAAAAAACTTTCTACTTGCAATAGAGAAATGCTGCATTTGTACCAAAAGAAACAGAATATGCTGCAAAATAGGTTAGCTTTTTTAGGCCTTTTTTTGGTTCTCTTCATCCTTCTAACCCCTGCCTCTGTGGTTAACAGTACTTCACCAACATGACAACAGGTAAGGGAAATTTTTAGGCTTCATTTATAATTAAAAAAAATGAAAAAAAAGAACATTTTAGTTAGTTTAGTACTTTGGTTAGTTCCTTGTTTAGTTCATCACTTATAGTTACTTGGTGTTTATCCTTACAACTTGTTTACTTTTTAAAATAAAAAAATAAGTTTATTAATTTTTGGACCTATATTTTGTAAGGATATAAATAGGCAAAATGTGCCCTTCTCGACCTAGTGAATTGTGAACATCTTTTCTTAAATTTGCTTTGGAGGTGGTCCAGATGAGATTGGAGATTGCCCAATAACAAATTCTTTTTAAGTATTTTTTTAACTTAACAATATTTATTGTTTCTTTTTCTTTATTTTTTATATGACTAATAATTAAGATAAATTTATAAATTAATGATTTTATTTTATTTTTTTAGATTTTCAAGTGCCAAACACTATTCTAAATATAGTTTGATGGAGAGCTATTGATCATTGGAGGGCTGCTTTCTATCCAAAAAGAATTTTATAAAATTATTTCTTTTTTTCATTCTTGTTATGCTATTAGTTTATTACAGTATACACTAATGACGGATGTATACTCTAATTGAGTAATATATTATCGCTTTCAGTATTTGGGGCTTCCAAGGAGGTCAAGAAGGCTTATTGATCCCACTCAATTTTATTTGGCTAGTGTGGAGAGAAAAGATTTGGAGAGCTTTTGATGAGGTAGAAAAATCTATTGAAACCATTAGAGATAGTTCAATACCCTCAATTTTTGGTTTAGATGGAATGTCTTTGTAAATAATGATGATCTTTTATATTTGGTGGATTTCTTATTTATAAATAGCCTTTGACTTTGAGTTGCACCTTCTTGGCGCTTTATTAATAAAGTTTTTTACTTAAAAAAAAGAATTATGTATTTAATCTTATTTCAATGTTAGAATTTTTATTATAATAGTTAAAAAACGATACTTTATTTTATTGTAACTGTATTAGCTTTGGTCCCCCCGGAAAAAATCCTCACTCCGCCCTTGAACCTAGGAAACACCAAAAACTGTGAAAATCAACAACCATATTACCCCAAAAAACTTGACATCGTAGCAAAATCTGACCCCATCATCTTGCCATGCTTAGACATGCAACACCAATCAACAACAATATGTTCCTTCACCAAATAAGTTTTTCACACAAAGGCTCTCCACCACAGTCACACAACACACTCATGAACCTCGGGCACCAATATGCCACCACACAAAATTCACACTATTATGAGCCATTGTTGCATCTTGATCCTCAGCTACAAAGAGTATTATCAGCCACTTAGCTATGGAGAGTAACTCTGGAAAAACAACTCTTAAATATACCTCCAACACATTTATCAAAAAAAATACGCCTCCAACACAATAGTCTAAGTCAAAGCGAACTCTCCTATCCTCGCGCACAAGAATACCAAACACATCCAATCTACCCCCAACCTTTTAGAGGAAACCAAAACCATGGTAACCCTCCAATCAAGGCCTTTATATGAGAATTCTCCTAGTCTGGAAAATATGAGCAAGCAATAATCCTAAATCGCTTTCCCGGTTGACATATGATAATCCAACAATACAAATTTAACCACCTTGAAGGCTTAAAATATCTCACAGAATTAACGAACTTTTACTCCAAGAAAATATTACAACAAAAGAATTAGATTGTAGTCAACCATTTCTTCTCCGATTATTGACAATGATTGTGGGATCCTACATTTATATAACATTGATAAAGAATAAATTTCAGGTCTCAAGAAATGAATACTGACCTCTTCCATTAAAGCCTAACATAATATCTACAAATAAATCCATAAAATCATGCCTCGCATCAAAAGCCTCAAATCTAAGTACATCAGCACTTCACTTCCATATGTCAAAATAAAAAAGATTTAGCAGCAATTTTATTACATTACTATCTGAAGGGTAAGGTTCATGTTATTAGAAAATATGAAGATCACTTCTCCATCAGACCAGCAAACTGCAATTCAAAACATCAAGTACTTAACCATAAATATAAGGAGTGTGTACATGTGTTCATTAACAATAATGACACTCTGTGGCATGAAAGAAATAGAATGGATTTTGACAGTGTTGAGAGGTCTTTAGAGACCATTAGGATTGGTTGGTTAATACCCATAGTTTTTTGTTCAATGGTAATTTTTTGGTAAATGAAAAAGACCTCCTAGGTTTATGGAGCTACTTTTTTGTATTTAGCTTTTTGTTTTTGGGTTGCCCCCCCTTGGAGCTGTTTAATACATCTTATAAAAAAAATAATACTGACAATGCTATAGTTTTCTTTATAGGTAGCATTTACACATGAAGGAAATCACAACCCACAAGACAAGAATTATAAAAGTAACATCAAAAACAAAAATAGATAGACATGAAACCTTAAATTTTATTACTCTCCACCACTTAGTCCACATCGAGCAAGGAGATACTCCGACTTTAAGATGGCAAATGTGACCCGCACCAGAGGGTTCCGAACCGACCTCCCTCAATTGGGCCAGTTTTCTTTTTTGAAATTCGATGATCAGAGCGGTTACAAGGCAGCCTATATTGTGTCAAACCGGGGCGAGTGCTGATGCGGTTTTAAGGGTATATTCCAATTTTACTCCTATTTTTATTTCTCCCATATACGTCTAGGTAAATAACACATTAACACCTATATTTGCCCTAACCCTCTCACTCTCGGTGCCGCCCAGAAACCACAGGTCTCCTCTTCTCCCCTCCGATTCTCTCTTGCCATTTACTCTCTCTCCCCCTCTCTTCTTTACGATTTTCAAATTCCTTTTCTCTATGTGGAGTGCACCAGGTCCCTTTTTTTGCCACTGGTTATTGTCCCCTTAGGCGGATCCCTACACTGCCTCTCTCTCTCTCTCTGTCTCTATCTATCTATCTATTTGTTCTGGTTTTGCATGCAAGTTGAAGATGATTCACAGAAGATATTTGATTTTTAAAGTTTATTTAGCTTTCCATTTTTAGGAAAATTACATATACGGGTAAAGCCTATCTGCTCATCAATTAATTCTTTTTATAAGTAAAATTGTATTAACAAAGTACCAAGATGATGCAACTCAAAGCCAAAGGTTAATTACAAGAGAGGGTATCCACAAAATTTAGGAGGTCAAAACCATTTACAAAAATTTCCCTCTAAACAAAAAATTGAGCGTGTTGGGCCAACTGTCTCTAATAACTTCAAAAAGCCTTTCAACTCCATCAATAGCTCTACGGTTTCTCTCATTCCACACCAACTAAAAAATGGCAAGTGAAATCAACAAGTAACCCTTCATAATCTCCTTTGACGCCCTTAACCCGCTCCAAGGTCAAACTCATCTTTCACATATCCAAAAGCCCATCAATCAATTTGCATAACCCAAAAGCTAGTAATTTGATTTACTAGTTTTGTGTAATCAAGCAGAAATTCAATAAATTCATAATTTGCGAACTTTGTTAATGAAGAACCAAAATAAAAAGCTTTGTCCTGTTTATAGGCTTTGATACTTTGAACTAGTGAACTAAGCTTGAACAAAGTTTTCAAAAGCTTCTGATTTTTGGCTTTAAGGACAAAATGATCTTTTTTTCTTTTTTGATAAGTATATTAAGAAGGCATAAAGGGGGTGCAACCCATTTACAAATAGGGCTTTATAGAAGGACTTAACCTCAAACTTTCCACCCAAAGTCAACCTTTTTTTTTATAAGTAAATTTTTTATTAATAAAGCACCAAGAGAGTGCACCTCAAAGCCAAAGGCTAATTACAATGAATAAGCTCCACAAAATCTAGAAGATCATTGTTATTTATAAAGAAATTTCCTTTAAACCAAAAATTAAGAGTATTAAACCACATATCCCTAATATTTGCAAAAGGCCTTTCAATACCACCAAAAGGCCCCCGGTTCCTCTCTCTCCAAACAATCCATCAAATTGAGAGAGGAATTAAATCTAGAGCCTTCTTGATATCCTTTTGAGCTTTCAAGGCACTCCAAGCCCAAATTCTGTCTCTCATCGAACCAACAACCGTCCAAGAAACCCCCACAACTCTATACACCATCTCCCATAAACTAGAGCAATCCACCAAAAGATGAAACACGGATTCGATACATCCCTTACAAATAAAACATCCATTAACAATAGCCTTCCCTCTCCATTAAGATTGTCAATAGTATGAATTCTATCCCAATAAGCTTCCCAAAAAAAAACCCTTACTTTCTTGGGTACCCGAGTGCACCAAATTGCTTTCCAAGGGAACTTAGAATGATCATTTACAAGGATTCTATCAATGAGAATCTTGTAAAAATCTTTTACCTTAAAATCTTTATTCGGACTATGCCCCCATCTCATTACATCTTCTCTCTCCATCTCGATTCTAGAATTGTATAAGGAATCAAAAAACATCGCAACCTCCTCAACTTCCTAATCATGAACATTACAAATAAATGGCACAACCCAAGAAACACATTCATTAGTCAAAAAGTAACCAGAGTGGATCCGCACTTCCTTATCTCTCACAATGCTAAAAATATTTGGAAATTTATCCTTCGAAGAAGTAATCCCACACCAAGAATCATACAAAAGACGAGTCCTTGCTCCATTACCCACCGACACTTCTACAAAAAGCCGAACGTCTTCCCATCCACTTCCACAGTCTCACTCCATAGGCATCCCAAGGCGCCTTAAACATCCAACCATCACTTTCCATCCAAAACTTGGCCTCCACTACTTTCCTCCACAAGTGATCTTTCCCAATAATTTTTTTTGACAAGTGTGATCTTTCTGAATAATAAATCTCCAAAGCCATCTACCAAGAAGGAACTTATTGAGTAAAGCGATGGACTTAATACCAAGATCCCCTCTCTCTAAAGGTTTCTTAACCACATCCCATTTAACCAAATGGTACTTAAAATTCTCTTCCGAGTTTCCCCAAAGGAATCTGCTTTGAATACTCTCCAACCTTTTAGCCACCGAACTAGGAATAGGGAATAGAGACATATAGTAGATGGAAAGACTAGATAGAGTGCTTTTGATAAGGATGAGTCTACCTTCTTTCGAAAGATAATGATTCTTCCACCCGGATAATTTTCTCTCAAAATTTTCTACAATCGAATTCCAAATACTTTTGTTTTGAACCTACCTCCAAGGGAAAGACCAAGATAAGTAAAAGGAAGAGATTCCACCTTACACCCCAACAATCTAGCAAGGAAACGACCATTACAATTTTCATCAAGAGGAATTAAATCATTTTTACCAAGATTAACCTTGAGAGCCGAAACCACTTCAAAACAAAAAAGAATACACCTCAAGTGCAATATTTGAGAGGCTTCCACCCCACAAAAAACAATCGTATCATCGGCAAAGAAAAAGAGAGACATTCACACTACCACCATTCCTTCCCACATTGAAATCACTGAACAATCCCATCTCAATACCTTTCAATAACATATGGCTAAAAGCTTCCATAACCAAGGTGAACACGAATGGAGACAAGGGATCCCTTAGTCTAATTCCTCTAGAAGCTTGAAAAAATCCCGATGGTCGCCCGTTAACCAAAATAGAGAACGAAGTAGAAGACAAGCATTTGAGAATCCATTTGCACCATTTATCCCCGAATCCCATTTTGCTTCAATAAATAGATAACAAAATTCCAACAATCATGATCATACGCCTTTTTTATATCAAGTTTACAAATAACTCCTCCCCTCCATTCTTAAGTTGAGCATCCCTTATTTCGTTAGCTATCAGGATAGCATCTAGGATTTGCCTCCCTCTATAAACTTATTCTGATTGAGACTCACTATTTTACATGTCACTTTCTTCAATCTAGCAGTTACCACTTTCGATAAAAGCTTGTAAATACAACCCACAAGACTAATAGGTCTGAAGTCTTTAATATTAACCCCCACCTTCTAAGGGATTAAAGAGATGAACGTGGCATTAAGGCTACTCACAAACTCCCCCAAATCATGAAAATCCTCAAAGAGTCTAATAACATCCCCCTTAATGACCTCCCAATTATGAATTAAGAAAGCTAAAGTATAACCATCAACCCCGGTGCTTTATCACCATCACAATCTCAAGCCACACGACATCTTCCTCATCAATTCTAGAGAAGTCCAGTCCATCCAAGTTTGGCCTTTCATCGCAAGTCTCTTTAAAGAGATTCTCATAGAACCCACTAATTGCTCCTTTAATATCACCCTCCTCTTCGAACATCATGCCATCAACCTCAATAGAATTAACAAAATTAAATCGCCTATGAGCATTGCCCATACGATGAAAATACTTGGCATTTTTATCTCCCTCTCTTAGCCACAACTCTCTGGATTTTTGTCTCCAAGAAAATTCTTCCAAAGAAGTTAACTTAGCCAATTCCTTCTTAGCTTATGATCTCCTGTCAATTTCAATCTTCAAAAGACCCTCTCTAACCTCTTTCTCATCGTACCTATTTATTACACCCAACAAAGCTTTTATGGCTGAATTAACGTTACTAAAGGATTCTTTACTCCATCGTTTCACTTCAACCTTCAAAATTTTCAACTTCTTAGCCACTACAAAGCTAGCAACACCATTTAACAATAGCACCCTCCCACAAGATCCCTAAATCCATCCACCTTCAACCACGTATTTTCAAATCGGAAAGGGGACGGACCCCACATCATACTGCCTACTTCAAGAAAATGGGGTGAACGGGGTGATGATCTGACATGGGTCGAGGAATAAGCTTCTAAATCAAAGGACAATGAGCTTCCCAACAAGCAAAAACAAGAAATGGGTCAATCCTCGAGAAGGAAGGAGAATCCCTAAAATTCAATGAAGTGAAGGAACCACCTAACAATGGCAAATTAAGAAGGTCATGACCCCTCACAAACTCTAAAAAGTCTCTCATTAACCTAGTCTCCTAATACCCACCGGATCTTTCATGAGGATAAAAGACAACATTAAAGTCACCACCTACCACCCAAGGATACTGCCACCGATGTCAAATTGTTGCCAACTCATTCCAGAAAATAATTCTATTACCACTTTCCCTGGGGCCATACACACTGGTCATTATCCATTCCCCATTATTAAAGAGACCCCTGAAAACACAAGAAACTAAAAATAAACCCACTTGGCTATCAACCAGATCTATAACCCGTTTATCCCACATAATAATAACTCCTCCAGAAGCACCTATTAACGAAAGAGTTTGTGGCTAAGAATAAATAACTCATTAACTTCCTCCACTTTCCTGAAGACAAACTATTGCACCCTTCCACTCTCTGATATAATGCTTAATAAAATCTCTCTTCTCTACGTCATTAACCCCTCTCACATTCCACGAGACAATCATCCACTTCATTATAACACTGATACACCCCTAGAATCCACTGCCATAACCTCTCCTCTTCTTGCGCCCCCAACAATCTTATCATAATTAACATCAAACTCCAACCTTTTAAGCTCAAAGGAGGAGAAGAGACAACGTGAAACAGAGAAGAAAAGGGGGAGGGAGAAGAAGGAAAGGAGGCCATGGAGAGGAAGGGTTCCACGGGTTTCTCAATATGATTGTTATCAACTTATCATTATTGTTTTCATTGTTTTCATCACATAAATATCATGTTTGATACCCAAACTCAACCTTCATAGGCCCCTATCCTCCCCAACCATGTTAACCTTTGCAATATTCCAAAAACGTCCTAATAAGAGCAATTTACCAATATTGTGCAAAGGAACTATTAAGGGTATTAGAAGTATTGTAAGTTTTAGTGTAAGGGCATTATTCTACGTTCATATTGCCCCATATATATCTCTCAATGCCAGCCATAGGCTTGTAATCTCTTCTCTCTCACTTTCATCTAAACCCTAAACATACTCTACAGCAAGAACATCCCACACCAGCTATACATTATGAAAATTCACACGAACTAATTAAAGCATCTTTGTCTCTAGCCAAAGCAAAAACCTCCGGAATTTGGACTTTAAGAGAATGATCACCATACCACATACCATGCCAAAACAAAATATTTAAGTCCCCCTCTTTATTTGTACTCGGTTTTTTATTATTAATAAACGGGTAGGCCGTAGGGGTTTGCCAAACCCACCAAAACAGATAGCTTTCGTAAAAAACTTTAATTAATTAAATATGAAATAAAATTACCATTTCAGAACTCAAGGGAAAGAAAGAGTAAAAACTCATTACATCCCTTCCAAATCCACTTCGATGCTCCCACACCACACCCACCTCTCCCCTCTCTAATAGTCCACCTGTTGTGATCCAACCCAAACTTAGCAATAATCACTTTCAGCAAAAGATGCTCCTTATCCATCATGAATCTCTAAACCCATTTACCAAGAAGTGCTTTCTTGGAGAGCATGTGAGATTTGATACCAAGAAGTGCCTTTTTTATCAATTTTAATATGGTAGTGATGATTGTTGATCAGAAATCTATTCAGTCCCAATATCGTTATCTACCATTGTATACAACATTTTCATTTGTGATTGATGTTTGAGTATGGAACTTTTAGTTCAGGTATGAACATTGTCATTTGATTAAGCCTTCGATTTCGTTTGGTTTGGTTTGCATGTATTTATTTGATTGGATTTTGATTTTTTTGCATTTATGTAATTGGATTTTTGTTGAATATACTTTGTTTTAAAAATCGGACATGTTTGAAACAGAAAACAATTCTTTTGCCTCACCTCGATTTGAAAACGAGACGGCGTGGATTTCCAATACCCACACAAGGGGATATGGAGATTGACATTAATACCCACTTCGGGGACAAGGCAATGCCATGGTGAATGGATATCTTTACAGAGGCAAGGTGGGGCAGAGAGTCCCCACCCTGTTGCCATCCTTCGCCCCCATGCTAATAAGCTGCTTCCTTTCCAAATCTTACTATCCAACTTTGCTACAATTCGTTTACAAACCTTCCTCTCCAACTTTGCTACAATTAGTTTCCAAACCTTCCTCTCCAACTTTGGAGAGGTTTGAATAGAAAACAATTTTTTTACCCCACCTCGATTTGAAAACGGGCTGGCAAGGATTTCCAATACCCACGCAAGGGGATTTGGAGATTGAAATTAATACCCACTTCAGGGACATGGCAAGGCCAGGGTGAATGGGTGTCTCTACGGAGGCAAGGCAGTGCAGAGAGTCCCCACCCTGTTGCCATCCTTCTCCTCCATGCTACTAAGCTGCTTCCTTTCCAAACCTTCCTCTCCAACTTTGCTACAAACTCTTCTTTCAACTTACCATCATTAAATCCATATAAAACAAGAAGATACTCCCCAGAAAAATCCACACTACTAAACAATTAAGTCAACACATTCTCCACTTTTCCCCATTACACTTAGACATACAGGATCAACTGACAGCTATTTTTCCTTTTAATTAAGTTTCTCAGAAGTACGTATTAAACCTAAACCAACGGTTAATGCAAAAAGAAAACTTGAAAGAAATATCAGCTAGCCTTATACTATTACAAAGAAAAGGCAATATGCTAAAGCACACAAGACTTCTAATAAGATCAAACCTCAACCTTACCAATCTTGCTCAAATTCCAACAAATCTCATCCTAATCAATCAACACCAAGCCCAATGTAAGTACCAATGTAGTGGTAACTTACAATTGAACTAAAACAAACACCTTGATAATCAAAAGCAAGAAAATGAAGAAGAAAGACCATAAGAGATTGACAAATATACAATATCTGAATCAACAATAGCAGAAAAGCTATTAAGAAACCTGGGAATAATTTTGAATGGCTTTGTTGAAGCCACTGTGATAAGTGTGCACAACTTCATCCACAATCTCCTCAACAACATCGCTTTGCTCCTTTAAAATCTGGGCTTCACCTTCACGATCTTTTGATGTCAAAATATGGACAACATGAGGTAATGAATCAAAACGTGCAGCAGCCCAACTTTCATCTATTCTTGAGACCTCTTCCCTTAAATACTGCATTTTCCATAAGAGCACATAGAAAAATATGAGGAAAAAAAGGCACAAGGAAAAGCAAATGGAAGAATAATATTCTCAGTGAATGTCTCTACTGTCTAAATTATTGAAAATATTGGTCATCAGAACCTACTTTCAGATAAATAACAACAGATTTTATTATGATTTCAAATTCTGTTGATTTCTATAAACTTTGGTGATAGTTGTAGGCCTTTATTTGCCTAAAATGTTCCTTTTTTATGTTTTCTACATTTGCATTTAAAAAGGGCAAGTAAGCAAAGAAATAGGAGGAAAATTCACAAGCATTAAAATCATTATTTCCTACAAAAGTCCATGCCTTGAGATCAGAATCATGATTCACGGGAATTGTGTAGCTCTCAAGAATTAGATATAAGGTATCTAACAATGCTAACATTTCAGACATGAGCAAAGATTTAGATGTTTGACATAATATGTTAGCGCCCAGTACGGCCGGTGAAGGTATGCATTACATCTCAGCACACATTTTCTTAAGGTAGTATTATGATTTCTTAGCATACCTTTTGAATTTATAGCATTTTTAAAGAACTGTGTACAAACGGATAAGAGCTTGTTCTGGTTTTTTGTAGTGAAGACGTAGCACGTTACATGTAATTTACATAGTTACAAGTCTACAACCCAATCAACATACCAAAATTAAAACACCATGCATATTCATGAATTTGGGGTTAACATCTGATTTCAACTAAAGGAGTGAACCACAAATATAATAACTGAAGTCTAGAGCTATGATTCCACATCCTGCCAGCCAATTAAACAGATTTCTTTCTACACAAAAAAATAAATAAGAGGAATTCAACTTACTGCTTTATCCGGAGGTACTGGCAACCCATCAAAAATCCCCATCTCGAGCACCTCACCTCACCCAACTTTGTAGAGCTGAATATGGGACAGTCTCAACTCATCCCAGTAAAGTCTTGACCGCACCTGAAAAGAGCAATGGACTTACTATAAAGTAACTATAATACAATTATAGCTCACAAGAAATAAGAGAATTTTCCCAAGTTTAATCACTGAATACTTTAATCATCATCAAGTCTATCCAACATTCAGATAAAACCAATATAAACCAAAGTTTTGAACATTCAATAGCACACTGTTCAGCAGCCAATAAGACTTGGAAAGTAAAAAACTAAATTCACTCATCAACGAAAATGGTAAAATGTTTCAACTCTTTTTCAAAAATGATGCCAAAAATAATTACAAAGTCCGCGTAAGGAAAACTTCAACCTAACCAAGAGACATGGCCAGATCTATGTTATGGTGGGAGTGCACAATTGCAACCCCTCAACTTTTCAAATTTTCTTTAGAGTATATATTATCTTAAGGGTTTAAAAAAATTATATTATAATTGCTCCCCCTAAAATAATATATGTGTGTGTGTGTGTGTGGGGGGGGGGGGGGTGTCAAAGAGAAACCCACTCCACTTATTTACTAAAACCACATGTACCTACTAAGAGGCGAAGCCAGGAATTTCGTCTAGCTAGTTCTGAAATAGTATTTATATTTTTGTTCAAAATTGCAAATCATTTTAAAACTTATTAAATATAAAATACATGATATAAGCCTTCACCACCCATGAAGGGGTAAAAACAAGTTAGAGGTGGTGGCAAAATAGATGATGAAGTCTCATTATTATTCTCTAAATTCTCCACAATCTACTTCATGAAAAATGAATCTATAGTTTTTGACTTCATGATTTAACCTATATATTACAAGCCAAAAAAATTTAAAAGTTGTCTACCATTAACACTTAGCCAATTTATCAAGATAGAAAAACAATTTTGCATATGAACAAATTTTATGTGTGCCACTCAATTCATGTTATTGATACTAATCCTTTCTTACTCAACACCAAATCCTTGAAATGGGTCAACTCAGTTCTCTATAAACCCTAGCCTAAAGAATATTTAATCCCAACATTTGGTCAATTACTTTGTTCAGTGATTCAGTTTCTTACTATATAAAGAATATATAATAGTGTTATATATTGTTGCTTTATGCTTGTGAAGATATATATGTAGTCCTTCTCATTTTCAGTTATAGCTGATGAGAAAAAAAGGAATAAAACAGTAAGTAGTAAAGAATACAACCAGGATCAAGCCAGCATCAACAATACAGCAAGGCAAGCATGGTTCTCTTTTCTTATTTAGATCATTAGTTCATGACCAAATATTGAACAAAGTAATTATAAATGATCCCATCCATTCAATCTTAATATTTTTTTTAAAAGCAAAATAACAGATTTTATTAATAATATGAGTTGAGCAAAAGCCAAATTACAAACATGGGTCCTCACCCAAGAAACCAAAAACGCAGGTTCACAAACAGAAACAAAAAACCAGCAGAAATAGACAGAAAGAAGATCAAAGATAATCCAAACACCTCCAAAAAAACAACAAACCCTCCTCCTTAAAAACAGAACTAATGCTCAATCAAAAAACCACCCCATGAGCCGCAAGAGACCACATACATTCCACTCCTAAGAAGCACCAGATTGAAATGCTCAATCAATCTTATTATTTAAGACTACCTGCAGGCCTAAAAGATCTCTGAACTACTAAAAGAATGCCTAAACTAACTGAAAAGAATCCTAGTCCATTACAGAAAAGAATAGTGCTTGCTTTGTTTACAAATTACAATTGACATACAGAGACTAGGGTTTCAAATTTCAATTATACATACCATTCCATCTAAAAAGAAGTTTCACACACCATAAAAGTCAGGTATCCGTCAAGATATCATAGAGGAAATAGAAAAATAACAGAATTTTAATTTCAAAACTCAAAAGAGTGTTTCGGTAACCTGGTGGGATAGCTTCGCCAGAAAATTGAAACCCAGTCGTGGAAAGAATCAGATCCGCAGCCGGTGCTGCTGGAAGGAAGAGAGAAAAAGGTGGGCTTTGGTGAGGGTCTGAGTGAGAGATAAAAAAAAGAGAAAGGAAAAGAAAAGAGAGAACCCACTTATGACTTACCCCAAGCACAATCCGATGGAGGAGGGAAATAAAGAAAGGCAGCGATCGATGGCTGAGCTGAGGCGTTGCAGTTCGAAATCGAAGAGAGAATCGGAGAAAGCCAAGTCAGGGCGGAGAAAATCGAGATCGCAGAACAGAGATAATGGATTCGAAGCTGGGTTGGGCTGGTTGGGCTTTCACTGGCTAGGCGCACTGATTGGTTTTCATTTTTCAAATATTTTGCTACCTAATAAGGCTAAAGTCGATTTGGGCGATGCTTGAAGAAAGATGGTTTAAATCCAGCTTGTTAAATGCAATTTAAGTTTGAAAAGATTTAAGCAAATTAAAATTAAATTTGTTTGTACTATTCTTAGTTGTCCAATTGGGAAGATACTCATAGGTACGATGAGGTTATCATAATATACCTTAGTGAATTTAACTAAAGCATGCAAAGTTTGGCACATGACGTTTATAAGCAAAATGATAACTAAACTGATTCAAATTAACACAAATCTATAGTGTATTGATTTTCAAGCCCACCTAAAGGGTCATCTAGATGAGAAAAAAGTCTCTACTAAAACAACAATTCATCACCAAACAAATCTACAAAAGAAGTATTAGTTTAGTAGGGTTGAACCACTTACACATAGTAGGAAATGCTTTTCTATTGATCTTACATTTTGGAGGGATTAAAGCATTGAAGAAACACAAGATCAAAATAGTTCATTATGGAAAACTACCCAAAAGATCTCTCCAAATCTTCGTGTGATTGATCTAGACAGTAATACAAACTAGTCAAATAACAAAGGAGTCGGGCTTAAACGCGTCCAACTTGCAATTTTGATGGCACATTTAACAACTAGAGAATAAATGCAATAGGGCAGATTACCCGTGAAAATAAACTTATTTAGACAAAAAGCGATAAAGTCGATTAGCTCATGAGATCCTTTGAATCCAAGACCATTAATTTTGGCTTTGGAGTCTCTGAAGAAATATTCCATGATGAGACTGAATATTGCTCCATTATATTTGAAATCCGCTAAATCCTTCTCGATAAGAGAATAGAGATATTTTGCCTCTATAATTTGGGTTGCTGACAGATTCAGAATATCTTTAGACCTAATTATTTATAGACCTATCATGCTTATCACACGATCTAATAAGATGGTGAACTCACCAAAGGCGATTACAAAGGTATGAGATTGATTACTCTAGCAGAACATTAAAGATTGGATGTTTGTTTTGTTTACTAAAACCTTCCAATGATGAGTGGCACGAATTGCATAAAATACTCCTTCGGATTTCAGTATTTGCACATAAGAGGTATCATTAAAAATATAATCGCATCACTTTCTCTATAAAGAGTGCACCCTGCTGTGCACACCAAAGAAGATATCAGAAAAAGGAAATTCGTTGGCAATCAAGTGAAATAATAGAATTGTTTGAGGAGACACCAAGGGACAAATCAGATGTTTCAATAGATGACAATGGGTAATGGCAAAAATTATTATTAGCAACACTAGTTTGAAAATAATAGTGAAAATAACGGAAATTATCATATACTTTTGAAGAAAAGTTAATCTAAGGTTTTCTCAGAACAAGTGGAACTCTAACATTGCTACTTACATCAATACAAGCCAGCAGCATATCAAAAAGTTGCATATCAATTTAAGAAGCGAGGAAAAGCTTCTTGTAGAGAGTCAAAATTGAGAAAAAAGGAAAAAAAAAAATTTGAAGATGCTCACCCAAATCCAAATTGTCAAATGTGTGAAAGACGATTATGCCCATGTTGCGAGTTAAAAAAAACGTGTGCACATGTGTAGAAGGATAAAATGTAATTCCCGCTCACATGTACAGTAGCACGAGCAGCGAAAAATAAAGAATCATTGTCTATCTTCACGTGAACAACATTTGGGCTTTTGATGAGCTGGCAATACCCAACTGACAGTGATTACCTATAAAAAAATAACTGAAATTTTCGCCTGACGTTGATCACGTATTTTCCTATAAATAGGCCATTGTAATTCATTTTAAAGGATCCCAAAATTTTCTAGAGAAAGAGAAATACCATTTTCTGTTATCCAAACACTCTTGAGAGTTTTTTTTAGACACTTTTACGCTATAATCAAAGTTAGATTATGCTTTTCTTATCCAGAATCTTTGAACGTATATATTTTGTAGCTGATCAATTTATATATATAAAAAAAGAGATTGATTTGCAAATCCATTGAGTGTGATGACGGAGCATTAATGTTGGAAGTAGAAAATGAAGAGTCATTTCCTAATTAATATGGTAACATGCATATAGTCCAAAAGTTTGAAGAAGATGAATCAATTTCTTTCTTTACTTATGTTTAATTATGCTTATCTAATGTTTAGTTGGAAAACTAAGAGTTTAGTCCTATAGTCTAAAAGTCACTTATCATTAGTGTCATCGGGTATGAAGAATCACTTTATTCCTATAAATACCCCCTGGGGTCTCATTTGTAATCATGTCATTTTGAGTGAATAAAAGTATTTCTTCAAATCTTTTTCTCTACTGCTCCTTTGGTGGATTCTTTGGGTTTGTGAGAAAGTTAGAGTTGAATCCTTGGGTGGGCTCCAAGGTGGTGATTTTGCCCATTAGTGATTGAACTCGATGTCAGTTGGTATTAGAGCCATGTTTTTTAAGTAGCGACTATTTGAGCTCTATAATGCCTCTACACCAAGTATAACGTAGGCAAAACGTTCATAACATAGCGATGGAGGAATTGCAACGTCAACTTAATCAACTTCATTAACAACTTCAATAAGAAAATCAACAGTTGCAACAACAAGAACAAAAAATGAACATGGGCACCATGTAAGTTCTAAATCATAGGAAGGAATGCATCCAATTAAAAAAATAAAGAAATTAATCCTTTTCACCTTGAAAGATCATCCTCTTCAAATGAAAAATCTCTGCATCGCCATCAAGTACTAAGGCTACATCGTCATCATGACAATCTTGGCAACAAGATCGATATACCTGACTTTGAGGGTTGGATGCACCCAGATGAATTTATATTTTCAAACTAAAAAGAATACCATAAAATCAATAGGTAAAGTTGGTTGCTGTCAAATTAAAGAAATATGCTTCGATATGGTAAGAAAATCTGAAGTGACAATGAGAACTGGAAGGGCGAAGCAGAATTCATACTTATGAGAAGATGCGCCAAGAGCTCAAAAGGAAATTCCTTCTATAACATTAGCAACAAGACAAATTTCTCCAACTTCATAACCTTCAACAACATGATATGTTAGTGGAGGAATATACAATGAAGTTTGAACAACTCTTAATTACTTGTAGTATTAGTGTGCCCAAAAAGCAAACTATAGCACGTTACCTTGGTGGTTTAAAGGCTAAAATTGAAAATTTCGTTCAGCTCCAACCTTATTGGACATTAAGATATGTCATCAAGTTGGCTTTGAAGGTTGAAAAGCATTAATCAAAGAAGAACTTTTCTCATTTTTCAAAAGACAAGAAGGGTGCCTCCAACTGGCGAACCCAAGTGTCTCGATCTTTTCCACTGCCAGAGTTGGTTCCTCTAAATTAACATACTCCAAAATTTCAGTCAAAGGCAAGGATGTCGACTCTAACCATCTCAATCCTATTAAGGATTTGGTTATATTGCTTTTAATTGCCAAAATAACAAGATTGCATCTCTTGTTGAGAAAGGAGAGATGAAGAAGAATAACGATAAATCGCCCAATCAGAAGATGAAGGAGAAAATGTGCATACCGACCAAGGTGAAGCCTTGATAGTACAAAGAAGCCTAAGCTCTATTATAATGACTCATGATGAAAATTGGTTACGACACAACATCTTTCTTACAATATGCACATTACATAGCAAAGTATGTGATGTTATTATCGATAGTGGAAGCTGTGAAAATGTCCTCGCCACCTCCATGGTTGATAAGTTGCAGTTGCCTACAATGGAGCATCCAAGTCCCTACAAGTTGCGGTGGTTGAGAAAAAGTAATGAGTTGAAAATCACTAAACACTACTTTGTTCAATTTTCTATTGGGAAATGTTACCATGATGCAGTTTGGTGTGATGTTATTCCTTTGGATGCCTGCCATTTATTGTTGGGTCTTCTATGGAAATATAATCGATCTGTCATACACGACGGCCATAAGAACACATGTTCTTTTGAGAATGATGATGTAAAGATTACTTTTATTCCATTAAAGGTTGAAAACTGTTCCAGGCCTTTTAATGAAGCAACTGGCCTTATCCACACCAGCTTTTTTGCTACTATGTCAGAGTTTGCTAAATCATATAAAGCGACTCATGTTGCTTGTGCCCTTATTGTTTTAGAGGAAAATGAAAGCCTTTTTGAATTGCTTAAGGCAATCAAACCACTTCTTCAAGAATTTACAGATGTCATTCCTGAAGAGATTCCTATTGAGTTACGATCTATACGTGACATCCAACATTGGATCGATTTTATGCTAGGAGAAAGTGAGTCCAAAAGAACATGAGGAACTTGTTGTGAGTTTTAAATTACTTGCAAGCGCACGAGTCGTTTGCAGTATAGCGTTGTGCAAGTGCGAGGTCGAATCCACAGAGAATTGCATTGTGAAAATATATTTTCAATCTAAACTAACTCTATCTTAACCTAGTTTCGAATTTCAGATGATAATTTGCAAAAGAAATTAAAATTAAACTAAATTGATTTTTAAAAACTAATAATTAAAACACTAAGGTTTCCAAATCCGCCCCACCGAAGTTAAGCATATATGTTCTAAAAATATAGCCTATCAAAACATTCTATGAATCCAACTATAAGACAAAAAACAAAGGAAATCCAATTTAATCGAAAAGCATTCAATGTATCCATCAGATGAAACACAAGGAATATCCAACAGACAATTTAAACTCAATCAATTATAAGATTAACTCAAATAATTGACAGAACATTTATACTAAAAATTGTTAGATTTGTACAAGCAAATCTGAACTACTACGCCAAACAACGGCGGGGCTTCATCTTCAACCTTAGCTGAAGAGTCTAACCACTCATAACTATGAAACTACAATTCATAATAAAAGTACTAAACATTTAAACTAAAACAACTAAATGTAAAGAAATAAATAAATAACTTTACATGGGAGAAATTCCACTCGCTGATGGACGGCGCTTCCCCTCGTGTTGACAAAGCCTTCGAGATCCACCAGAATGCTAGCGGACATCCACCGGTAAACACCAAAGTGGCTCAAGAATTGTACACTGGATGATGGAGTCAGATGGTGTTTATATAGGGAAATATCCCAAGTGTAATATGCTTCCAATCCGATGTGGGATACTGCAGATTCCAGTTTTTGCTCTTTGACCTTTGTCTACTAAAACTGCCATAACTTTCTCTAGAAAAATCATTTTATTGATCCGTAAAATTCCTCAGAAAATAGGCATCAGGATCTTTCCAAGCATAGATGGCTTATCTCGTGGTTCTTCCTGAATCAATATAGTTAAATCCTCAAAAATGGTTGATCTGTCACGCTGAAATCATGCACAGCTTGACCTTTGTCTACTAAAACTACCATAACTTTCTCTAGAAAAATCATTTTATTGATCCGTAAAATTCCCCAGAAAATAGACATCCGGATCTTTCCAAGCATATATGGTTCATCTTCTGGTTCTTCCTAAATTAATACAGTTTAATCCTCAAAAATGGCTAATTTGCACGAGCAATTCTGGCAATTTAGTGAAACTTCTTTCCAAACTTGTAAACCTGTAAAACAACGAAAATAACTCAAAGTAACAAATTCCTAAGCTAACAAATGTAAATTAAAGGGCCAAAATACGCAATATTTAGCACTCATCAAACACCCCCAAACTTACAATTTGCTAGTCCCTTAACAAAACAAAATAATAAAAAAAAACCTAAATGAAAAACAAAGAACATAAAGATAAGTTCATCACTCATGGTATCCAAAAATTTAAGGAGCACACATCACCATGATATTCATTCATGAGCAAGCTTAAGAAGATAAACCCATCTTCGCAATGAATAGAAAAGTTAAAATCTAATTACTTACAAAAGGCAGGTTAAGGCATCACAAGTCTGACACTGTGTAAAGTGAATTAGCATATAGAAATAAAGCTTCCAAGTGACTCCAATGTGTAAGGTCTCCATGTCTTAAGATTCACCAAATTTTCCATCAGAATGAACAAAAATGGTATAGTTTTTATCTTCTTTTTTTTTATATATATAAAAGGCTCTGCTATGTTTAATTCCCTTAAGCTTTCTAATTGACCCATATAGCGAGTGTTGAGTCAATGACTCCCAAACCAGATGGTTTTAGGGCATGAGGTGTAAAGACACCCCTAAAGACTTACTAACTCGAGTTAAAAAGGCTACGAAATTAAACCAGCCTTAATAGTACCAAACAAAATTCCACCTTTTGACGTGAACACTCACTGCTTACTGAGGCAAGAGGTCCAGTTACTCAGCGGAAAGTTTATTAATAATGAATTTTTTTTTTATTTTTTTTTATTATGCTTTTCTATGCCCAAGAGTTCATCCAACAAGTCATCCAGTTTCAGTTAAGATAAGGAAAAATACACATTAAAATCACGTGTCATACCTCACATAATTTATGTTAATGTGCTCGTGTTAGATTAGATCAAACATGTGAATTCTCAAAATGGCTAAAGTAAGTAATTAAATTTTAAAAATTTATCACCAGATCATATGTTCAAAATGTTAAGCTCACCAATGACATCACATCACAGAATATGTTTAGATCAACCAAAATTTCACGATAACATGAACATGCATTTATCTCTACGACGAAAAGACAACAAATTAGGACAAAGTGTGTGATGTGTCTCCCATACCCCCAAGCTTAAATTACGCATTGACCCCAATGTGTGACTAATATGGAAAAAGCTGACCTGAGATATGGAGAACTATCTGGACTGGTATGGCTCATAGCATACCCCCAAACTTGAATTGAAGTACGCATTGTCCCTGAAAAATAAAAATAAAAAATACTGGAAAACAAAAAATACTGGAAACAAACATTAATCATAAAAATGCGAAATAATAAATAAACAGAAACGATAAGCTGTGGGGTACCTCCCATGAGCGCTAAGTTTAATGTCTTCAGCCATACCCAACATTAGTAATCGTACCCAACGAAACGCTCCGCCATCTGATCAATAAATGGGAATGAAAAATGATCAGGCCTAGTGGTAGCATTCAATTTACAATAGCTGATACACACTCTCCAAATTGACTGAATATGAGTTGGAACCAACTTATCATCCTTATGCTGCACTACCGTTAATTCAGCACGTTTGGGCACAACATGAATCGGGCTCACCCACTTGCTATCAGAGATGGGATAAATGATCTCTGCCTCTAACAGTTTAATATCTTCTGCCCTCACAACCTCTTGCATAGCAGGGTTGAGCCTTCTTTGTGGCTCCCTCGATGGCTCAACATCCTCATCCAAATGTATCCTGTACGTCACCATCGAGGGGCTGATCCCTTTAATGTCCTCAATGGTCCAGCCTATAGTTTCCTTATGCTCTCTTAAGACGTCCAATAATTTCTCCTCTAGAGCATCACCCAAATCTGAAGGTATAATCACAGGCAATCTATCGACTGAACCTAGGAACGTATACTTAAGATTATCTGGCAAAGGCTTAAGTTCCTTCTTGGGGGTTTCAGGTGCGGCGATCTCCTCTGTCTTATTGCTCTTCCGATGAGGAGACTCTAAAATGGAATTCGCTTGCTCAAGTAATTTATCTAAATCCATATCCTCTCCAAATTGAGCAAAGCATGCCTCTAGGGGGTCCTCAGTGCGGGAGTCATCCACAATCTCCTTCGTCTTACTGCTCTCCCGAGGAGGAGACTCTAAAATGGCATTTGCTTGCTCAAGTAATTTATCTAAATCCAAATCCTCTCCAAATTGAGCAAAACATGCCTCCAGGGGGTCCTCAGTGCTCGATTCATTCACAGTCTCCTCAAGAATCTCCTCTATCAAGCAAACATTTCTCAATTCATCATATTCATGTGGTTGCCTAGTGATATCAAAAATATTCAACTCCACTGTCATATTTTCGAAGGAGATCTTCATCACCCATGTCTTACAATTTATCAGGGCGTTAGCTATGGCTAAGAATGGTCGCCCTAGAATAATCGGTATATGAATCCCTACATTCTGAACCGACTCTGTGTCAAACACAATAAAATCCACGGGGAAATAGAACTTATCCACTTTTATCAAAACGTCATCAACTATTCCCCGTGGTCTTTTCACTGACCTGTCAGCCAATTGAAGCGTAGTGGATGTGAGCTTCAATTCTCCTAACCCCAACTGTAAATAGACTGAGTAGGGTAGAAGATTTACACTCGCCCCTAGATCCAAGAGAGCCCTCTCAATGTGGCTGACTCCTATCGTGCAAGAGATGGTAGGACACCCCGGGTCCTTATACTTGATGAGTAGCTTGCACTGAAGGATTGAGCTGACTTGCTCAGTCAAAAATGCATTTTTTGGGACATTCGTCCTTCTTTTGATAGTGACCAAGTCCTTTAGAAACTTGGCATATGATGGCATTTGATGGATGACATCCAAAAATGGGATATTGATTTGGACTTGCTTGAATATCTCCAGAATTTCCTCATACTTCCCTCCTTTCTTCGGCGCCTGTAGTCTCTTGGGGTAAGGCGCTCTAGGTACAAATGACCTAGGAGGGTCCTTCTCAGTAGGTGTGGCTGTAGATGGCTCAGCATCTCTCTTCTCCGTGTTGCCACTTTCTTGCCCTTGCTGCATAGCAGGGCTCTCTTCCACTCGATTGTCCACCTATCTCCCAAACCTCAGTGTGATAATCGACTGTACTTGTTTCGCCCCGTGCGTAGGAGTTGATGAACTCTCAACCATATATTGTCCTTTCGGGTTGGGCACGGGCTGACTAGGGAACTTCCCCTTCTCTCTCTCACCCAAGTGACTTACAATTTGCCCTATTTGACTCTCCAGCTTGGTAATTACTTGGGTGTTTACCACTGTTGCACTCCTCACATCACTCATATTTTGGCTAGTCGCCTTCATGAACTCCTTAAGGGTGTCCTCTAGCGACTATAAAACTGGCGCTGGTGTTTGAGTGGGTGCGTGGTAAGCAAGTGAAGGTGTTGGATGGGCAGAACGACCATGATTAGGTATTTATGGGGCAAATCCGGGAGGATATTGATTTTGAACATGATGAGGGGCTCCTCCCTGATTCATTGGTTGGTTCTGCCTCCATGAAAAATTTGGGTGGTTCCGCCACCCTGGATTGTACGTCTCGGAGTACAATCTATTCGACTGCCTTCGAAAGTCATTGAAAGCATTTACTTGTTCCATAAGATACTCGGCACAAGCAGGCATTGATGGGCAATTCTATGCTAGATGCATGGGACTAGCATAGATGGAACAGCTTTCAACATTGAATGTGTTGGCAGCATTGATGGATTGGCTCACAGTGAGAGCGTCAATCTTCTTAGTGAGGGCATCTAACTTTATCCTCAAATCAGCGTCCTCCCTGACCTCATAGATGCCTCCCCTCTTAGGAGCATGAATGGACTAATCTCGACAGCTTGAAAAATCCCACTGCTGCGAGTTGTCGGACAACTTGTCCAATGCCATGTATGCTTCATCTCCTGTCAGACTCAAGAATGCCTCCCCATTCATAGACTCGATCATGCTACGGTTGGGTTGAGTCAACCCTTGGTAGAAGAATTGAACGAGTCTCCACTTCTCATATCCATGTGGAGGGCATCTGATCAGAACTTTTTAAAGCGCTCTCAGCTCTCAGAGAACTTCTCATCCTCATCCTGAGTGAAAGAGCTAATCTCCTTTCGGCACTCATTCACTCTAGACATTGGAAAAAACTTATGATAAAATTTGCTCAGCAGGTTTTCCCAAGATGTAATAGACCCGGATGTGTTGGAATCCAACCACGCCCTAGCTCTATCATGAAGAGAAAAAGGGAAGAGTCGAAGATGGACTGACTCCTCAGAGAAGTTCTGGAATTTAAATGTGGCACAAATGTCTTTGAACTTCTTCATATGGCTATAATGATTTTCAAGATCTAAACCATGGAATAAGGGTAAGAGTTGGATACCATGTGGCTTCAGGTCAAAGTGTGTGGCATTAGTTGGTGGCAACACTATGCAAGAGGATGAGTTAGTCGCAATAGGTGTGAACAAATCCCTAAGGGATGTAGTGGAGTCCACGTTCCAAGCTCTAGGTTGCTCTACATGTTCAGGATGATTAAAATTCTCTCCCATCTCAACAGTTTCTCTCTCAACTAGTGCTCTTTTCTGTCTCCTAAGAGTCTTTTTTAAGTCGGGATCTAAATGTGTCAAATCTAAGTTCAAGGATCTCCGACCAAGCATACACCAACAGAAAACAATGAGATACTAATCAGCAGAAACAACAGAATAAAGCAAACACACAACTCACAATTTTTTTTTTTTTAATAAAAAATTGCTAACTAACTAGTAGAAAAATAAAATCAATTCAGACCAAAAATTTTCACAAACCAAACAATTCCCCGGCAACGGCGTCAAAAACTTGTTGTGAGTTTTAAATTACTCGCAAGCGCACGAGTCGTTTGCAGTATAGCGTTGTGCAAGTGCGAGGTCGATTCCACAGAGAATTGCGTTGTAAAAGTATATTTTCAATCTAAACTAACTCTATCTTAACCTAGTTCCGAATTTCAGATGATGATTTGCAAAAGAAATTAAAATTAAACTAAATTGATTTTTAAAAACTAATAATTAAAACACTAAGGTTTCCAAATCCACCCCACCGAAGTTAAGCATATATGTTATAAAAATATAGCCTATCAAAACATTCCATGAATCCAACTATAAGACAAAAAACAAAGAATATCTCAACTAAACCAAAAGCATCCAATGTATCCGCTCTCAACAAATCACAAAGGAAATCCAATTTAATCGAAAAGCATTCAATGTATCTATCAGATGAAACACAAGGAATATCCAACAGACAATTTAAACTCAATCAATTATAAGATTAACTCAAATAATTGATAGAACATTTATACTAAAAATTGTCAGATTTGTACAAGCAAATTTGAACTACTACGCCAAACAATGGCGGGGCTTCATCTTCAGCCTTAGCTGAAGAGTCTAGCCACTCATAACTATGAAACTACAATTCATAATAAAAGTACTAAACATTTAAACTAAAACAACTAAATGTAAAGAAATAAATAAATAACTTTACATGGGAGAAATTCCACTCACTGGCGGGTGGCGCTTCCCCTCGTGGTGACAAAGCCTTCAAGATCTACCAGAATACTAGCGGACGTCCACCGGTAAACACCAAAGTGGCTCAGGAATTGTAGATTGAATGATGGAGTCAGATGGTGTTTATATAGGGAAATATCACAAGTGCAATATGCTTCCAATCCGATGTGGGATACTGCAGATTCCAATTTTTGCTCTTTGACCTTTGTCTACTAAAACTGCCATAACTTTCTCTAGAAAAATCATTTTGTTGATCCATAAAATTTCCCAGAAAATGGACATCGGGATATTTCCAAGCATATATGGTTCATCTT
The DNA here is from genome assembly GCA_023935145.1 of Bretschneidera sinensis. Lineage (NCBI taxonomy): Eukaryota > Viridiplantae > Streptophyta > Magnoliopsida > Brassicales > Akaniaceae > Bretschneidera > Bretschneidera sinensis. Next base: position 29,221,164 of record CM043702.1, read on the forward strand.
GTGGTTCTTCCTGAATCAATACAGTTAAATCCTCCAAAATGATTGATCTGTCACGCTGAAATCATGCACAGCCTGACCTTTGTCTACTAAAACTGCCATAACGTTCTCTAGAAAAATCATTTTATTGATCCGTAAAATTTCTCAGAAAATAAACATCTGGTTCTTTCCAAGCATATATGGCTCATCTTCTGGTTCTTCCTAAATCAATACAGTTTAATCCTAAAAAATGGCTGATCTGCACGAGCAATTCTGGCAATTTAGTGAAACTTCTTTCCAAGCTTGTAAACCTGTAAAACAATGAAAATAACTCAAAGTAACAAATTTCTAAGCTAACAAATGTAAATTAAAGGGCCAAAATATGCAATATTTGGCACTCATCAGAACTCCAGCGTCAAGTAAAAGAGTTTATAGAGAAATGATTGGTTAGAGAAAGTGCTAGTCTTTGTACGGTCTCGACACTACTTGTTCTAAAGAAAGATGGATCATGGCCCATGTGCATTGATAGTCATGTTGTAAACAAGATCGCAATCAAGTATCAATTTTTTATTCCAAAGCTAGATAATTTGCTGGACCAATTACATGGTACTTCTATATTCTCTAAGATTAGCCTCCAAAGTGGATATCATCAAATCTGGATGCATTATGAAGATGAATGAAAGACTGCTTTTAAGACTCGAGAGGGACTTCATGAGTGGACAATCATGCCTTTCAGCCTTTCTAATGCTCCGAGTACCGTCATGCACCTTATGAATCAAGTCTTCAGGCCATTCATTAGGCGATCTGTTGTTGTTTATTTTGACAACATTCTAATCTAAAGCAAAAAATATTTCAAACCTTTAAAGAGCAAAAGTTATTCGCCAATCTCAAGAAGTATCAATTCTTCACTAATAAGGTAATATTCTTGGGCTATGTGGTTTTAAGTCAAGGCATAGAAATAGATCCTAGAAAAATTGAAGCTATCACTAGTTATCCAATGCCAAAAACTCTCCGTAAAGTCCGAAGTTTCCATGGTCTTGCCTCTTTTTATAGAAGATTTATAAAAAAAAAAAAAATTATTTCTATGACAGCACCAATCACTAAATGTGTGAAAGAATAGCAATTTAAATGGACTAAAAAAGCGCAAAGGAGTTTTGAATTATTAAAAAAGAAAATTATTAAAGCACAAGTTTTGGTTTTTACTAACTTTGACTTTTTATTTAAGGTTGATGAACGAATATTTGTCCTAGTATTTTGTATGTTTTTCAAGTATTTATTTATATGTTTAGCTTAGGAATTTGTTACTTTGAATTGTTTTTCGTTGTTTTATAGGTTCACAAGCACTTGGAAAGGAGTTTCGCTAAATTGTCAAAATTATTCGTACAGATTAGTCATTTTTGCGGATTAACCTGTATTGATTCAAAAAGAATCAGAAGATAAGCCATATGTACTTGGAAAGATGCAGATGTCTATTTTTTGAAGAATTTTATGGCTCATAAATATAATTTTTCTAGAGAAAGTTATGGCAGTTTTAGTAGACAAAGGTCAGACTGATTTCAGCGTGGCAGAAGTGATTTTTGTGGATTAAACTATATTGATTCAGGAATAACCAAGAGATGAGCCATAAATGCTCGGAAAGATCGGATATCTATTTTTTGGATAATTTTACGGCTCATAAATATGAATTTTTCTAGAGAAAGTTATGGCAGTTTTAGTAGACAAAGATCAGGTCGTGCGTGATTTCAGCGTGGCAGAAGTGAAAGAGCTATTAAATTCTGATTTTTTTTAGGATTTTCATGGGTTGGACAGCAACACAACTGGACTAGTTCTGGATAGCAGAAACCTAGCCTGGACAGCAACAAACACGCGGCCTGGATAGCAGCAGAAGAACACGGCTTGAACAGAAACCCTATGACGACTTTTTTGTCTACAAAACTGTCTCCATACAGCTATATATAGGAATTTTAGACTCAGACATTAAGGGGAGATGACGGAAGTTCTTGGAGAGATATTATCAAGAGAATTTTTAGGAGATTGAAGGAGGAGATATTTTCTTTAATCAAGATGGCTTATCAAGAGATTGAAGACGACGATCAATCGCTTCAAGACTTTGAGGATTCATCTTGTAATTTGGGAAGAAATTCTATCTTTGCTCCTTTTGTCATTCATTATGTTTGTAACCCTAGTATTTGAATTCTATGATTGGGATTTAAACACGAGCGGCTGAACGCATTGTTAGGCGTTTACCTTAGTTGCCTTGATTGTTTTGGATATTTTGGTGGATTTAGTTTTATGAAATTTTCCAAATTTTTTCTTATTCAATATCATTCATACCTTTGATTATTACTTGTGGATTGGTCATCTATTATTGATAGTCAAGGTTAATATTTGAGATTAGGTTGAGGATAAATCATCTAAACCTAATTAAGCTTTTTTGAATAGGAATTTAAATCAGGATTCAAATCAATTTGTGATTTAGGTGGTTGTGTTTTCCTTATACTTAATTTAACTAATTAATTGATAAACACAATCCATGAGATTTAATTAATTAGTTATAAATTGAGAATAAATACGATCAATGGCATTCTCTAGTCTTAGCGGAAATACCAATAATCTTGGATGTTGATTAATTCTTTATATTCACCAAATGTTCCAATTCATGATTGGATAACAAGCTAAACTCTCAATTGTTCTCATTGATTATTCTCATCTTTTCATTTTGTTTAATTTACTTAATTGTTTTTATTTCAATTTTCTCTTCACCAATCTTTTAATTAGAATGTTTAGGATTTAATTTTTGAGTTTGTTTTAGTAATTTTAAGAAAGTAATTTAGGATTTAAACCACTGCAATTCCTCGAGAGATCGACCTCAAGAGTAAACTCATCGCAATACTATTTGTGATTCGTGCACTTACGAGCATTTAAAATTTGCACATCAAGTTTTTGGCGCCGTTGCAGGGGAATTGGCGTTTAATTCTTTAGTTATTTTCTTTGTTTTTATTTTTATTTTTATTTCTTTTCTTTCTTTTAGATGTAATTTTTATTTCTTTTATTTCATCAAATTTTCTTTATTTACTTCTTGATTTTCTTGATTTAAATTGGCATTAATTTGTTTCTTGATGTTCACTCTCTTGATTCCTGGTAGCTTAATTTTTCTTTTGTTTTCTTTAAGTACATGCACGGTAGAAGATCCCAAGGGAGAAATCTAGTGCCAGCAATAGACAACATCCACAAGCTAAGGGAGACGTTACAGCCTACGGAAGAAGAAGAAAAGGTTGAGGGAATAGAAAAAGAGGAGCCTGAAAGAATGGAAAGAGCTGAAAGACAAATTATAATGAAGGAGTATACAAGGTCGATCATCGGCACTTCCACATCTTGCATCCAATTGGGGGAAGCTGCATGGAATTATGAGATAAAAAATATCCACTTTAGCATGCTCCCTTCATTCTACGGAATTCTAAATGCAAACCCATTAACCTTCATAAGAGATTTCTATGCAACAGTGCAGACTTTTCCTCTACAAGGGCTTAATGAGGTTTAACTCAGGATGAGATGCTTCCCCTACACATTAAAAGATAGAGCAAAAGCATAGTTGATGTCTCTTCCACTCGGTTCTTTGACTAGATAGGAAGCGGTCCACAATTGGTTCATGAACAAATTCTACTCCTATCAGAAGACGACTGAGTTAAGAATTAAGATTGCCACGTTCTCACAAATGGAGGGAGAACCCTTCCATAAAGCATGGGACAGGTTTAAGATGCTTCTAATCCAGTGTCCCCACCATCATTACCCATTACAGCTACAAAATCAATTCTTTTATGATGGATTAACACAACAGTGTCTATACGGTTGATAACGTTTCCAGTGGAGCCATGGGAGAAAAGGCTGCTGAGGAGATATGCGAGCTATATGAGATGTTGGGTGCTAATTCCCAACAAAAGAGTGTGAGAGGAATGAGAGTTGGGGTTAATGAATTGAGCTCTAACAATGATATGGCAATGCAACTTGCAGAGTTGACCAAATAAGTAAAACTTCTCACTACCACAAACACGCCCAACAATGAGGTATATAGAGTTTGTGGGGTTTTTGGTCACGGTGCTCACATTTGTTCTTTGTCTTATGAATCTTATGTACGAAATGAACAAGAACAACTTAATGCAATGGATTCTTACCAACCCAGGGCGAGGAATGATCCATATTCTAACACCTACAACCCTGGGTGGAGAAATCATCCCAATTTCTTTTGGAAGACTAACAACGCTCCAGCATATGCTCAAAGTTCAAGATCAGTTCAATATCAAAACCAAGTTGCACCACCTAATAAGCCTAGAAATCCAACTTTGGAGGAGAACTTGAGTGCTTTTATTCAAGTTAGCAAAGGGAACCATGAGAGATATAGCCAAAGGTTGGATTCCTTAGAGGCATCAATGAAGAGGGTGGAAGTACAAGTTGGGCAACTTGTGGAACAATTGCAAGTACATCAAAAAGGGAAGTTGCCTAGCCAACCTGAGCAAGCAAAGGCTATCACAATGTTGCGAAGTGGTAAAATTCTTAACAACAATTCTGATGATAAAATTTCTTATGACTTACCATGTGAGGCAGGAAAATCCATTGAGAAGCAAAAGGAGCATGATGCTTCTAAAAGAAATCCAGCTGAAGATCCACAATCTTCTCAAACATCTGAGGAGAGCAAGGAGAATGAGCCATTTTTCTTCACGACACTTCACAAGGTGATCAAGCCTTACAAGCCTCCTATTCCTTATCCAAGCCGTTTGAAGGATGTTAAACAGGATAAGCAATTTTCTGATATTTTTGACATGCTTTCTAAAGTGAATATTAATTTGCCTCTTTTGGATGTTATTAGGAATGTGCCATCATATGCGAAATTCTTTAAGGAACTTAACACCAAAAAGATGAAATATGAGAAGAACGAGAAAGTGATGGTGTCAGAAGTTGCTAATGTGGTGCTACAACAAAGTTTGCCACCTAAGCTAAAAGATCTCGAAAGTTTCATCATCAACATCACAATGGGAAACAAGAAGGTCGCCAAAGCAATACTAGACTTAAGAGCAAGTTTAAATCTCATACCATATTTGATATACTTACAACTAGGTTTGAGGGAGCTTAAGTCAACAACTATGTCCCTTCAACTCGCTGACAGGTCAGTTAAATATCCTAAGGGAATAGTTGAGGATATATTGGTGTAGGTAGACATAGTGATTGTGCTTGTGGATTTCATGGTATTAGAGATGGAAGGAACCCCATCTAAGGACAAGGAGCACACAATTCTTCTTGGTAGACCATTTATGGCCACAACCAAGACTATTATTGATGTCCATAATGGGAGGTTAACAATGACAGTCTTGGGAGAGACTGTACAATTTAAAGTGTTTGATTTTCTAACCACTCCTTCTTCTATTTCTACTAATAATGAGTGTTCTTTTATTGATTGTGTGGACTCACTTATTTATGATACTTATTTGCAGACAGAAATAGAGGACAAGTTTGAAGTTACTCTTATAATTGAGAGAGTAGATGAAACACTAGAAGAGGAGATTAAAGGGTATCATGAGATGTTAGATAGTGCAATACCAGTGTCACCCCAAGAAAAGTCTAGCAAACCTTTAGAATTACCAAGTTCCCTACCTAGGGAAGATACTACTCCACCTAAGCTTGAACTTAAAGAGTTACCTAAGCACCTTAAGTACATATTTCTGGGAGAGAGAGACACATATCCTGTGATTATTTCATCTATTTTAACCTAAACCCAAGAGGAGAGAGTTGTGAAGGAGTTTAGCAGACTTAGGAGAGTCATAGGATAGAGTATAAGTGACATCAGGGGCATTAGTCCTGCTACATGTATGCATAAGATCATTTTAGAGGACGGTGCCAAACCAGTTGAGCTTGAGCATCGGGTGTATTAGGCAATCAAGGAGTTCAACATGGACATGGCAATGGCAGAAGAGAAGCGGTTACTACAACTCAATGAGTTAGAAGGGATTCATGATGAAGCCTATGAGAATGCAAAGATTTATAAAGAACGCACTAAGTGTTACCATGACCAAGGCCTTATCCATAAGTCTCTTTATCCTGGAATGAAAGTTATTTTGTTTAACACCTGTTTCAAATTATTTCCATGAAAATTGAAGTCAAGATGGTGCGAACCGTTTTCGATAGTCAACGTTTTTTCTCATGGAGTGGTAGAGTTGTTGAACCCGAAGACTTAAGTGACATTCAAGGTCAACGGGCATCGTGTGAAGCCTTACTTGGAAGGATTCCATGAGAAGGGGGTTGTTGAGTGCATTGAAGTGCACGATCCTGAATAAGTTCAACCAACGTCTTGCTAAGACGTTAAAGAAAGTGCTTGATGGGAGGCAACCCACCCATTTGATAGAGTATGTTTTCTTTTATTTTATTTTCATTGTTCACTTCTAAATGTTTTTCTAAATGCGTGTTTGATTTCATACATTGAGGACAATGTTTAGTTTAGGTTTGGGGGTACAATTAGAACTTGCCGAGACAAAATTTTCATGCTACAATTTGTTTTATGGTTAGTAATCAAGTCTTTTATGCACATTGAGTTTAGTTTCTTTAACACTGATAAGTTGTTGTGAGGATTAATGAATATTCATATTCTATAGACCGTGTTCTTGATGTTGATACTGAGATAAACCTAGATCTAATAATTGAGAATCAAATAGTGGAGACTACCTAGTAAGTTATTTGAGTCATAAGCGTTTTATTTTTGGAGTTAGTTTCTTGGTACTCTTAAACACTCTTCGTTATGACCTTAATTGTTAGATGATCTCTATAGGTTTTGCATTGAATGCTAGGATTATATAACTCACTTGAAGTATCATATTGTGTATTCTCATTATTTTAGTTGAATAACTTGAGTAAGAAGTTTGAGTATGTGTCTATCGTTATACGCCCTAGTTGCCACTGTCTTTGGAGAAAGATCCAAATTCCTATTAAAAAAAGTAAAAAAAATAAAAAATAAAAAGAAAAAAAGAATATATATATATATATATATATGTGTGTGTGTGTGTGTGTGTGTGTGTGTGTGTGTGTGTGAGAAACATGTCAAAAAGGGATTTGGTTAGACAAGAAACAGGACCTAAGATACTTCAAGGGTATTGAAGTCGCTCTTATAAAGAGTTGAAAAGAAAGAGCTTTGGTGTAAATTAGGTTCGATCAACCACGCCTATCTATGCATAGGTTCATACTCTATATGTTTTTCTTGAAGTGTTTGACTAGGATATGATATAGGCAATATGATAGCTTTGCAATCTTAACATTTGATTCATTTCATGAGATCTATTTTGCGAACATATGAGCGTTCTTTGATGATATTCATATTCATATGCGAATTTATATTTGAAATTTCTTGTTTGCATAACTTTTATTCACATATGCTTGATGAGTGTTTAAAACCTAGGTTCGGTGTGCTTAATGAGTGAATCCTGTGAGGCCTAGAGTCAAAGCGAATTCGGATTCTTGATGTTAGGTTTGTGGGTAATTGACGTGAGGTGTTTTGAGCATTGCAATATGGATGTGCGATGTGTACTTGATTTGAGCAATGAATTGTGAAATGTTGAGACTGTGAACATAATTGTGCATAAGATATCTAGATATGAGTCATAATAAGAATTAAGGCATGAGGGTTTTGTTGATTCAAGTTTTTAGGTTTGTTTTGTTTATATTTTCTTTTAGTTTTGCTTGAGGACAATCTAGGTTTGAAGGTATCTGATGAAAGAATATTTGTCCTAGTATTTTGTATATTTTTCAAGTATTTATTTATATGTGTTAGCTTAGGAATTTGTTACTTTGAGTTGTTTTTCATTGTTTTACAGGTTCACAAGCACTTGGAAAAGAATTTCACTAAATTGCCAGAATTGCCCATACAGATCAGTCATTTTTGCATATTAAACTGTATTGGTTAAGGAATAATCAGGAGATGAGCCATATATGCTTGGAAATATTTGGATGTCTATTTTCTGGAGAATTTTACGGCTCATAAATATGATTTTTCTAGATAAAGTTATGGCAATTTTAGTAGACAAAGGTCGGGCTGTGCGTAATTTCAGCGGCATAAGTGATTTTTGTGAATTAAACTGTATTGATATAAGAAGAACCAAGAGATGAGCCATATATTCTTAGAAAGATCCGGATGTCTATTTTTTGGAGAATTTTACGGCTCATAAATATGATTTTTCTAGAGAAAGTTATGACAGTTTTAGTAGACAAAAGTCAGACTATGCGTGATTTCAGCGTGGCAGAAGTGAAGAAGCTATTAAATTCTGATTTTTTTGGGATTTAAATGGGCTGGATAGTAGCACAACCCGACCAGTTCTGGATAGCAGAAACCTAGCCTGGACAATATCAGAAGCACGCGGCCCGAACAGAAACCCTAGGGTGACTTTTCTGTCTACAAAGCTGTCTCCATACAGCTATATATAGGAATTTTAGACTCAGATATTGAGGGGAGATGACGGCAGTTCTTGGAGAGATATTATCAAGAGGAGTTTTTGGAGATTGAAGGAGGAGACGGTTTCTTTCATCAAGACGACTTATCAAGAGATTGAAGACGACGATCAACCGTTTCAAGACTATGAAGATTCATCTTGTAATTCAAGAAGAAATTCTATCTTTGCTCCTTTTGCCTTCAATATGCTTGTAACCCTAGTATTTGAATTCTGTGATTGGGATTTAAACATGAGCGGCTGAACGCATTATTGGGCGTTTGGCTTAGCTGCCTTGATTGTTTTGGATATTTTGGTGGATTTAGTTTTATGAAATTTTCCAAATTATTTCTTATTCAATATCCTTCATACCTTTGATTATTGCTTGTGGATTGGCCATCTATTATTGATAGTCAAGGTTAATATTTGAGATTAGGTTTAGGACAAATCATCTAGACCTAATTAAGCTTTCTTGAATAGGAATTTAAATCAGGATTCAAATCAATTTGTGATTTAGGTGGTTGCGTTTTCCTTATACTTAATTTAGCTAATTAATTGATGAACACGATCCATGAGATTTAATTAATTAGTTATAAATTGAGAATAAACACGATCAATGACATTATCTAGTCTTAGTGGAAATACCAATAATCTTGGATGTTGATTAATTCTTTATATTCACCAAATGTTCCAATTCATGATTGGATAGCAAGCTAAACTTCCAATTGTTCTCATTGATTATACTCACCTTTTCATAATTCGTTTTGCTTAATTTACTTAATTGCTTTTATTTCAATTTCCTCTTCACCAATCTTTTAATTAGAGTGTTTAGGATTTAATTTCAGAGTTTGTTTTAGTAATTTTAAGAAAGTAATTTAGGATATAAACCACTGCAATTCCTCGAGAGATCGACCTCGAGAGTAAACTCATCGCAATACTATTTGTGATTCGTGCACTTGCGAGCATTTAAAATTTGCACATCAGAGGTCGGCTATGATGCTTCTAATATTGGCATTAACATCATGCTCAGCCAAGAAGGAAATTCAATTTCCTTTTTTAGTGAAAAACTGAACGACACCAAGCTCAAGTATCCTACATATGATAAGCTATGCAATTGTGAGGGCTTTGGACCATTTGAGCCATTACTTATTATCAAGGGAGTTTATCCTCTACTACAACCATGAAGCACTTAAACATTTGAACTCCCAACAAAAGCTCAACCAGAGACATGCTCATTGGAGTGAGTTTATTCAAATTTTTCTATTTCTGCTCAAACATAAATCTACCTCGCAAAATTGTGTAGCAGATGCTTTAAGTCCTCGACATGCACTCGTATCATATATCCAATTAAAGATTGTTGGCTTTGATATTGTGAAAGAATTATATGAAAAAGTAATAGATTTTAGAGATATTTGGAAGCTAATAAGTGAGCATCCACATCAATAATTCCATCGCCATGAAGGATTCTTGTTCAAGGGAAACATATTGTGTATACCCCGATGTTCATTGCATCAAGCAATTATTTTTTAAACTCATGATGGTGGACTTGCTAAACATTTCAGGAAAAATAAGACAATGGAACTTATTAAGGAAAAAAATTATTGGCCCAAGTTAGAAATGGATGTTATAAGGCATATTAAGCGATATTATACTTGTCATATTACTAAATCTAGAGTTCAGAACATTAGACTTTATATGCCTCTACTTATTCCTCAATCACTATGGGAAGATGTGAGCATAGATTTTGTAGTTAGCTTGTATAAAACTCAACTAAAAAAAGATTTAGTTATGGTCATAGTTGTAGACTCTCTAAAGTGGCGCACTTTGTACCATGTCATAAGACGGATGATGCCTCTTATATTCCTGAACTTTATTTTCGTGAGATTGTACATCTTCATGGTATTCCAAAGACCATAACTTTTGATCGGGATAGGAACTTTATGAGCCAATTTTGGTGTTCATTATGACGAAAGCTAGGCACTTAACTTTAATTTAGCTCCACTAGCCATCCACAAATTGATGGACAAACTGAGGCTGTAAATAGAAGCTTAGGACAATTTTCAAGTAGTTTTATTAGGAAACATTAGTGATAATGGGATCTCTTATTATCTCAAGTTGAATTTGCATACAATAACTCAATGAGTTATGCTACGAGGCAAAGTCCATTTGAAGTTGTTTATAGCTAGCTTCTCTTAAGCCCTTTGGATCTTGTACCATTGCCTACAATTCTCTAATTCAGAGGAAATACAAAAAAGCAAGCTCAAAAGATTAAGAAACACCATAAAGAAGTTCGATAGAGAATCTTGCATTAAGTAGAAAAATATCAACGCCATGCTAATAAGCATTGATGACCTACAATTTTCAAGAAATGTGACCTTGTTTGGATTCATTTAAGAACATTTTTCCACTCGGTCGCTATGCGAAGCTTTCTTCTCGAGTGAATGGACCCTTTAGAGTATTGGAACACATTAACGAAAATGCTTATAAGATTGAGCTTCCTGAATATTATGGTTTATCTACAACTTTCAATTTCAGTGATTTATCTCCATACTTTGAAGACCAAGAAGGCTCAGACTCGAAGTCTAGTCTTCTCCAACTGGGAGAGAATGATGACGTAGTATTAATGTTGGAAGTAAAAAATGAAGAGCCATTTCTTAATTAATATGGTAGCATGCATATAGTCCAAAAGTTTGAAGAAGATGAATCAATTTCTTTTATTACTTGTTATTAGTTATGCTTATTTAATATTTAGTTGGAAAACTAAGAGTCTAGTCTTATAGTCTAAGAGTCACTTGGTATTAGTGTCCTTGGGTGTGAAGAGTTACTTTATTCCTATAAATATCCCTTGGGGTATCATTTGTAATCAAGTAGTTTTGAGTGAATAAAAGTATTTCTTCAAATCCTTTTCTCTTCTATTCCCTTAGTGGGTTACTTGGGTTTTTGAGAAAGTTAGAATTGTATCATTGGGTGGGCTCCAAGTTAAGGTGGTGATTTTGCCAATTTGTCTTGTGCATATTTTTGTGGATTTCTTTTGATTTACTAGGTATTTGTTGAACGAATTTTCTCGATCTTTGGCTTTCTTTTTTTCTCGATTTCTTTCTGTTCTTCGATTTTTTTTGGGTGAGGCTCCATCATTATAGTTGTAGTTGCAAGCTTGCAACACTATGGGCATTGCTTCATTCAAGTAAATACTACAATCCTTATCTCAACATCTTATTTATGAGTAACAATAAGAGACCAAACAATTTCTTTGAAAAATGGGTCAATGGAGATGATGGTTCCACTAAAAAAATGATATTATATTATAAGTTTAAATGAAGTATAATATGTTTTTTCGTCGTTATATAATGAATTAACCGTACTAATTTTATGTTTAATTATAATAGAATGAGCTAACTGTAATAATGAAATTTTTATGTTACGAGTATAAATGAAAGGATGAAAATAACTAGTGAGGTATTGGTATAGAAGTTAAGGTTGGGCCCTAAGACCATAAGGTCCCACGTTCGATTTTCATTATGTGTGAATTATTTATCCGATTTATATATATATATATATATATATATATATATATATATATATATATATATATATATATATTCACTTTAGGTGGGTTGTAATAGTATTGTGGATTTCTGTATGGGTAATGTGATAGTGCGAGCTAATATTGTAATCAAATTAATTATTATACTACTTGTATATAACACCACTTCAATTAAAAAATGATGAAAATAATTATTTATTTTACCAAATTAAAATAACAATTTCTTAGACGATTTGCTCAACTATTTTTAAAGAGAAAAGAATTTCACTACACATGTTTTCATAATTTTTATTTTTCAAAAACAGATTTTATTCTTACAATCCAAGTGAGTATTTTAGAAAATAAAAAATTAAACAAATTTATTTTCTAAAAATAAAAAATAAAATAAATATTTTCTAAAACCAAATGCACCATTATAGTCTCGTAACTACAATGTTCTCGTCATATCCTTAATAAGGTATTGGTTTTATTCTTGTACTTTTGGAGACCTTATGTCCCCTCTTTATTTGTTTTGCTTTTTTTTATTCCAATAAACGAACAAGATATGTCCAAACCCCTCACCACAATAGGTGGTGTTCATAAAAAAGCTTTAATGTTCATCACATGCAATCCAATTTTATCCAGAACTTGCTTATTAAAATTTACCATTAAGCTGCAACCAAGCGTATATATTTGTACAAAGCCTAAAAAAATAATTATCATTTAATCATTTTCAACATTTTGAATTCCTTGAGATGATCCAACAAGTAATGGATCTTAATTAAACATTAATTAGAGTACTTAATAATTCATTAAAGTCTGACATCATTATCCTGGTAAGCAGAAAAGAAAAAGAAAAAGGTTGATGCATATTCCCCACAAGTAGGAAACTGGTAACAAAGGGTCATAGATAGTTTATACTTACATAAAACTCAATGAAGACTAGTAGTAGAATTGTATTTTATAGATGTTGCATGACCTCAACTCGGGAAATATTTTGTCAATCGGATCTATAATTTATGTTTTAGATTCGTTAGAAATTTAACTGATAATTTTAAGAAATTTAACTAATAATGTTATTTTTTAGATCTCACACTTATATTGACGTTACGAATAAAACTATTTAAAATTATCAAAAAAGTTTTCAACGGGTTTAGATCTGAACTGTTAGAAAAATAAAGAGTGATTGGAGAAAAAACTCTTGTATTATTGATGTATATTATTGAAGTTATTGTGAAAGACGAATACAAGCCTATATATAGGCTAAGAATATAAAACCTAATAGAAATAGGAAACATAGGGTTTATAATAAAACATGAAACTAAACTAATTAGGAAACTAATACATATGAAACTAGGAAGCTAATATTGCAGTAAGAATAGGAAATATCTTTTAACAGCCCCCCTCAAACTTAAGGTGGTAAAATGGATGCCAACTTGAGTTTGTAAACTGAATCAACGAAGCACAGAAAAGACGAGTGACAGGCAGGGCCCGGAGCGGAATCACGGGTGATGACTTGGCAGGACCCGAACCGGAATCTCGGGTGATAACTTGTTGCTGCTGCTGATGCTGATGATGCTGCTGCTGTTGATGCTGATGGTGATGTTGTTGATGCTGATGGTGATGCTGCTGCTGATGATGCTGAGAGAATCATGGGTGATGACTTGGCAGGACCCGGAGCGGAATCACGGGGTGATAACTTGCTGCTGTTGCTGATGCTGATGATGCTGCTGGTTATGCTTGTTGAAATGTGACTTGGGATTCGGCGATTCCACAAGATAGTGATGGTGGAATAGATGCAGCTCATGTTTGAGTTGTTGTTGATGCTGGTGATGTTGATGCTAATGCTGTTGATGCTGATGGTGATGCTGCTGCTGATGATGCTGAGAGAATCATGGGTGATGACTTGGCAGGACCCAGAGCGGAATCACGGGGTGATAACTTGCTGCTGCTGCTGATGCTGATGATGCTGCTGGTGATGCTTGTTGAGACGTGACTTGGGATTCGGTGGTTCCACAAGATGGTGATGGTGGAATAGATGCAGCTCGTGTTTGAGTTGTTGCACAATATGGTGATGCTTGCTGAGAGGTGACTTGGGAGTCAATGGCTCCTTGAGATGGTGATGGTGGTGTTGCAGATGCACCCTGCGCTTGAGTTGTTGCACGTGTTGGTGATGTCACAGGTTGTTGAGGTGGTGGTGGAGATAGTGTGGCCGGAGGAGAGGATTGCGGGGGTGGGGATTGAGTTGAAGGTGGGGTTGGAGAGGGATCTGGTGGAATATGGGCATAGGTGGGTTATTGAGAATTTTGGTGGGGGTTTTAATGGTTGTTGGGTTCGTGGGATAGGGCTGCATTGTAGTTTGATTAGTGGCTAGGTAAACCGGGTAAGTGGGATGAAGTGACGGATAAGTGCAGGGGGGTGCGCTAACATCAGCATGGCTTGGGGTTTGAAGGCTGGTAAAGATAGTGACGTCGTGGGGCATAGGAGGGCTGGTGGATGCTCTGACATCAACGTGATTTGTGGATTGAAGGCTGGGCAAAACAGCAACGTCGGCGTGAGTCATGTAGGCTGGGTTTAAAGAAGGCATAATGGTATGTGCGTGGGGGGATGCTGATGCTGCTCTGGTGATGCTGCTGCTGATTTGGTTCTGTGTTTAAAGGGCTCTTACTAGATGGGAGAGAGGTAGCAGTTATGCTGAAGGTGGAGGTGAACTCCTTGGCGGTTGTGGTGATGGTGGGGGTGATGTAGGTGAAACAGGAGGAGGAGGAGGTGTTGCTGTATTATCGCCATAGAAGCAGCTGGGTACTGCATAGCTGCCATCCATTGTTGCTGTTGCTGTGAATGCGGTACCCACTGTTGATGTGCTTGGTGCGGCTGCGCTTGCTGCTTCGGTGGGTTGCTCAGATTAGGACCGTTAGTCGGCTGCATCTTGATCTGATTGATTGATTGCGTATAGTTTCTTCCTTACAAAAATCAGAATAATTTCACTCTCCCTCTCTCCTTCTCTCTCTCCAATAAGAGTATGTTATGGCAAATTTGAGGAGTGCTGAGAGAGAGAGTGAGGGCAGAAGTTTGAGAGAGAGGGAGGGCAGGGCTTTGAAGTGTGCTGTTGTAGGTGCCAATGGGGTGAAGGTGAAGATTCAGCAGGGGTTGGTGTGGTGATGCTAATGCTGCTGTTGCTGACTCACGGGTGATTATTTGGTAAAGATTATAATAGTATATAACAAGAAGGAAAAAGAGGTTATGTTCGGGCGAGCGGTATGAGGTTATGTCCGAGTGGGCGGCTTAAAGCGAGCGGTATGAGGTTATGTCCAGGCGAGCGGCATTAAGCCGCCCACCAAAATTGCGGAAGCTCAAAATACGACTCTCAAAATAAGATCAATAGCTCTGATACCATGTTAGAAAAATAAAGAGTGATTGGAGAAAAAACTCTTGTATTATTGATGTATATTATTGAAGTTATTGTGAAAGACGAATACAAGCCTATATATAGGCTAAGAATATAAAACCTAATAGAAATAGGAAACATAGGGTTTATAATAAAACATGAAACTAAACTAATTAGGAAACTAATACATATGAAACTAGGAAGCTAATATTGCAGTAAGAATAGAAAATATCTTTTAACATGAACCAACAAAAATATTTCCCTCAACTCAACTGCTACTCAAGCAAGGGGTAGGTTGTGAGATCTGATGCTGCTCCACTATGAAGACTAGGCTGCAGGCGTAAAGCAAAAGCAGGAGAAGCTCCATTTCGATATCCAATGACATAATCATAATTCTCTCCGTTTTCATCCAACCTATGGTGCGGATCTTGCTCTCTTAACTCCTTCATAAATTAAAAACTAAATAAGATTCCTCATTTTCTAAATGCAAATGATAGAAAAAAAAAATTTAAGCTAGCTTAAATATATAGAATAAGCATTAAGAAAATTTACTTACAAATTCATGTAGGAGTTTTCTGTTAATTTCTTCAGCATTCCTTACTTGCAACTAGGTAATAAAAGGAGTCCATATCAAAATCCCAAAAGGATTTTCTGCCCAAAAAGAAAATTTTACAAACAGTATTGACTTTGTAGAATTGTCAAATGTAGAACTTACTTTTTCTTGCAAGTTTCGATCTGATTGCCGATCACCTTATTCTGTTATATTGAGTACAAAAAGATACTTAATTTGTTAACCACATAATATAAAAGTATCCGGACTTTTGATCCGTTTAATCGATGGATACATGAAATCCTCATCGTCTTCTTGTACTAGTTAAATTTCAAAATAAATTCAACAAGCATGACTTTTAAAGAGAGAGTATGGAATTCATGAAAAACAACCATGTATAATCATAACTAAAATTTTGGTTTGCTATAATTAATAATCATAATTCAAACCATTTTTTTAATAATTTGGTAGTTTACAACAGATTAACAAAAAAATCAAAAATTATGCCTTTTGAAAAAAAAGCTATAGTAATCAAACGTAAAAACATTGTTATTTCATTCAATTCACATTCAACGAAAAAAAATATTAAAATTCTCTAACACCATTTAATCCATAATTAAAAACACTCAAAACATATAAGTTTTAATTATAACTTCCAAAATAAAATAAAAAACAATTAAAATAAAAGTATACGAGGTTGTGACTGAGGCGAAGAAGCAAAGGGAAAGGCGCATGGGTTCATGAATCATGTCTGCCTTTTGAAGTGGAGGTAGGTTAGGTTTTCACTTTTTACATGAGTGTTTACAATTAATTGGTAAAGGCCATGCTTAGTATTCATTTGCACTCTCAAAAGAAGTGTTTCCATTTTACAAACATGTTATTAAAAATATATATTTATTACTAATGTATGGAGTATATGATTTCAGCTTGGTTTGATTGTTTAAAGATCAATACTCTAACCAGTCATAATTGAAAAAAAAACCATAAAATTTTAATCATAATCAATTAAACCAAAAGTTCATTAACCATTTTTTTGATTTGGGTTCGGCTTTCGAAAATGACTCGGTCTTAATATTTAAGGAGTTATTTGTAATTAATAGGGGATCGAACACAAAATCTATGACATATAAAAAGCTTATCTTGACTCGTCTTACTGCTTAAACTAATTGCTCTAAGTGCCTTCTTAATCAGTGAAACCTCTAACTTGTTATTACACTCAATTTGAATTTTTTGAAAGAAAAAAATTAGCTTAATCCTAAGACAATTATGTTAGTCTTTTGAGTTTTCATTTTTTTTAACACTTAATCTATGAGTAAAAAACATGGATTTAGATGAAATAAAAGTCAAATTCATTATGAAATTGAATGGCACTGTAACAAACAAATTCGAATTTGAATCATCTCGATTTAATGATGTGACATTCAATATTTGTCACATCATGAACTTGATTATCCCAAAAGCATAACTAACATGATTAAGAAGAATAAGTTAAAGTTATCTCTTTTGAACATAAATATTTAATTTAGGTAAAACCTTATATACTCACAAATGATACTAATTATGTAATGTTGATATAGAAAGAGCCCTAGTTAGATGAGTTTTTGGTTGACTTGGGTCTAAATCCAATGGCTTAGATCAGTTGAAAATTGCATTGGTAATCTTAGAAGCTTTATTGGTAATGTTAATTCTGGGTCGTACACACCTATATTGACGTTATCAATGAAGCTCTTCAAGATTACTAGTAAAGTTTTCAACTGGTATAAACCATTGGGTTTGGACCTGAGTCAACCTAGAATTTTTGCCTAGCTAGAGATCAAGAGTGAGAATCCGAGAATCCAAACCTTGTGTTCACGAATAACCGTCAAAGTAGTGTCTATATTTTGCTTAAGGCCACGCAGCTCATCAGGGCCCAGATCATTCAAGCTCTCATCAATCCTCTGCCTATCAATTAATAATCATCCCCAGCAAAGATCCATCAACCCAAAAAAGATAAAATGACAAAACTTAATCAGGGAATTCATTTATATATTAAATATATATCTTACCTAATCTTCCTCCTTAGATTTCTATTGACATATTTCAGTTTCCTAAGCTCTCTTGCATTCTCTACATAAGTACGATACCCGAAACTTAATTTAACAGATGTAGAGATATTAATTTGTGACAAAGTGATGGAGAGAATATATCGATACCTTATAGTGAGTGCTCCATATATCGACTCCTAAGGTCTTCTGGAATTGATCGAATAATTGCTTCGTTCTACGATCAAGTTAAATCCCATGCAAGTATATGGGCATGTTTGGGTACCAGTTTTCTGTTTTCAGTTTTAGAAAACCATTTTCGAAAATGAAAACTGAAAACACTTTTCTGATGTTTTCTAAAGAAAACATGTTTGGATAATTGTGACTTGAAAACAGTTTTCAAAAACAAAAAACAATGAAAATTTGTTTGGATAATTTTATAGCTATAGTTATGTGTGTTTATTTAATTTTTCTTCACTTCTCCTAAAAAATTTGGATCTTCCTTTACCATAACAGCGATGCCACAACACGACTGTTCTAGCACCGCCACAACATAACCGCAGTGCTGCCACAGCACTACCGCAGTAGCTCATAATTTTTCCACTCGTAGTCGGACACCATATCCTTTGATGGTCCAAAAAATGATGACATAAAGAGAACTTTTCTATTTGGGTAGAAAGAAAATGGAGAGGAAAATTTATGAGAAAAAATGAACACTGAAAACTAGTTTTGAAAACACCTAAAATGAGTTTTCTAAAACCAGTTTTTAAAAGACTCATTTTGAAAATAGTTTTAAAAAATTATGTCTCAAAACTGATACCCAAATATGTTTTATGATTTTGAAAATTGTTTTCAGTTTTTGAAAACCCAAAACTCTTTTTTAAAACTCCAACCAAACATGCCCTATACATTTACATCCCAAGAAATAGAAAGTAGATTTTTAAAAAAGAAATAAAAAAAAAGAATCCAAGGTTTAATTTGAAGAGAAGAGGGAAGCTAGATACTTACGTGATAGAAGGGCTGATGTACTCATGGAGCTTGCCAGTGCTAGATGACATGATAATAAAAACCTTAGCATCACAAAGAACTGTTAGCTCATTAGCCTTCTTGAAGAGGCTATTCCTTCTCTTTGAATAAGTAACTTGCCTGTTTGTTGAGTTCTCTATCCTCTTGATCTCGATCTTCCCTCAAGCCATTTCTCTCTTTCTCTTTAAAAAAATCACTGAACTAATATTTTTTGTTCTCTATTTTTTATTTCTGTGAAATCCAAGTGAGTAAATAACAATAAAGAAAGAGAAGGAAATGATTGGAAATTAAAGGTAGAAGCACCATTGTTGCTAAAAATGGAAAGATTTTGCCAACTTCATGAAAGGTTTTGATGGGATTGTTAAAAACGTTGTAATGGGTTTCTTGTTTTATTTGAACCGAATATCCATGCAAATAAAAGAAAGATATTGCATGTTGTCTTAAGAGTTCATGCGAATGGAGTTCAACTATGGTATCATCAAGCATGCATATAAAGTTCTTTAGCGTAAGTCCACGAAAGATATATGATACAAGGGTTCATTTTATCATAGGATGACATGAGAAAAGAGAAAAAAAAAAGATATATTTTCTTTTCATCCAATAGTGAAATGGACCTTTGTATCATATATCTTTTATGAATCTGAACTAGACAAAATTTTTTCTTGAAACAATTAGTGTTTGGGTCCAATGCTTGAACACTTAATGAAGTAATAGCATTCAGTTTTGAACCATATACAAAAGTCTTTTTTTTGTTTTGTTTTTAAACCAAATAGGCAAATATGACATTTTGGAAGTTTATTTGGTTGCTATGTAGATGACATTGTACCCCATTTGATTGCGGTAATGGAATCAAAGTTATAATATAATCGAAGTTGGAATTTGATTAAATTGTTTGATTAAAACATGGAAAAGATCCTAAAGTTGTAATCCAATTAGAATGTTTGCTTAATTTTAATGAATAATGATAGATAAAATTTTTATTTACTTGGTTAACCTTCTAATCCAAAACTTGCTTATTCGAAAGTAAGGGATTGACTCGGATTTCTTAGCCTATTGATCATTTTTGGATGGTTGATCATATGGTAAACTAAGATTCAATCTTCCTCTCTGTCAAATTACTAAAAAACAGAGTTAAGAGATTAACTACTTGATGCCGGGCAGCATAGCGATTATTCTGCAGACTAGTTTTCAACAGATAATTCACAGGGAAGAAAATAACACAAGAGAAGAAACCCTAAAAAAATAGAGGAACTCTGAATTTTATTCAAAATTATACAACTCAATAATAATGTTTACTAAACCCTAAAACCTTATTTATAAGGTCAAGCTAAAATAGGAAAATTAAATTAAGGCCGAATTTAAAGTAATTGCAAATAAAATAAAAAAGTTTCTTAAAAACTAAAAACTACCAAATTGAGGGCATAAACGTCGTTTTTTGGCTTAAAAACGACGACGCTTAGGAATAACCGAAGTTTTGCCCGGAAGCCCGTTTTCAATCAGACTAGGGTCTCCGAGACCCGATCCGAGCTTGTGGCCCGCTAAACGATGTAAACCGATCTAGGTAGCCCACTTGCTATCTTTGCGCTGATATACCAACTCAAGGTATCTCAGTGCTAACAACGTGCTATCTGACAACTCAGCATCATCTGACTCAGATCCTCCTGCATCAGTCACTCCAAGTTGGAAAGAACTCATCATCGAGTTCACAATAGCCTCATCGGAATCCCCAAAACAATGACTTAGGTGTTTCACATTAAAGACATCAGAAGTCCTCAAATGACTGGGGAGGCGTAGTCTGTAGGTGTTATTATTGATCTTCTGCAGAATCTCACAGGGTCCAATCTTTCGCTCCTTAAGCTTATTATACTCTCCCATAGGAAAACAATCACAAGTTAATACCGCCCAAACAAAATTACCAACATCAAAAACTACCTGACGACGATGACTGTCATTCTGAACCTTCTTCTTTGATCCTAATAGCTTCTCACTGAAAAAAGCTATGGGGTGCCCCGCATGACTTAGAACACCACCAATACCAACCTCAAATGCATCACAGTTTACCCCGAACACTTTTTCAAAATCAAGCGGCAACCCAGGAGGAAGAACCTCTGGCATCAGGTCAGAAAATTCTGCCAACAGCTGCTGCACCTTTGCTGGTAAATCTGGATTCGTGTCTGTTGCACTATTCCCACAAGGCAGTAGAGCATAGGCCACGTCTTCACACTCAATCTCAGCTAAAAACCTGGTCATAGAAAGTAGATTAATATTATTGGCTACCGGGGTAGGATTGGTTCTTTCCCGACGAGGTACCAGCACAATCTTCTTCCCTTTGATGCTAAGGGAATATGTATTTTTTCGCCCATCATGAATAACACTGCGATCATACTGCCAAGGTTTGCCTAACAATACATGGCAAGCATCTATAGACACAACATCACACCAAGCATTATCAAGATATTTCTTACCAATCGAAAAAGACACTAGGCATCGCTTATCTATTGTTACCTCACTGCCTTTATTTAGCCACGATAATTTATACGGCTTGGGATGACGATCTGTCTTCAACTGTAATTTTTGGACAGTCTCTTCAGACACTACGTTCTCACAACTACTACTGTCAATGATCATCTTGCAGACTTTATCTGCAACTGTGCAGGTCGTGTGGAAAATATTGGTTCTCAACCAATCGTCCCCTGAATCGCCCTTGGAGGTCAGTAGACTCTTACGAAAGACCAGAGTCTCATGGCTATCTCCATACAACATATCTCCATCTTCATTATCGTCATACACAGGTTCTCCAATCTCTTCAGTTTCGTCTACCCCGTCATCCTCAATTAAGAGATTTTTGCCCTTACGACTAGCAGGCTTCCTACACTCAGTCGCTTTATGTCCATGTTCACCATATCTGAAATATCTAATATTTGAGTTAGAGTTACCTTTGGGTGGCTGCTGGGCAGGACGAGATTCTTGAGGGTGAACTGGCTGACCTCTTTGATGGCTTCTGTTCATTGGCCTCCTGTTATGCTATTTTTCCACCGCAAGTGCACGCTGGTATGCTTCAGAAACGGTCCACAACGAGTGAAGGCTGAGGACATCCTGTAAGGGCTGTCGTAATCCCCTCAAATACCATGCCATTATCTGCTCTTCCATCTCAGATAAATCATTCAGGGCTATTAATTGATAGAACTCCTCCGTGTAATCATTAACCGATCTCGTGCCTTTCCTCAACGAATGAAGTCGCTGAAATAAGGTTTGAGTGTAGCCGAAAGGAAGGAAGTGTCCCTTCATCTTCTTCTTCATCTTCTCCCAATCAGTGATCTTGGCCTTGCCCTGTCGGTCGCATGAACGCCTCAACTGCTCTCACCACACAGATGCTCTGCCTTTGAGTTTGATGGCGACCAGTTTCACTTTGACACGATTTGGGACTTCCTAATACTCGAAAATACGCTCTACTTCATTCAACCAATTGACGAATCCCTCGATCTATAACGTACCAGAAAACTCGGGCAGATCCACTCTGAAACCAAGGTCTCCATAACATTCTTCCCGACCACGGTGCTCCCAGAATCGAGCAGGATTGTGATGCGAGTTTTCGAAACTGAAATCGGAATCGTGATCTTCCATCTCATGATCACCGAAATTCTGCATCGCTAGACGCTGGGTTAACTCTGCAAATTGCCTCTGTAAATCCTCAATCATCGCATCCTGAACGTTACGATCACGACGTGGGGCTTCCTCGTTCGGAACCTGCCCGCGATAACCACGACCATGACAACCAGCCATGGAAACTGATGAAATCTCAACCCAGGAAGATGCTGAAGCTCTGATACCAACTGATACCGGGCAGAATATCGATTATTCTGCAGGCTAGTTTTCAATTGATAATTCACAGGGAAGAAAATAACACAAGAGAATAAACTCTAAAAAAACAGAGGAACTCTGAATTTTATTCAAAATTATGCAACTCAATAATATTGTTTACTAAACCCTAAAACCTTATTTATAAGGTCAAGCTAAAATAAAAAAAATTAAATTAAGGCCGAATTTAAAGTAATTGCAAATAAAATAAAAAGTTTCCTAAAAACTGAAAACTGCCAAATTGAGGTCCTAAACGTCGTTTTTTTGGCTTAAAAACGACGACACTTAGGAATTAGCCTAAGTTTTGGCTGGAAGCCCGTTTTCAATCAGACTAGGGTCTCCGGGACCCGATTCGAGCTTATGGCCCACTAAACGATGTAAACCGGTCTAGGTAGCCCACTTGTTATCTTTGCACTGATCTACTAACTCAAGGTATCTCAGTGCCAACAACGTGCTATCTGACAACTCAACATCATCTGACTCGGATCCTCCTACATCACTACTTTTCCAATAATCAATTTATTTTTGAATAAGTAGTAACTCATATCGGATAAGCTAAAATAAACATATATAATTTAAAGTGAGCTTATAAGCTTGTATATGCAATTCCATACATAGCCAAAAGATTTCTCAAGCTCTTGTATTCTCCACATAGATTAAAGTCCGATTGGAAGGAAAGAAAGAGAAGGAAAAAGAAATAAAACGAGTGAAATGCTAATTTCTAAGGTTACATAAGAAAGAAATGTGAGAAAAAGAAAATAGATGGGATTGAGGTTTTTCTTTTCTTGCATGTAAAATTGTAAATATATTTCTTTCCAATTGAAACAATTGGATTCCATAAAAAAATTTGAAAGAATTAGAGAAAATGTAATAATTTATTTATTATTTTTATTTCTTATCAAATTTTCTTCCCTTTTATCAAACACATAATAAAAATTATAAAAAATTTCTTATTTTTCTCATATCTCTCTCTCTTCTTTATATTTTATTTTTCTCAAGGAGTATAACTTTGACCTTCTAAAATTGTAAATCAATTAATTTTGTGATCAATATAGACCACATTTAGGTTTTAATTTAAATCCAACCTAAAATGAAAAACAAAACTTAATAGGGATAATTTTTTTTGTTTTAGGTTCGACCTAAACATAGCCCTGGAAACTTGTTTAACTAGGGGGGTTTTATAAAGAAGATTTTGGAAGAAATTTTTGGCTATATTGGATATAAATTAAGATATTTATAGTGGTTAAAAATTTAATTGATAATTTTTAAAAATTTTATTAATATTATTTAATATACATAATTATCATTACTAATAAAATTTTTAAAAAATTATTAATTAAATTTTCATTGATAAAAATCTCTTGCAGCGAACAATTTTTCAGATTTTGGTGTGCTCAACCATGGTTTTTCCGTTGGTTATCATTGTGTGCATACATAGGGCTGATAGCTGAAGTGGTAGCTCGGTAGCTGTGTGCATCGGCTTAAACGTCCCGTACAAAACTTTTGATGATATTAACGTTGTTGATCGCAGAAGTAAGGTCATTTCAAATCTTTCACCCATCTAATCAGTATTCAAGAGTTTTCATGTATTCCTTATACAAAAAGAACTAAATGTCATTGAAAACTTTGTGGATTCTCCGGTTTTTTATTTTATACCCTGTGATTTTTTTTTTTTTGTTTTTGAAAAGATAAATTATATGTTTTTTTTCTATGGTGACGGACATCAACTTTTAAAATAAATGATTATTTTATCTTTACATATTAAAATGGTTAAAGTATATTAAAAAAAAAACATGTGGCTTGCTCTTTTTTCATTTCATACTTTGAGATTTATTTTTTTTGACAAAATAGACTTTGTGTATCTCCGTTAGCATAGGGTAAAATCGTTATTTATTTTGCAAGTTAACATTCGTCACTCTTATATTGACGGAGACAAATACAAAGTTTATTTTACTAGAAAACAATCACAGGATGTGGAATGAAAAACAGGTAAATCACATGTTTTTTTTTCCATGCAATTTAACATAAAAAATGTTTTCAAATATTGTTAATAGTGGGTAAATTACAAAAAATCCCTAATAATTTTTACAAACAAAACAAACACCCTTTCAAAAAATTAGGTCCATGAGTATTTCATATTTGCTAATGTCCTCATTTCTTGCAAACAAAAAAGAAAAAATCAGGAAAGGAAAGATCTCAATTATTATAGTGATAGGCATTGCTAGCCATTGCCCCTTAGCGATCAGAGTTCTTCCTTCACATTAGCCCATGAGCTATGAGAGCCTCGCATGGCAAGCCCAAGACTAAACCCGACCTACCTAGTTACCATACGATGGAACATTACCAACCACTTTATTGCCCCGCTTAATTAGAAAACCACGCTATTAGGCTGGACCCATTATTTCTTTGATATATTCATGATGGGCATGATTGTTAGAGAACACTATAAATTAACTAAAGTACTGTGGTAGTTTAGCCCAAAGCAACGAAAATATACGAACATACATAAACTAATTCTAATAATGGTTTATCAAGTTTCATTAACCACCTATCAATATATATGTAACATATTCTTATTGACTTAGTTTAAAATCACATGATAAACAAAGTGAACCTAAAAATTTCACGAGATGAATCTCAAAAGTACATTAAAAAATAACCCAAATCAACATTGAAATTTTAATTCTTACCATAATAATGTAATACGGTAAATTACGTACAACTAAGATTCTTAAACTTCAAGTGCATAACAATTTTTATATAAAAAGTGTGGAACATTTAAATACATGGATTTTCATACCTCCATTTTCATCCCAATAGTCTATTATCAATCTTTCCAATTTGAATGGATTATGATTTGTACATATAACAGAAAAACATCAATCTCACACATTTTTCATTCCTATTATGAACTACCAATCCTCTCAATTAGGGATTTCATTGACAAATAATTAAATGATGAAGTCTAGGGTTTAACTCTCTAAAGTTTAGCTAGGTTTCTACGACTAAGGTTTATTTTTTCGCATTAATATTAGTTTCTTTACTTTAGCATAGCATAATAGCTTTCATCTGTGATCTCATTGCATCTCCTGAAGACTGCTCACTAGTTTTGGGGGATTATTGTGGCATTAACGTAGAAGACCGGTGATGTACATTCCAAGAGGATGAGAAAAAAAAAAGGTTTCTATCAAGGTTGAAACAGTGAGGCATATAGTTGAGTGAAGAGAGCTATGCCTTTGTAGAAAAAGTGTTATCAACTAAATCTTTTAGCTAAAAGGCTCTTCGGAGCACGATTTACCAATTACGGTGATCGGTAACAATCTTTTTTATTAGAGAAGTCGCGGGTAACATCTTTCTCTTTAATTTTGCCTAGAAAGATGATAATATTAGGGTTCTCAAAGGATCTCTTTAGACATTTGGCGAGCATATGCTCATTTTAAAAGAGTTTGTGAAGAATATTTGGCTTCGTCATAGATAAGTTTCAATCTTATTCTATTTTAGGCCTAAGCCCATGATCTATCGCTCCTTGGGATGAACAGAGAAATGTGTATGATGATTGGTAATGCCATGGGGAAAGCTTTAGATGAGGACGTTACCAAATATTGTGCCAGTTGGGGAAAACTTCCCTATATTAGGGTTATAATGGATGTTAGTAAACCATTATTGATAAGCGCTGAATGTCACACATTCAAGCCCCTTAATTTTCATACGTTAATCCTTTAGCCTTGTTACAATTTGATCTTTTGTAGTGTTTTACATGCTTTCAGGTTTCCTAAAAGGAGTGCAAAAAATACCCATAATTTCTAGACTATTAAAGATAAATTGAGCATTTTGCCAAGTCATGTTGTCACTAGCAAAGGGTGAAAAGGAGTTTCACTAAATTTCCAGAATTGTCTGTACAAGCAATCATTTTTTCATATTAAACTGTATTGATTTAGGAAGAATCAGGAGATGAGCCATATATTCTTGGAAAGATCCGGATGTCTGTTTTCTGAAGAATTTTACGGCTCATAAATATAATTTTTCTAGAGAAAGTTATGGCAGTTTTAGTAGACAAAAGTCCGGTTGTGTGTGATTTCAGTGTGGCAGAAGTGAACGAATTATTAAATTTCGATTTTTTTTTGGGATTTGCACGACTGGAAAAGGAAGTTGAGTGCCTAAATAAGTCTAAGGAAAAAAAAATAGGCACATGCTTAGTTGCTAGGGTTTTGTTTAGGGTTCTATAAATACATGTTTAAGAGACCAAAAAGAGGACAAGTTCTATTTTACTATATTTTCTTCTACGGTGGCAGTTTTCATGCATGAGAGCTCTTGTTCTCTGAGAATTATCATCATAGAAGAGTTGTTTTTTCTTTCTTTTATCTATTTTTTTATGATGAGGATATTTTTCATTAGAAGTATATGTAACTAAATATTTTAGTTAGGGCTCGATTAAAGCCCTAGTCATGTCTTCTTAAGGATTTTGATTTGCTTTGTTACAAATTATTTTTTTTGTGATGCTTAATTGATTAATTCCTGATTTTATTTCATTCTTTATATGGTTTGTATGTTATGCTTGATCATCATATACATGTATTGTATGAAGATTGTCAGCTAGGTAAATTTAGATGACCGAGTCTTGTGCTTACACTAAGTGATGAAGGAACTAATTATGGGTTCTTGGGATTAATCAACATGAAAAACCAGAATAGATACCATGTTCAAGGATTCGTGTGTTTGCTTATTTCCATTGTTTTATGCTTTCTTGAAGTGCAACTTAGTACATACCATGCTAAATACTTTGAAAATGAAAAGAGTTAGAGTAAACACCCTTGCCTAACTTGTTGCTTAGGGAAATCAATAGCTTAAGGAGTAGATGTCCTGCCCTTAGGTTGGTAAACATTAAGTATCTAAATCTAGTTTGTAGCATTGTGCAAGTCGTTTGCTTTAAAGAAGATGATTAGTGGTGAATATCGAAGCCTTAACTTATTTTCTCATTATTTCAATTATAGTTTCAAAACTGTTTTACGATTTTCTTTCACTAGTGCAATCTCTGTTGTTTATTCAAATTTGTTATTTTTTGTTTCATTTAGATAGAAGCTTTAGGAAATTATATTTAAACACAATTAATCCAATCCTCGTGGGAATGATCTCGTATTTGCTAGCTAGATTATTTGTTTGATCTTGTGCACTTGCGAGTTAAAACATGCATTTAGAAGCTAGATTATTTAGGTTGATATTTGTATAACAAGTTTTTGGCGCCATTGCCGGGGATTGCACTAAATTGTGTTTAATTTTTGTACTAAAAATTTTTAAAAATATATATTTATTGTTTACATGATATAATGTAGGATTAAAATTTAGTTTATGCAAGGTCGTTGATCCCAGAATTTAGCCATCACTGTATATGATCCAGAAATTGAACAAAACCTTAGACGACGTCACAGGCAAAAAGGAGAATCTAAAAAAGAAGAAAGATCAGAATCTGAGGAAGTAATGGAGGACAAACAAGTAGAAAATCCACCAGTTCGAAAGCCAATAAAGAGCTAATTTATTCCACAAAACCTTAATCAACCATCATGCATCGCCTACCAACCAACTATGCAGAGCAACTTCAGTCTATCTCCTCATTTACTTAGTATGGTACCACATTACAGAGGCGCACCTTATGAGGATCCATATTTGCACATTAAATTTGATCTCTGTAAGACTCAGAATATCCAGGGCCTAACTCTAGATGGAATCAAGTTAATCCTATTTCATTTTTCTTAAAAAGATAATGCTAGTTGTGGTTGAACTCTTTGTCTGTAGGTTCCATTAACAATTGGAAGGAGTTGGCCACTAAATTTTTAAAGAAGTTTTTCCTAGCTCAAAAGATAAGGAAACTTAGAAGGGAGATTCAAACCTTTTAACAGAAAGATAGAGATCTTTTCTTTGAAGCTTAGGAACATTTCAATGAGTTGCTTCTCAAGTTTCCACACCACAATCTATCTCAAGATCATCATGTATAAGTTTTTTACTAAGATTTAAATGATACAAATAAAAGTCTTGTTGATTCAACTTGTGGGGGTGTGCTTATGGAAAAGAACAGTGAGTAAGCTATTGAGTTATTTGAGACCTTAAGTGAAAATTCGTAACAATTCTCATCAAGAGGGAGGCAAGGAGCAGAAAGTAAGGGTGTGTCGCAAGTAAGCACCAATGGTGGAATCCAGACTCAGATGGCGGCAATGGAGAGGAAGTTAGATGTGTTAGTGAGAGCAATATCAACCCAGAATATTTCTAAAGTTCAACAAGTTGCGAAAGTCGAGGTATGTGCTATATGCTCTCACTCTAATCATACTATTAAGACTATCCTATGTCTTCTTTTACAGAGCAAGAGCATGCAAATTATATGGGACAAAGCAACTATCTTCCTAAGAACAACCCCTATTCAAATACTTACAATACAGGGTGGAGAAATCACCTAAATCTTTCTCGGAGTAACAATTAGGGCAGCAGAGGATTTTCCAATAGGGAAGTAATTATTAGACTCCACCACAGGTGGTGCAACAGAATCTTGAGTAGAAAAAGAATGATATTGAAAGTGCTACACTCCAGTTCTTGACTGCACAAAAACAGACTAATGCTCAGACTAGTCAGACCATTCAAAGATTGGAGGCACAAGTAGGTCAATTGGCTAAGGAATCGAGTGAGAGAAAGAGAGGAGAATTCCTATCACAGACCATACCAAACCCAAGAAGTTAAGAAGAGCTCAAGGTTGTGACGATCTTTAGGAGTTATAAAGTCATTAACAATAATGTGGGAACGGATAAGAAAGTGGAAGCACCTCCAACAGGAGCTACGACCTCCACAAAGGTAAGTGAGAAAGAGAAGTTGATATTGCCACCCTTCCCTCAAAGGTTAGTTAAGCAAAAAAATTTACAACAATGTCTTGATATTTTTGAAACTTTAAGAAAAGTAGAAATCAATATTCTTTTACTTGATGCAATTAAACAAATTCCATTTTATGCCAAGTTCTTAAAGGATTGTTGTACTAACAAAAGAAAGTTTTAGGAATTTGAGAAAGGCGCGTTGACAGAGGAGGTAAGCACGATCTTGTTGAGAAAGTTACCACCTAAATTAAGAGATCCAGATAGTTTTACTATTCTTTGTAGGATTGGTGACTAACTCTTTGAACATGCTTTGCTTGATTTAGGGGCAAGTATCAATTTGATGCCTTATACAGTTTATGTGAAATTAAATTTGGGGGAACTTCAACCAACCTCAATTACATTGCAATTGGTAGACAAAAGCATCAAGAGACCTAGAGGTATTATAGAGGATGTCTTAGTTCAGGTAAATCAATTTATTTTGCTTGCTGATTTTGTTGTTTTGGATATGGAAGAATCACCTATGCCATCATCTTAGGTAGACCCTTTATGAGTACTGCTGATACAAAAATATGTGTTAGAAAGGGTACTATGAGCATGAAAGTAAATGGTGAAAAGATAAAGTTTAAGGTGTTTGATGCACTAAAATTACCACATGATAATCATGATTACTTCAATATTTGTGTGGTTAAAAGTGTTGTTGAGTAAGTCTTTCAGGTACATAGCATTGATCCATTGGAGACTACCATAACTCACAGTCCCACAATGCCTAACATCGATCAGGATTGTGAAAGTGTTGATGTTGACATAATCTTCAAAGATGTTGACATCATTGAGGATGTGATTCTCTAATCCATCTAGTACTTGGCATGAGAATCACACGGTCTGACTGAAGACTATAAACTTAGCACTTCTTAGGAGGTAGCCTAATTTGCATGTTCTTGATTGTTTTCGTTTTAGACTCCATCATTCTTATTTAAAAAAAATCTCTCTTTTGTGTTTCATTTTTGTTTTTGTTTCTCGCCATCTTGTGCACATTTATACTAGTTTTTTTTAGCTTTGATTTTTCAGGACAGGTGTTTTCTGAGGAGCTTTACCCTTCACCACTTTTTTTTTTCTCATCCCAGTATTGTATCTCTTACAACACATTTGGGACAATGTGTGATTTAAGTTTAGGGGTGTAGGAAAATAATTGTATGTCCTTATGTGAGCATTATGCACCTGTTTGATCGCCCAAATAGTGTTATCTGTAATAATTTGGTTAAAATGAAACTGTGATTTGATTTCATTAGCGAGCTTAAATTTTTGAACACATGATCAATTCAATAGAAAATCTGAGTATAGTTGATTGCTTTTGGCTTTGGACACTTCACATGTTTCGTCTTGATTTCACCATGAACACATTAGCACATTATCTGTGGGGTAAGAAATGAAGAACTAATTATGTATGTTTTCAAAATCTTGAGTTCAGTCAGATGCTTTATTAGATGAATGACCTTGGTATGATTTATTGGAAATGAATAATGGCATGATGAATAATGACTTTTCTAAGTTGTTTGCTGAGTAACCGAGCCTCTTGCCACCTAGCAATGAGTGTTCGCGTCAAAAGGTGAACGGTTTGGATTGGTTAATGACATGGCTAGTTAAGCTTTGTAGCCTCTTTGGCTCAAGTTAGTAAGTCTTAAGGGTACTTTATACCTAGTTCCCTAAAGCCATATGGTTTGAGAGTCACTGGTCTAACACTCGATACTTTGGGTTAATTAAAAAGCTTAAGGGAGCTAAGCATTGCACAACCTACATTTAAATAAAAAAGAAAAAAAAAAGAAAGAAAAGAAGTCATCATATTTGCTGTGATATTGCCTTGGTCATTTATTTGATGGAAATTCCACTAAATTCTGAGATAATGATATATGCATATTAGGATTGAGTTGAAACTCAAGGATTATGTGATAATTCACTTTACACTAGTTGATCTTGTAAAGTCCCGATTAGCCAGCTGTGAGTGATTGGACTTTGAATTCTTCTAGATGTCTTAAAAAATGGAGTTTGTCAATTTAAGCTTATTAATGAATGAAAAACATTGTTGATGTGATTCCATATTCTTCTTGATAACATGATTGTGACATAAATGTTTGTGGGTTGCATTTCTGTTAAACCCTCACAAGACTTCAGTCATCCTCTAGGGATGTCTAGGGGTTTAAAAGGCTTATTGCATACACTAAATGCAATTGTACACCTCACGAAAGACTGAAGTAGGTAGTTATTTTATTTACAGCTTTTTTATTGCTAAGGGACTAGCAATATGCAAGTTTGGGGGTGTGATGTTAAATGTCACACATTCAAGCCCCTTAATTTGCATACGTCAATCGTTTAGCCTTGTTACAATTTGATCTTTTGTAGTGTTTTACATGCTTTCAGGTTTCCAAAAAGGAGTGCAACAAAATCCAGCATTTCTAGACTGTTAAAGATAAATTGAGCATTTTGCTAAGTTATTTTATCACTAGCAAATGGTGAAAAAAAGTTTCATTAAATTACCAGAATTGCCCATACAGATCAGTCATTTTTGTGGTTTAAACTGTATTGGTTCAGGAAGAACCAGGAGATGAGCCATCTATGCTTGGAAAGATCTGGATGTCTATTTTCTGGAGAATTTTATGGCTTGTAAATATAATTTTTCTAGAGAAAGTCATGGCAGTTTTAGTAAACAAAGGTCAGACTATGCATGATTTTAACGTGACAGAAGTGAATGAGCTTTTAAATTCTGATTTTTTTTGGGATTTACATGGCTGGAAAAGGAAGTTGAGTGCCTAAATAAGTCTAGGGAAAAATCAGAAAAAATAGGCACATGTTCAGTTGCTAGGGTTTTCTTTAGGGTTCTATAAATACATGTTTAAGAGACCAAAAAGAGGATAGGTTCTGTTTTACTATATTTTCTTCTACGGTGGCCGTCTTCATGCATGGGAGCTCTTGTTCTCTGAGGATTATCATCATAGAGGAGTTATCTTTTTCTTTCTTTTATCTGTTTTTTATGATGAAGATATATTTCATTAGAATTATGTGTAACTAAATATTTTAGTTAGGACTTGATTGAAGCTCTAATCATGTTTTCTTAAGGATTTCGATTTGCTTTATTACAAATTATTTTTTTGTGATGCTTAATTGATTAATTCCTAGTTTTATTTCATTCTTCATACGGTTTATGTGTTATGCTTGATCATCATATACATGTGTTGTATGGAGATTGTCAGCTAGGTAAATTTAGATGACCGAGTCTTGTGCCTACACTAAGTGACGAATGAACCAATTACTGGTTCTTGGGATTAATCAACATGAAAAACCAGAATAAATACCATGTTCAAGGTTGTGTGTTTGCTTATTTCCATTGTTTTATGCTTTCTTGAAGTGCAACTTAGTAGATACCATGCTAAATACTTTGAGAATGAAAAGAGTTAGAGTAGACACCCATGCCTAACTTGTTGCTTAGGGAAATCAATAGCTTAAGGAGTAGATATCATGCCCTTAGGTTGGTAAACATTAAGCATCTAAATCTAGTTTGTAGCATTGTGCAAGTCATTTGCTTTAAAGAAGATGATTAGCGGTTGAATTACGCCCAAACAGTACTATGCAATAGCAGTAGTATAGAATGGGGTGTCGATCCCACGAGGAGAACATTCTACAATCAAAGTCTCAGGCAAAAAATAATGAAAACAAAATTAAAAATTAATATTAAGAAAATGTTGAGAATTAAATGATACAATTGAATCAAGTGAAAGAAAATCAATGATGAGTAGCACAAGGGTCCAAGAATCCCTCCTAAATTTCACAGATTCAACTTGTATCAATTTAGTAATTATAACTCAATAATGTATTTCACATCCCAAATACGTGATCGAAAAATAATAGTGAAAGCACCAAAAATATTCTTTTGTAAATTATTTTGAGAAAACCCCTTTTTGTTTTTACAAGTAATGCAACGGTCAATCATATATGATATCCTAAAGCGACGATATATTCGGAGACAGTAACGCAGTAAAGGACCAGCATATATATTTAAAATACTGAAATTAATTGCATCCTAAATTCCACATATACGAGAAGCATGACTAAACTTATATGGAGAAAAAGAAAAACAA
Source organism: Bretschneidera sinensis (assembly GCA_023935145.1). Taxonomy (NCBI): domain Eukaryota; kingdom Viridiplantae; phylum Streptophyta; class Magnoliopsida; order Brassicales; family Akaniaceae; genus Bretschneidera; species Bretschneidera sinensis. The sequence continues at coordinate 29,254,949 of CM043702.1, forward strand.
TCATTGGAGTTAAATAAAATCTCTATGAGAAGAAAGTATAATTGTCTGTCCCACAAAAAGATCAACTTCAATATTAAATAAAGGGAATAACTCAAAATAATTATTCAATGTTAAAAACATAAATACTGAATTAAATATAAGCCAAACCCACTATGTCTAGGAGTTCATCTCTTCCCCTTGGTTGAAACTTTGCCTAGCCGATAATACATAATCACAACAACTTTCTAGAAATTCAGTGTGTATCTCTCCAGCCCCCTATTCTCTGAGTCTAAAGTCCTATATATAGTTGTATGGAGACGACTTTGTAGACACAAAATTCGCCCTAGGGTTTCTTTTCAGGCCGTGTATTTCTACTACTATCCAGGCCTGGTTTTGCTGCTGTCTAGGCCATGTGTTTGCTGCTGTCTAGGCCCAGTTTCTACTGTCCAAAACTGGTCCAGTTGTGCTACTATCCAGGCCGTGCAAATCCCTAAAAAATCGAAATTTAATAGCTCATTCACTTCCGCCACGCTGAAATCATACACAACTTGATCTTTTTCTACTCAAACTGCCATAAATTTCTCTAGAAAAATCATAATTATGAGCTGTAAAATTCTCCAGAAAATAGACATCCAGATCTTTCCAATAATATAGAGCTCATCTCCTATTTCTTCTTGAATCAAATGCAGTTTAATCTGCAATAATGACTGATATGTACGGGCAATTATGGAAATTTAGTGAAACTTCTTTTCACCATTTGCTAGTGACAACATGACTTAAAAAAAATGCTCAATTTATCTTTAACAATCTAGAAATGATGGATTTTGTTGCACTCTTCTTGGGAAACCCAGTTTCCCTGCTTTAAACTTGTCCGGATGTTGTAGATTCTTTCGAATATATTTTATATATTTTTTTGTTTAAGGTTTCTTTATTTTTTTAAATCTGCAAAACACACTAAAACACAGAATTCTCCAAAGAACCACACTTGTCAAGAAATTCAATGAATAATCAAAATTAATCTCAACAAATGCGTATAATTAACTCTATATGAAGTGCATTTTCATGCCCTAATCACAACCCCCAACTAGCTCATTGCTAGTACCTAGTGATGCAAGCGAAACAGTAATGCATGAAAAGTAACATAGCATGAAAGTTGTTTATCCAAGAATTTTGCAGAACTGTCTAGCATTCAAACAAATGTTGGCCAAAGCTCACAGATGCTAATGAGATCAAATCATGTCTTCTGAGAAACTGTGAGTGTGTGCACTAAGCCTAAACCTTTTTACCACAAACCAATGATGCATAAAACTTTGAATTCAATCAAGAAAGAAGCCTCAACTCCATTATCCTCACAGGTAAAGTGTTTATCAATTGAAACAGGCAAGGTATTTACTTATGGAGTTGAAAAACGGATAAAAGCACTTAGTGAAAGGGTCAAGCATTTTAGGACAAGCAAGTGAACAAGAATCGACCATAAGATAGGCTAATCACACAGTTTAGAACACTTTATCCGACTCACCAATATAATGCCTCAAAATTTCAATGGTCAATCAATAAGCCTTGGTGTTGAAGCTCATTTCTTCTGAGTGTGGTGCGACAACTTATCTTCCTTAAACTGTTGAATCTTCCTTTTTTCGAATACAACCTGAAAACTGAAGTAAACAAAAACTGATATTTTGTTCTTTTTTTTCTTTTTCTTTTAGAGAATTACAATATAAATAAATAAGCTGATAGAAGAATGATTTTTTTCTTCTTCTTTTTTATCTTCTTTTTTTTTAAAGAATTACAATATAAATAAATAAACTGATGGAAGAAGAATCATTCCCAAAATATTGTCGATGATCCAAACTCCGCGCAAATGTCAATGATAGATTCAAAGGCTTTGATGACTAACCAAATCATTTCTCCACATGTAAGGTGAGCCAAACAAAGCATCTCAAATAGCAATAAAACCAATTCTAGTAGGTAATAAAAGTTCACAATGATAGTTTTCTCAGACTCTCCACTCAATAAAAACAAATGTGCTTCAAACATGGTTAAAAACCAAAGATCATATGCATCACTCTCTAAACAATCCACAAAGCTTAGTATGTGCATAGAAATGAGTTTCCAGAAAACAGTAGTGTTAATCAAGATAGTTTTATTAGACCTTGATGAAAGCTGAGTTGCAATCATGCATCAACAGTTCACAAAATCGCGAAATCTCACAAAAATGCCATGATAGTTTCACACAAAAAATATAAAAGAAGCATGCATATGCTACCACCCCCAACCAGAATGTGACAGAGTCCTCATAGTCACCAAAAGATAAGAAAGTCATACCGATAGGAGAAAGGAACTCCAATAATGTAGCGTAGGTAATCCTGTATCACACAAAACAAAATATAAAAGCAAACAAAGTAAAACAAAAGAAACTAAACTAGAAAGCAGTAAAATATAATATAGATAGAAGTACCGAACATCAATCAAAGTAGATAGAGGTAACCAGAGAGATCTCCTCTGGTTCCTCTACTTTCTCCACTTAGTGCTTCAGATGTTGCCTATTCACTCGAAATACTCTCCTATCTTTTAGATCTTCTATCTTAACGTAACCATTGGGAAAGACTTGCTTAATCACGAATGAGTCGGTCCATCTCAATTTTAGCTTGCCGGGATGAAGGTGAAGCCTCGAGTCATAGAGGTAGACTCGTTGATTGGGCTCAAAATGCTTCCTCAAAATTTGCTTGTCATGAGCTGCCTTCATCTTTGCCTTGTAGATTCTGGAGTTTTCATAGGCTTCATTTCGCAACTCTTCAATCTCAGCCAACTGAAGCTTCCTATGAATTCCTGCATCATCAAGATCAAAGTTAATGCTTTTTATAGCCCAATAATAATGATATTCTAACACAACCGGTAGGTAAAAATCGGCATGCCCAAGAAACGATCTAACATCCTTAAGAGTTTTGGGTGTGGGCAGTTTAGAGATCAATTCTATTTTTGATTTATCCACTTCTATCTTTTTTTTTTCAGAAATTATGTGCCCCTAAACTAGTCCAGAAAGAACTATGAAATGACATTTTTCCTAATTAAGCACTAGATCTTTTTCTTCACATCTACTCAAAACAGCCTGTAAATAGAGTAGGCATGAATCAAAAGAATCGCAAAACACAGTCAAATCATCTATAAAGATTTCCATAATTTTTTTTGACCATATCGCTAAATATACTCATCATGTATCTTTGAAATGTAGCCAGTGCATTACACAGTCCAAAAATCATACGTCAGAATGCATAAGTACCAAATGGGTATGTGAACGTAGCCTTATCCTGATCTTCTAATGCAATCTCTATATGGTAATATCCCGAATACCCATCTAGAAAGCAAAAGTAGGGATGATGAGCTACACGTTCTAAGATTTGGTCTAAAAATGGAAGTGGGAAGTGATCCTTGCGGGTGGCGGAATTAAGTTTTCTATAGTCCATGCACATGCGCCACCCTGTCACTACCTTGGTAGAAACAGGCATCCCCTCTGAGTTGGTTACCACAGTTACCCTAGAATTTTTAGGTACTATTTGAGTCAAGCTAACCCATTTATTATCAGAGATAGGGTAAATGATACCCGCATCTAATAACTTTAAAACTTCCTTTTTCACGACTTCTTTCATAGTGGGGTTAAGTCGTCTCTGGGGGTCTCTACAGGAGTTAGCTCATTCCTCTAAATGGATCTTATGGGAATATATCAAGGGGTTAATACCTTTAATGTCAGCAATTTTCCATCCTAATGTAACTTTGTGCTCACTTAACATGTCAATCAATTTATTTTCTTATGAATCACTAAGTACAGAGGAAATAATAATAAGAAAGGTCCCTTAGGTAGCGTCGCTAAGTCAACCTTTGGGGTCTCCTCAGTAGATGGCTTAGGTCTCTCTCCATCTCTGGGTAACTCCTCAAAGCTTGGTTTCCATTTTCGTTATTCTTTATCCTTTGACCCTGAAACAGCAGAAACATCGAAAACATCGTCAAGATAAAGTGAACTCTCAGAATCAGAAATACCAAGGGGATACTTTAAAGATTCTAAATTTTTACTCAAGTGAGCCTTCTCTAGGATCAGTGTGTCTATCATATAAGTATGATAGTAATCATCTTCATCATGTGGTTGTCTTCCGATGTTGAAAATGTTGACCTCTAGAGTCATGTTCCCAAAAGACAGCTTCATTAAACCGTTCTTACAATTAATAAGAGTGTTAAAGGTGGCCAGAAAAGGTCTTCCTAAAATGATTGGAACTTTAGACTCCCTATCAACCACAGAATAATATCTAGAATGAGAAAATCAACAGGATAGTATAACTTATCTATCTGTATCTGTACATCTTCGACTATCCCCCTTGGTTGCTTAGTCGACTGGTTGGCTAACTATAGTACCACAGATGTGGGTTTGATCTTTCCTAGACCAAGTTGTAAGTAGATAGTGTAAGGCATTAGTTTCACACTGGCTCTTAAATCCAACAAAGCTTGGCCGTTCTCATGAGTCCCAATTTGGCAAGTGATCGTGGGACACCCTGGGTCTTTATATTTGAGTGGTGTCTTTTGCTTAGTCACCGCACTCACTTGCTTAGTCAAGAATGCAGTCTTCTTGACTTGATGCTTCCTTTTTTATGGTGCACAGATCCTTGATCGCCTTTGCATAGGTTGGTACTTGTTTAATCACATGAAGCAAAGGCAAGTTAATCTTAATTTGTTTCAAATATTCTAGGATCTCACCTTGTATTTTCGAATTTTTTCTTTTTGGTCGGAGCGCTTGGGGAAAAGGGACTTGAACCAAAAAATTATCATTTGGCTCGTTCTTGGGGGTGTTCTCCTCGATTCTCAGAGAGGTGCTTGTGGTCGTCATCTGACTTAGTCCATCTAACACCTTACCATTTCGAGTAGTTATGGCATTGACTCTGTGATATTTTGTGAATCTGAAGTAAATGTTTGTGCCATATGTTTCCCCTTTGGATTTGATTGAGACTGAGATGGGAATTTTCCTCGTTCTTGCATTGCGAGAGAACTTGTTAGCTTAGTTATTTGACTTTTAATTTCCTTGTTCTCTTCCATTATCTGTGTCAAAGCAGTTTCCAATCTCTGAATAATTTTACCTTGTGACTCCATAAATGAAATTAATTTTTATTCTAAAGGGATTCTATTAGGTTGTGCATTGTATGAGGTTACAATGTATGACACAGGTGGTTATGCATATGCGTGTGTGGGTTGGTTTGAGTCGAGCTTCCAGCTAAAGTTCGGGTGGTTACTCCAACCAGGATTATATGTATTGGAGAAAGGATTATAAGGCTTCCTATAAATCCCTAAGGCGTTACATTATTCATCAAAAACTCCTCTCATCTTTGCATAAGTCTGGTAATCCTGAGCTAAGTGTTCCATTCCCCCATAGATGAAACAAGCACCTTGTGACTCGACTCTTGCAACAATATACCATATTGGGTTTTAAGTGCCTTTAACTCTCGAGTTACTCGCTCTAATTTGGCTTTCATGCTATCCTCTTCCCTAAGTTGGTAGATCCTAGCCGATCTTGCTCTATTTGTGCTTTTAATAGCACTAGGCCCTGTCCAATTGTGGGCCTTCTTAGCCAAGTTATTCAGATACTCAATTGCATCATCGGGGTCCTTTTGCATAAAGTCCCTGTTGCATATCATCACTATGAATTGACGCTCTCTACTCGTAAGTCCCTCGTAAAAATGACTAACTACATGTTAACTCTCGTACCCATGGTATGGACACATATTTAATAAATCCTTGTACCTCTCCTATGCCTGATATAATGTCTCGCTATCTTTTTAGGTGAAGGTTGAAATTTTTCTTCTCAAACTATTGGTTTTGTGAAGTGGGAAGTATTTATTGAAAAATGCTTGCGTTATTTCTTCCCATGAACTTATGGACCTCGACCGCAAAGATTATAGCCAACTCTTTGCTTTGTCCTTCAAAGAAAAAAGAAAGAACCTCAGTTTAACCGAGTTAATAGCCTCAAGTCTACCATGAAACGTGGCTACCACTTCCTCAAATTCCCTAATGTGAACATAAGGGTTTTCACTTTCTAAACCGTGGAAGGTGGGTATCAATGATATCATGCCCGACTTGAAATCTGTATGTGTGTGTTTGGTGTAAACATGATGCATGATGGTGTAGATGTGCATGTGGTTTGAAGGTAGTCATTTAGGGTCCTAACAGGGTCATCTCCATGATTACTCATGGTGTTAGAGCTTGTGATTGAACCCGTTTCACTCCTAATGTAATTCGATGGGTATTCTAACTGAAGGATTCTAACCAATCGTCCGTGTTCGTCTCTATCCCAACGTATATACCACTAATACTCTTTTTTTTTATTATTTGATTTATTTTTTTAATTATTAATTTAAATTTTTTTTCTTGAATTAAAGAAAATTGAAAAATAAACTAAAGCTAGAATTAAAAAGAAACTAAAAGAAATAGTTCGAAAAGATAGTACCCGAAAACCTCTTTGTAGACTGACACTCTCCCCGGTAGTAGTGCCAAAATTTGAATTACACCCAAATAATACTATACGGTAGTAGTAGTATAGAATGGGATGTCAATCCCACGAAGAGAACATTCTACAATCAAAGTCTCAGGCAAAAAATAATGGAAACAAAATTAAAAACTAATATTAAGAAAATGTTGAGAATTAAATGATACAATTGAATTAAGTGAAAGAAAATCAATAATGAGTAACACAAGGGTCCAAGAATCCCTTCTAAATTTAACAACTTTAACTTATATTAATTCAGTAATTATAACTCAACTACGTATTTCATATCCCAAATACGTGATCAGAAAATAATAATGAAAGCACCAAAAATATTCTTTTGTAAATTATTATGAGAAATCCCCTTCTTGTTTTTACAAGTAATGCAATAGTCAATCATATATGATATCCTAAATCGACGATATATTCAGAGACAATGATGCAGTGAAGGACCAACATCTATAATTAAAATACCGAAATCAATTGCATCCTAAATTCCACACATAAGATAAGCATAACTGAACTTATATGGAGAAAAAAAACAACAATCATCGGAGTTAAATAAAATCTATGAGAGAAGAAAATATAATTGTCTGTCACACAAAAACATCAACTTCAATATTAAATAAAGAGAACAGCTCAAAATAATTATTCAATGTTAAAAACACAAATACTGAATTAAATACAAGCCAAAACCACTATGTCTAGGAGTTCATCTCTTCGCCTTGGTTGAAATTTAGCCTAGCCGATAATACATAATCACAATAGTTCTATAGAAATTCAGTATGTATCTCTCTAGCCTCCTATTCTCTGAGTCTAAAATCCTATATATAGCTGTATGGAGACGACTTTGTAGATAGAAAAGTCGCCTTAGGGTTTCTGTTAAGGCCTTGTGCTTATGCTGCTGTCTAGGCCTGATTTTGCTGCTGTCCAGGCCGTGCGTTTGCTGCTGTCCAAGCCCGATTTCTACTATCTAGAACTGGTCCGGTTGTGATTCTGTCTAGGCCGTGCAAATCCCGAAAAAAATCAGAATTTAATAGCTCCTTCACTTTTGCCACGCTAAAATCACGCACAGCCTGACCTTTGTCTACTAAAACTGCCATAACTTTCTCTAGAAAAATCATATTTATGAACCGTAACATTCACCAAAAAATAGACATCCGGATCTTTCCAAGAATATATGGCTCATCTCCTGGTTATTCCTGAATCAATACAGTTTAATCCACAACAATGATTAATTTGTACTAGCAATTCTGGCAATTTAGTGAAACTCCTTTTCACCCTTTGCTAGTGACAACATGACTTAGTAAAATGCTTAATTTATCTTTAATAGTCTAGAAATGGTGGGTTTTGTAGCACTCCTCTTGGGAAACTTCGTTTCCTTGCTCTGAACTGGTCCGGATGTTGTGGATTCTTTTGAACATATTTTATATATTTTTTTAAGGCTTCTTTGTTTTTTTAAATTTGCAAAATACACTAAAACACAAAATTCTCCAAAGGACCACACTTGTCAAGAAATTCAATGAATAATCAAAATTAATCTTAGCAAATGCATATAATTAACTCTATCTGAAGTGCATTTTCATGCCCTAATCAGTGGTGAATATCGAAGCCTTAACTTATTTTCTCATTATTTCAATTCGAGTTTCAAAATTGTTTTACGATTTTCTTTCACTAGTGCAATCTTTGCTATTTACTCAAATCTGTTATTTTTTGTTTCATTTAGATAGAAGCTTTAGGAAATTATATTTAAACACAATTAATCCAATCCTCGTGGGAATGATCTCGTATTTGCTAGCTACATTATTTGTTTGATCTTGTGCACTTGCGAATTAAAACATACATTTAGAAGCTTATTATTTAGGTTGATAATTGTATAACAATTACGCATGCAGAGGCATTCCGATGGCCATAGGAGGCAAACTCGAGGTTTAGGTACCGTTTAAATATGAGTGCCTACTGAAATTTGGTTACTTCTGTGGATGATAGGGCATGTGGATTTAGAATGTGATGAGGCACAAAATGTGAGACTGGCCAGTTCTGATGTCAAGCTTCATTACAGGCCTTGGCTCCAAGCTGTTGTGGAAGGCGGTCTAGAGAGGCATGATGCTCGAAAGAGAGAATTTAGCTCGAAACCGATCATTATAGGAAATGTGATTGAAATATGAAAATAAGACAACAATAAGAAGTTACACTATGTCAAGGTCGTGAGTACTTTAGACGGCGAGAGATTATATGAACACGGGCTTGGTATACATGGATGGGCACCAATATGATTAAAAAACTTAAACTCATGAATTTTGGGCCCAAACCATATATATAATCTTTTTTATTTATTTATTTTTTTTCTGATGCGAGATAACTCACATGCATGTGGATATCCTAACAAATCTCCCCATCATGTGTGAGTTATATACCAAACTCCCCCTTGAATAGAACCACTGATCACTCGATGAACAGGAGAAGCCAAACCAAACTCAACCATAGGTATAAAATATATAAGTTTGATGGAACTGACAGTTTTAATCTTTGACAAATAAATATGCAAGTTGTCTTAACCCAAAAGGATTTGAAAAAGGCGCTACTGGGGAAGAAAAAGATGCCTAGAACGATGATAGATGAACAAAAACTAGATATGGATGACAAGACCCTGACTACAATTTAGTCGTGTTTTTTCAGATGAAGTCTTGCGTGAAGTTTTTATAGAGAAAACCATTGCTAGCTTATGAAATAAATTATAGTAACTGTACATGGCAAAATCCCTCACCAACAAACTGTTTTTGAAGTAACAATTGTATTTGTTACGTATAGCAGAAGGTGCGTCATTGAAATCCCTTATTGATGAATTTAATTCCATTATTACTTATTTAAATTCAACGAAAGTTAAATTAGATGACAAGGACTAGGCCTTACTATTGTCATGTTCCCTACCACCATCGTTTACACACTTTAAGGAAACTTTTCTGTTTAGTAAAGATACAATTTCTTTAGAAGATGTTGAAACCTCTTTATTTTCTAAAGAGTTGCTTGAACGACATATGGGTAAGAGTAATTATGAGAAATATAGTCAAAGTGATGCCATAGTCACTAGAGGTTCTAGAGGTAGATCTAGAGAAAAAGATTCAGGTAATAGTAGCCAGAAATTCCGATCTAAGTCCAGAAATAAGAATGTGACCTGTCGTTACTGTAAGAAAAAAAAGGACATTACATGTTTGAGTGTTGGAATTTGAAAAAGAAAATTCAAGAAGAAAACAATCAGAATCAAGGTCAAAATCGAGATCAGAATCAGAATCAAGATAGGGATCGGAAAGAGAAATAACTTGAAGCTAATGTTAGTGACAAAAAGTCTGATTACTATGATTGTGTTCTTGTTACCAGTAGTAATATGTTCTTTATGTTTTATTGGATTATGGATTCTGCTTGCTCCTACCATATTTGTCGAAATAAGGATTTGTTTTCAAAATATGAGTCTTATGATAGAGTTGTATTGATGGGTGATGATACAACTTAAAAAATTACTGGTATAAGAACTGTCTAGATCAAAATGCACGATAGTGTAATAAGGACCTTGACGGAAGTTAGTCATATTCCTACCTTCAAGAAGAAATTGATTTTTCTAAGTACTCTTGATGTCAAAGGATACAAGTATTCATTTGAAGGTGGAGTTATGAAAGTCAGTAGAGGTCCTATGTTGTCATGAAAGCAAAGATTACGTCGCCAAATTTGTATGTTTTGTAGGGTACCACTGTTACTGGTTCAGTGGCTGCTTCCACTATATCAGATTCTAAGGTTACAAAATTGTGACATATAAGATTGGGTCACATGAGTGAAAATGGACTAACTTTGTTAAGTAAAAGAGGTTTACTTTGTAGACTAAATATAGGGAAAATGGAATTCTATGAGCATTATGGTTTTGGCAAATAGAAGAGTGAGTTTTAGTACAACAATTCACAAAACCAAGGGTACTATAGATTATCTTCACTATGATCTTTAGGGACCCTCATATGTTCCATCTAAGGGTGGTGCTAGATATATGCTTATATTCATTGATGGCTACTCCAGAAAAACTTGGGTGTTTATATTGAAGACCAAATATGAGGCATTCAAGCATTTTAAACTATGGAGAACCATGATTGAGAAGCAAACAAGGAAGTAGAATAAAAGGCTGAGGATAAATAATGGTTTAGAATTTTTCTTAAATGAATTTGATGACTACGGTAGAGATGAAGGTATTTTTAGACACAAGATAGTCAGAGCTACACCACAATAGAATGGGGTTGCTAAGCGAATGAACAAAACTCTTTTGAAGGGCGCTTATTGTATGCTCTTAAATGCTGCTTTGACTGAGAAGTTTTAGGCAGAGACATCGTTTACTGCATGTTATTTGCTGAATCGATCTCCTACTGCAGTTATAGAGTTTAAAACCCTACATGAGGTATGATCTGGTAACCCTCTTGATTATTTTATAGTAAAATTATTTGGATGTCCTGTATATGCATATGTTAATGATGGAAAATTAGAGCCTAGAGTTAAAAAGAGCATTTTTATTGGTTATATTGATGGTGTGAAAGGATATAGATTATGGTGTCCTTATACTAAGTCACCTAAATTTCTCATTAGTTATGATGTTACTTTTAATGAATCTATTATGCTTAACCCGAAAAAAGAGGAGTTTGTTGCTTTTGATTTTGATCAGGGTAAGAGTAGCACACAATAGGTAGAGTTGGAAAGTTTTGATTAAGATCTTATGCAGAAATTTTTACATAGCTTGTTTCTAAACAGAGTGAGAATTTAGGTGAAGAACAAACTCAACAAATTCATGATGAATCTTATAGCATTGCCAAACATAGACCGAGAAGAGAGACTAGACTATCATTGAGGTACAATAATATTGTTTTGTCTAGTAATACTGATGCAATTGTCTATGCTTTGTCAGTTGCACAAGAAACCAGTGATGCAGGTGAACCTTTTACATATACAAAAGCCATTCCTTGTGCAGATTCTTTAAAGTGGCTGGTAGCCATGCATGAAGAGATGGAGTCTCTTATGAAGAATTAGACTTGAAAATTGGTAAAACCACCAATAGGTACAAGGATAATTGGTTACAAATAGTTATTCAAGAAAAAGGAAGGCATCACGAGGATTGAAAATGCAAGGCATAAAGCATGTTTGGTTGCTAAGGGATACAATAAGGTTGTAGGAGTTTATTTTAATGATGTATTCTCTCTAGTTGTGAAACATAGTTCCATTTTTGTTCTCCTATCATTGATTGCTATGCATAATTTGGAATTAGAACAAATTGATGTTAAAACCGCGTTTTTGTATGGTGAGTTTGAAGAGAAAATCTACATGCATCAGCCCGAGGGCTTTGTTATTGATGGCAAGGAAGACTATGTTTTCTTGAAGCAATTTCCTTGTCAGTGGTACAAGCGGTTTGACTCATTCATGGTGAGTAATGGTTATTTGAGAAGCAAGTATGACAATTGTATGTATCTCAGGAAGCTTGCCGATGGATCATTCATTTATTTATTATTGCATGTGGATATCCTAACAAATCTCCCCCTTATGTGTGAGTTATATACCAAACTTACCCTTGAATGGAACCACCGATCACTCGATCAACAAAAAAAACCAAACCAAACTCAACCATGTGAGGGCAAACCATGAGAAGAGTTCTCATGGGGCAGACAACTGTGGGTACACAAACGCTTCTCATCCATATACTCAACCCCAGGGCAACATCGTGGGAGTCACACGATAATGAGCAACTCGAACCAGACTCTGATACCAATTTGTCAAGGTCCGGAGTGCTTCACAAAGCGGGAGATCACATGAACACGAGCTTGATATACATGAATAGACACCAATATGACTCAAAAGCTTAACCTCATAAGTTTTGGGCCTAAACTAAGTATATAACCCACTCTTATTTTATTTCTTTCTGATGTGGGATAACTCGCATGTGGATATCCTAACACACTATTTGAATCAAATAGGAGCAGGCTGTATGAACACTGAATTAAATAGAATAATCATATTTATGTATCTTGATATATAGTCAGCAAATTATAAATTGCAACTTGGAGAGAAAGTCAACTGAACTGGAAGCTATCAATGCAACAGTGCCCTGTTGCATCAATCGCTGGAAGGAAGTTATATTGATCGATCACTCCACACATGCAATTGATTTTGACTGCAGCAATCTTTGATTTTGTTTTCGATCCCTCATATTTAAAGCAGACAGTTTTTAAAGCCAGATCTAAACTTGTTGGACTTTGCATGAGTTTTGTCGAATATATGGTTAAATTTTGGTAAGCCTAACTTTTTTGCATACCTTAGCCATTCAGCACTGATCTGACCTTTTGGAGATTTGGTCAAATTTTTTATATTTGTTTTTAATCATAAAGACAACTCTTGATTTTGACATATCTCGTCCAATATGAGGTAGATGAGGACGTAAATTGAATTTAAAAAGTAAGACAAAGTTAGAGTTTACTTGTATTAATCAAATTAGAGCAGTACCTAATCCCAACTGATTTTGGCAGATTTATTGATTAAATTTCTTGTGATAGAGTTCCGTAGCAGCTAGATGCTGTCCGATTAACTCAACGGTGGTCCGTGCTTTCCCCATCGTCTTTAATAAATTACCGATATTTCCGTGCTGATTGTGCTAAATTTGTTGTTTATTGATTCCACCATGAACCATGCATTAATTAAACACAATTTTGCACAATTTATAAATCTTAGGCTTAATTCTAAAAATTATGTTGTGGTTTACTCACTTTTATTTGAACCCATATAATTTATTTCATGATAAAACAAACTTTGTGCTTTGCTCTGTTAGTTAGGGATGAAGGGCGTTAACGTCAACACGTGTGAATCACTTTTTTGGAGTTATTTTTTTATAAAAAAACCAAGTGATTTACCCTGGTTTTCATTTTATACTCACAAGATTTTTTTTGGCAAATTGAACCTTGCGCTTTGCTTCGTCGACAGGGGTAAAATTTCATTTTTTTCGAAAGCTAACCTCTGCCACTCCTTTTGCTAATAGAACAAAGCACAAGATCTAATGTCACACATTCAAGCCCTTTAATTTGCATACGTTAATCCTTTAGCCTCGTTACAATTTGATCTTTTGTAGTTTTTACATGTTTTTAGGTTTCCCAAGACGAATGCAACAAAACCCATCATTTCTAGACTGTTAAAGATAAATTGAGCATTTTTCTAAGTCATGTTATTACTAGCAAAGGGTGAAAAGGAGTTTAACTAAATTGCTAGAATTACCCGTACATATCAGTCATTTTTTCGGATTAAACCATATTGATTCAGGAATAACCAGGAGATGAGCCATATATGCTTGGAAAGATCCAGATGTCTATTTTTTTTGGAGAATTTTACATCTCGTAAATATATTTTTACTAGAGAAAGTTATGATAGTTTTAGTAGACAAAGGTCAGGCTGTGCGTGATTTCAGCGTGGTAGAAGTGAAGGAGCTATTAAATTCCGATTTTTTGGGATTTGCACGGCTGGAAAAGGAAGTTGAGTGCCTAAATAATTCTACGGAAAAATCAGAAAAACAAATATAGGCACATGCTTAATTTCTAGGGTTTTGTTTAGGGTTCTATAAATACATGTTTAAGAAACCAAAAAGATGAGAGGTTCTGTTTTACTATATTTTCTCCTATGGTGGCCGTCTTCATGCATGTGAGCTCTTGTTTTCTAAGGCTTATCATCATAGAGGACTTGTCTTTTCTTTCTTTTATCAATTTGTTTTATGATGATGATACTTTTCATTAGAATTATGTGTAACTAAATATTTTAGTTAGGGCTCGATTGAAGCCCTAGTTATGTTTTCTTAAGGATTTCGATTTGCTTTGTTACAAATTATATTTTTGTGATGCTTAATTGATTAATTTCTGGTTTTATTTCATTCTTCATACGGTTTATGTGTCATGATTGATCATCATATACATGTGTTGTATGGAGATTGTCAGCTAGGTAAATTTAGATGACCAAGTCTTGTGCCTACACTAAGTGACGAAGGAACCAATTATGGGTTCTTGAGATTAATCAACATAAAACACCAGAATAGATACCATGTTCAAGGTTTCGTGTGTTTGTCTATTTTCGTTGTTTTATGCTTTCTTGAAGTGCAGCTTAGTAGATACCATGCTAAATAATTTGAGAATGAAAAGAGTTAGAGTAGACACCCATGACTAACTTGTTGCTTAGGGAAATCAATATCTTAAGGAGTAGATATCATGCCCTTAGGTTGATAAACATTAAGCATTTAAATATAGTTTGTAGCATTGTGCAAGTCGTTTGCTTTAAAGAAGATGATTAGTGGTGAATATCGAAGCCTTAACTTATTTTCTCATCATTTTAATTCGAGTTTCAAAACTGTTTTACAATTTTCTTTCACTAGTGCAATCTTTATTGTTTATTCAAATATGTTATTTTTTGTTTCATTTAGATAGCAGCTTTAGGAAATTATATTTAAACTCAATTAATCCAATCCTCGTGGGAATTATCTCGTATTTGCTAGCTATACTATTTGTTTGATCTTGTGCACTTGTGAGTTAAAACATACATTTAGAAGCTTATTATTTAGGTTGATATTTGTATAACAATTTGTTTTGTCACAAAATAAATCACATAGGGTAAAATGGAAATCTGTAAAACACAAAATATTTTTTAAAATTAAGCTTAAATCTTAACTATTAATTAGATATAAGTTGTTTCCCACATAACATGCATGACATACATGCTTATCTTATCTTATTTTGTAGCCCGCTACTTATTTCAAAATTGGTTGATTTAAGCTTGGCTTAGTGGTTACGGTTAAGGCCATGAATATGACACCAAAGAAACACACTTCATAATTAATTGAACCCACCCTACCTAGAACCCCATCATCCTCGTCATACCTTCTAAAAAGTCACATTATACCTTACTCATATATAATTTTAGTGTCATATGACATTCCTTCCCTCTCTTTTCTTTCGCAGATAAGAATTAATTCATAAGATACAAAAGCATTATCATTGATCATCCTTCCCGACATAAGAATACTCTGAGACTGAGAAATTATTGATGCTAGAATCACTTTAAAATGATTCGCTAAAACTTTTTCAATTATCTTATACAAAACATTGCATATACTAATTGGTGAAACTTGGTTATCAATTTAGGGTTTCTTAATTTTGGGATCAAAACAATATAAAGAAAATTCACCCTTGGGTCCATCACCCCCTTTAAGAAAATCTAACACTTTTCTTGTCACCTCTTCCCCGAAAGCATCTCATTTTTTTTTTGTAAAATAAAGTACACATACCATCAAGGTTTGGTGCTTTTGTTGGGTGCATCTGAAACAATGCATGACACACCTCATTTGGTGAAAACTCTACCATCAAGGAATCATTCATCTCCCTCGAGACTCTTGGTTAAACAGCATCCAATGCTTCCTATATCCTTCTTGGATGTGGTGAAGAAAAAAATACCCTGGAAATACTCATAAGCCAATCTCTCAATTTGATCATCCTCATCTTGCCATGTGTCATTCGAATCACTTAATTGGTCAATTTCATTTTTCCACAGTCTCTGAGTATAACATCTATGGAAGAAAGCAATGTTTTTGTCACCTTATCTTAACCACTGTAATCTAGACTGCTACTGCCTGCTTCCATCCAATTTCACCCGATTCTAGCAAATCATTCATTTGTCTCACAATGCGCCTTTCCTTCTCTAAATTTTCAAGTGTGACTCTACATACTCTTTGTGGGGAAACCACCTTGGATGATGTCCATGAGGTGATCTGCTAAACACCCAAGTCTAGAATGACTTGTAAAGAAAAGAAACAGCACACGAAGAAAGAAAGAAAGACACAACAATTGTTATCGAGGTTCGACAATAGCCTACATCCCCGTGAGTTCCTCTGAACTCTCTGCATTAAATTAATGAGTTCTTATAATCCAGCAACACCTCTCCAAGAATCCACAAGTTCTTAAAGGAACAAATAAGAGAACAAGAAAGTGATAAGCTCCTAAGTTACCCTGGAACTTTCCCCCTTGGAAATTCCACTTACAAGTCCCTTGAATCCCCTTTCTATACTAATCTCTCTCTTTACAACCAGCCTCTCTAATGAGTCCCTCTTGTATGTCTGTGTCTTTGTACTCTCACACAATTATCTTATTCACATGTTCTGTCACACACACACTTGTGTTTCTATCACATTGTTGTGTTGAGATTGAGTCTAGGTGACCCTTTATATAGTGCACCAACTTCTTGACCAATCTTGAGGGTTAATATCTACCCTTAGATCTTGAAGACTAATAATCCATAGCCCTTCATCAATCCTTAGTGATCCTGTGCATTTTGAACATGTCCCATGCACCATTCAAAAGGCTGAACTAAATGGCATCAGTGTGCCTTCAAGCTGCGGCTTGGAGCAGAGCTGAACAACTTCCTCTTTTCACCTTTCTGGGCACCGCGGCCTAGGAGAGGCTGAGTCATGGCACACACTGGTTCCAGGAGCTCCTCCATGCTGGGTGCCGAGGCCTGAGAAAAGCTGGGATGCGGCCTGACCTGGTGTGCACTCCTTTAACTTGCTGAACTTCATTCTTCTCCTGTTTAAACCTTAGACAAACTCCAACAATCTCTACCTTTGTCTAAGCGATTAAACCCGAATCCATTGTGCAGAGAACTCAGTATCTAAACTCATCTTGAGTCATCATTCAACTGACTCCAATCCTTAGAAGTTCAAGGCAATGATTGAACCTTCTTAGAGGTAGAACCTTGGTACCTAAATCTGTAAGACTTTCTTCCGTGGTCATCTTGTCCATATGAATGCATCCTTCCATACCGTCTTCCCCAATGAAATGATACCAAACATCTATGTGCTTTATCCTCTTATGGAACACCAGATTCCTCCATAAGTTCCACACACTTTGGCTATCCGAACACACCACCACCCGTTCTTTTAGGACCATCCACTCGTTCAACAACCCTTTGCACCACATAGCCTCCTTTATGGCTTCTATTGCCGCTATGTAGTCAGCCTCGGTTGTTGAGAGTGCTACCACCGGCTACCATTAAGCCTTTAAATACCTCAGCAACCACTTTATCCCAAGCCAAAGCTCCTTTCCGGGATTACTCACAAATCTGCTGAGAACACCCATTGCCCGAGAAACCTTCAACCTGTCTCTCTTCCTTTCTTGGATTATTCTCATCCCAAGGATCTTTTGTGCAAGGCTAAGATCCTTCCTCTCGAACTCCTCACTGAGTTAAGATGTAAACCTTTTCATCCTCTCCCTGCTGTTCCCAATTGACAACATATCAATGACATAGATAAGGATATTCACCATTTTCTCCACCTTGTGTCCAGGTGAGAAAGTTTCTGTGAAATCTATGTCTTCTCTTCTCATGAACCCCTTCCCTACCAGGCTAGCCTTGTTCCGGACTTCATTTTCTGGAGGGTACCCATCTTTGATCTGGTAAGTCCACTTACAATCCACAACTCTCTATTTTCCCGGAATGTGCAGCAATTCCCAGAAGTTGTTCTTCCTCAAAGAATCCATTTCTTCGTCCATAGTTAGTTTTCATCTTGGCGAATCCTTACATCCCATGGCATCAATGTAAGTTTCTTATTCACTTATCTCTCATTCTATCTAAGGAGCTGCTACATCCGTAGTATCCGCAAACCTATATCTTGAAGGTGGTCTGACCAACCTTTTTCTCTGTCTCTTGTGAGCTGATAATCCTTCTGACTTGCTGCATCATCCTCTTTCAGTTCGGCCTCCTAATGAGTATCTTGAGCTTGGCATTCATAACTGGGCTCTACCTAGTCCAAACTCTCTTGCATTTCTTGCTCTACCTGAACTGAATCTTCCTTGACGCTATGCTCCACAAATACCGAACTGGTTTGCTCACTAGCTCCTGCAGGGTTAGTTTTGTTGATATTTTTCTAAGGTTTAAACATGGTTTAAACATGGATAAGGTTTAAACCATGGTTGAAAGAATAAATTTCAGCATGTTAAAAGAGTGCACACAAGTGTGCGCCTCACTTTGGGTGTGTGCACACCTCTCCATTTAGCAAGACAAAGAAGTGCGCACAGTTGTGAGGGATCCAACTTCAGTGTGTGCTGCAACCCTCCTCCTCCTAAGCCATAGAGCCCAGTAAGGGAGGTGCTGGAGGAGGGGCAGTGCCGCACCTCCCCCTCACCAAGGCCGCGGTGCCCAGAAAGTGATGAAAAGGGTGTTTTGCTTAGCGCAGCAGCATGCCCTGTTCAGTGCCTAGGCGCTAGGCGCACTGAGGCACACATATTCCACTTGATTCAGCCTCTTGTTAATTGCGTGGGTGTAAGGTTAAAATGCACAGTATCACTTAGGATTGATGGAGGGCCATGGTTGATTGGTCATTAAGATCTAAGAGTAGAGAATGATGATGAGTCTTAAATATTGCATATTTTAGACCCTTAACTTATATTTGTCATGCTCTTAGTTAGTAGTATTTCACTTTATTTTACATCTTTATTGTGTTTTGTGTATTTTTTATAGGTTTGTGGAGAAAATGAAGCATTTCAGGAGATGTGAAGCTTCTGGAGACATTGCGATCGATCGCACGAGATATACGATCGAGTGCATATGCGCTCGAGCGCACCTGCCTACGAACGAGCGCATCATCAACATCCCACATCAAAATATTTAAAGTTCAGTGCATCTGTGA
Source organism: Bretschneidera sinensis (assembly GCA_023935145.1). Lineage (NCBI taxonomy): Eukaryota > Viridiplantae > Streptophyta > Magnoliopsida > Brassicales > Akaniaceae > Bretschneidera > Bretschneidera sinensis. The sequence continues at coordinate 29,274,169 of CM043702.1, forward strand.
TCGATCATAGCAGACACGCGATCGAGCGCACATGAGATCGTGCGCACAATACATGCGATCGATCGCACCACACTACGATCGAGCGCACACGGGCAGTATCCCACATCGAATCTGCAACCCATATTGCTCCAGGTCTTCCCCTATATAAACACCATCTGGTTTCATCATTCAGTGTACAATTCCTGAGCCACTTTGGTGTTTACCGGTGGACTTCCGCCAGCATTTTGGTGGATCCCGAAGGCATTGCTACCACGAGGGGAAGCGCCGCCCGTCAGCGAGTGGAATTTATCCCATGTAAAGTTGTTTATTTATTTCTTTATATTCAGTTGTTTTAGTTTAAATGTTTAGCACTTTTTATTATAGTTTTATAGTTATGAGTGGCTAGACTCTTCAGCTAAAGTTGAAGATGAAGCCCCGCCGTTGTTTGGCGTAGTAGTTCAGATTTGCTTGTACAAATCTGACAATTTTTAGTATAATGTTCTGTCAATTATTTGAGTTAATCTTATAATTGATTGAGTTTAAATTGTCTGTTGGATTTTCTTTGTGTTTCATCTGATGGATACATTGAATGCTTTTCGATTAAATTGGATTCCCTTTGTGATTTGTTAAGAGCGAATACATTGGGTGCTTTTGGTTTAGTTGGGATATTCTTTGTTTTTTGTCTTATAGTTGTATTCATGGAATGTTTTGATAGGCTATATTTTTAGAACATGTATGCTTAACTTCGGTGGGTGGATTCAGAAACCTTAGTGCTTTTTATTATTAGTTTTTAAATCAACTTAGTTTACTTTTAATTTATTTTGCAATATCATTCTGAAATTTGGAACTAGGTTAAGATAGAGTTAGTTTAGATTTAAAATATACTTTCACAACGCAATTCCCTGTGGATTCGACCTCGCACTTGCACAACGCTATATTGCAAACGACTCGTGCGCTTGCGAGTAATTTAAAACTCACAACAAGTTCTTGGTGCCGTTGCCGGAGAATTGTTTGGTTTGTGAAATTTTTTTTTTCTGAATTGATTTTATTTTTCTACTAGTTAGTTATCAATTTTTTTATAAAAAAAAAAAATCATGTGGATGAATCCAGCACCAGTTTCACAGTCTTTAGAGGACGCCCTCAAGGATTTCATTAAAATGATCGGCCCGTCCCTCAATGCTGCCAACACTTTCAATGTTGAAAGCTGTTCCATCTGTGCTAGTCCCATGCATCTAGCACAGAATTGTCCATCAATGCCGGCTTGTGCCGAGTATCCTATGGAATAAATGAATGCTTTCAATGAGTGTTGTTGGCAATCAAATGGATCTTACTCTGAAACATACAATTCAGGGTGGTGGGACCACTCTAATGTTTCATGGACGTAGAACCAACTGAGGAATCAGGGAGGAGACCCTTATCATGCTCACAATCAATACCCTCCTGAATTTCCTCCACCAATTCCAAGTTATGGTCACTCAGCTTATCCAGCACCATCACCCACTTACCAAGCTCCCATTCAAGCGCCAGCGTCAGTTTCGCAGTCATTGGAGGACGCTCTCAATGATTTCATGAAAACGACTAGCCAATCTATGAGTGAAGTGATGACTGCAACAATAGAAAACACCCAAGCGATTGCCACACTAGAGAGTCAAATTGATCAAATCGCAAGTTATGTAGGTGAAGGAGAGGAAGGAACGTTCCCCAGTCAAACTGATCCTAACCCAACGGAACAGTTTATGGTGGGAAATTTATTAACTCCTATGCATTGGCAGGAACAAATGCAATCAATTGTCCCATTGAGGTCTGGAAGACAAGTGCACAATCAAGTGGAAGAGAACCCTGCTATGCACCAAGGGCAAAGAAGTGGCAACAATGAGAAGAGAGATGCTAAGCCATCTACAGCCACACCTATTATTAATGATCTCTCTAGGTCGTTTTTACCTAAAGCGCCTTACCCTGAGAGACTACAAGCGCCCAAGAAAGAAGGGAAGTCTGAGGACATTATGGAGGCATGTTTTGCTCAGTTTGAAGAGGATTTGGATTTAGATAAGTTACTTGAGCAAGCAAATACTATCGTGGAGTCTGCTCCTCTAAAGATCAGTGAGACGGAGGAAACCACAACACCTGAACCTCACAAGAAGGAACTTAAGCCTTTACTGGATAATCTTGAGTATAAGTTCCCAGGTCCAGCAAATTTTTTCCCTATAATTATAGCTTTAGATTTGGGTGATGCTCCAGAGGAGAAATTATAGGATGTCTTAAGAGAGCATCAGGAAGCTATAGGCTGGACTATTGAGGATGTCAAAAGAATAAACCCCTCGTTGGTGATACACACGATACAGTTGGAGGAGAATGCCAAGCCATCGAGGGAACCACAAAGAAGGCTCAACCCTGCTATGCAAGAGGTTGTGAGGGCAGAAGATATTAAGTTGTTAGAGGCAGGGATCATTTATCCCATCTCTGATAGCAAGGGGGTGAGCCTGATTAAAGTCGTGCCCAAACGTGCTGAATTTACGGTAGTAAATAAAGACAACGAGTTGGTTCCAACTCAAGTGCAGTCAAGATGGAGAAAGTGTCTAGACTACCGTAAATTGAATGCTGCCACTAGGCTTGATCATTTTCCATTCCTATTTATTGATCAGATGGTGGAGCACTTAGTTGGGCATGTTTACTAATGTTGGGTCTGGCTGAAGAATCTTTGCTTTTAAAATAGATCCTAATAAAGAGTTGCAAGATAATCTTGATATCTTTACCAAACTAGTTCAAGATTTGGCTAGTTGTAGTATTAAATTCCTGGATGAACAATTGGCTGTTATTTTGTTAAACTCTCTTCCTGATTACTTTGATAATTTGATTAATGCTATTGAGAATGGAAGAGATACTTTAACCAAAGAGATTGTGATCAATGCTATAAGGGCTTATGATTTCAAAGCCAAGATGAGGGAGGCATCAAGTGGAGAAGGGCCATTCGTAAGAGGAAAACCAGCAACTCAGAATGGCAGTAACACTCATGGCAACTACCGAGAGAAATCAAGAGGTAGAGGGTAGAACCATGGGAGATCTAATTCCGAGACAAGACTTGGAGGAGGAAAGAGATGTTTCTACTGCAACAAAGAGGCCCATTTCAAGAAAGATTGCAAGAAGAAGATGTGGGATGAGAGAGGAGGAAGCCATACCAAGAATGGAGAGGCTTCGGTTGCCAAAGAATAACAAGATGATATTCTGGTTGTGTGCTCAAATGTGAGCAGGAGACAAGGCAGCGAAAAGTGGATCTTGGATACCGAGTGCACTTATCACATGTGCCCTCACAAGGATTGGTTCAAGAATTTCCAGGAAACCAATGATGGAAAGGTCTTCTTGGGGAATGACACTTCTTGCCAAGTGAAGGGGATTGGAGACATCAAGTTGAGGATGTTTGATGGAGTCACAAGGCTACTGTGAAATGTGAGGTATCTTCCAGATTTGAAGAGGAATTTGATCTCATTGGGGCAGCTGGATTCCTTGGGGTATTCATGCAAAGTAGAGGGAGAAAAGATCAAGGTGGCCAAGGGATCTTTGGTAGTGATCAAAGCAGCAATAAAGGATGGACTCTATGAGATGATTGGAGAGACAAAAATCAATGATCAAGCAGCAAGCTTGATGGCTGAGATGGAGAAGGTAGCCCTTTGGCACACTTGTTTGGGACATATAAGCGAAGAAGGCCTGCAAGTTCTCAGCAAGAATGGATTACTTGATGGTGACAAGGTAGAGAAACTCGATTTCTACAAGAGCCGTGTTCTTGGGCAGCAACATCAGGTCAGCTTCAACACCGGAGTGCACAAGTCTAGGGGCATTCTTGACTACATTCATGCGGACCTTTGGGGACCAGCAAGGACACCAACACAGGGAGGTAACTCTTAATTTCAGTCTTTAATTGATGATTATTCAAGAAAGATTTGGGTTTATTTGGTTAGAAATAAATCATATGCTTTGAATAAATTAGTGGTGTGGAAAAAGCTGGTGGAGACTCAAATGGGCAGGGTAGTTAAGGGGATAAGAATCAATAATGGCTTTGAAATTTTTAACCAAGAACTTGATCAATTCTGTAGGTTAAATGGCATTTTAAGACATAGAACAATTGTGAAAACCGCTCAGCAAAGTGGAGTTGCTGAGAGGATGAATAAGACCCTTATAAAAAAAGGTTAGGTGCATGTTAGATGGATCCAGATTACCCAAATATTTTTGGGAGGAAGCGGTGTCTACTGCTGCATATTTGGTTAATAGATCACCCTCTAGGGTTGTGTACCATAAGACTCCTGAGGAGATATGGAGTGGAAAACCCCCTAAGTTGGACAACCTTAAGACTTTTGGGTGTGCTGCATATGAACAACAAAAGGATAATAAGCTTAGCCCAGGATCTAGAAGGTGTGTATTTCTAGGGTATGATGATGGGGTTAAGGGATATAGGTTGTGGTCCTTAGAAAAGAAGGGCATGAAACTCATTATAAGTAGGGATGTTATTTTTAACGAATTGTTATTTCTCTACTTGGAGAAAACAAACCCTGCAGGGGCTAGTGAGCAAACCAGTCTGGAATTTGTAAAGCATCGCATCAAGGAGAATTCGGTTCAGGTAGAGCAAAGAAGGCAAGAGGGTTTAGACCAGGTAGAGCCCATTGATGAAGACTATGCTCAAGACACTCAAAAAGAGGCTGAACTGGAAGAGGTTGATACAACAAGTCGGAAAGACTACCAGCTCATGAGGGACCGAGAAAGGAGGGTGGTTAGACCACCTTTGAGATATGGGTTTGCAGATGCTAATGTAGCAGTACCTTGGAAAGAAAGAGAGATAAGTGAACCAGAAACTTACATGGAAGCCATAGAGTGTAAGAATTCATCAAGGTGGCAACTAGCTATGGAGGAAGAAATGGATTCTTTGAGGAAGAACAACTTCTGGGAATTGGTGCACATTCTGAGAAAACAGAGAGTTGTGGATTGTAAGTGGACTTACAAGATCAAAGAAGGGTACCCTTCAGGAGATGAAGTCCAGAACAAGGCTAGGCTGGTGGCGAAGAGGTTCATGAGAAGAAAAGGCATGGATTTCACAGAAATCTTCTTACCTAAACACAAGGTGGAGAAAATTGTCAGTATCATCATCTATATCATTGATATACTGTCAAGTGGGTACAACAGGGAAAGTATGAAAAGGTTTACATCTCAACTCAATGAGGAGTTCGAGAGGAAGGATCTTAGTTTTGCACAAAAGATCCTTGAGATAAGAAGAATTTGGGAAAGGGAGAGAAACGGGTTGAAGGTTTCTCGATCTTCTATGGAAGATGGTAAACCAGCAAAGATTCCCCTTTCTGGCCATTTCAAGTTCTCCAGCAAAAGATGTCTTAGAATGGATGAGGAGAAGAAGGAAATGGATAAGGTCCCTTACTGTAGTGCAGATGGACCAGTTATGTGCATGATGGTGAGCACTAGACCCAACATTTCTCAGGCAATGGGTGTTTTCAGTAGATTTGTGAGTAGTCCTGGAAAGAAGCATTGACTTGGGATGAAGTGATTGCTGAGGTATTTGAAGGCTCAGTGGCAGCTGGTGGTAGCACTCTTAACAACCGAGGCTGAGTACATAGTGGCTATGGAAGCCATAAAGGAGGCTATGTGGTGCAAAGGGTTGTTGGATGAGTGGATGGTCCTAAAAGAGTAGGTGGTGGTGTCTTCGAATATCCAAAGTGCATGACACTTGTGAAGGAATCCAGTTTTCCATGAGAGGACAAAACATATGGATGTTTGGTATCATTACATTCTGGAAAATGGTATGAAAGGATGCATTCATATTGACAAGAAGGCCATGGAAGAAAGTCCTACAGATTTAGGTACCAAGGTTCTACCTCTAAGAAGGTTCAATCATCGCCTTGGACTACTTAGGATTGGAGTCGGTTGATTGATGACTCAAGATGAGTTTGGATCCTGAAGTTCTCTGCACAATGGTTCGGGTTTAAACACTTAGACAAAGGTAGAGATTGTTGATATTTGTCTAAGGTTTAAACATGGTTTAAACATGCCTAAGGTTTAAACCAAGGTTGGAAGAATAAATTTCAGCATGTTAAAAGAGTGCACACAAGTGTGCGCCTTACTTTGGGTGTGTGCACACCTCTCCATTCAGCAAGACAAAGAAGTGCGCACAGCTTTGAGGGGTCTAACTTTAGTGTGTGCTGCAGCCCTCCTCCTCCTAGGCCGCAGTACCCAGCAAAGGAGGTGCTGGAGGAAGGGCAGTGCCGCACCTCCCCCTCACCAAAGCTGCGGCGCCCAGAAAGTGGTGAAAAGGGTGTTTTGCCTAGCGCCGTTGCATGCCCAGTTCAGTGCCTAGGCGCTAGGCACACTGAGGCACCCATATTCCACTTGATTCAGCCTCTTGTTAAGTGTGTGGGTGCAAGGTTAAAATGCACAACATCACTTAGGATTGATGGAGGGCCATGGTTGATTGGTCATCAAGATCTAAGGGTGGAGAATGACACTCAAGATTGGTCAAGAAGTTAGTGCACTATATAAAGGGTCACCTAGCTTCATTCTCAATAACGTTGTGACATAATTTGAGGTCAATTGTAAAAGAGTGACAAACATACAAGAGAGAATTGTGTGAGAATGCAAAGACACAAAACATAAGTGGGACTCATTGTAGTGAGGTTGGTTATAAAGAGAGAAGAGTATAGATTAGATAGAGAGCATTGTAATAGTTCTTATCATCTTTTTTCTTCTCTTCTTGGTTTCTTCAAGAACTTGAGGTTTCTTAAAGAGGGTTGCTGGATTGTAAAGAACTATTGATTTAAGTGTAAAGAGTTCAGAGGAACTCACAGAGACGTAGGCTATTGCTGAACCTTGATAACAAATCGCTTGTCTTCATTCTTTCTTTGATTTTTGTTCCTGTTTTTGATTCCAAATCTTTACAAGTCATTCTAGACTTGGGTATTTGGAAGATCACCACCTGAGTATCTTGTCAAGGTGATTTCCAACAAGTTTTCTCCAAATAAGGAAATAATATTTCATTAAAAATGACATCCTTATTTATTATGAGTCTCAATCCTTTTTGTTCTAAGGACCACAACCTATGCTCCTTAGCCTCTTCCCCATATCCTAGAAACACACACTTTCTAGATCCTGGGCTAAGCTTATCATCCTTTTGATGTGCAAATACAGCACACCCAAAAGTTCTAAAGTTTTCTAACTTAGGGGGTTTACCACTCCACATCTCCTCGGGAGTCTTAAGGTCCACAGCCGTAGAGGGTGATCTATTAACCAAATACACAGCAGTAGACACTGCTTCTCCCCAAAAAACACTTGGGTAATCCGGATCCCGTTAACATGCACATAACCTTTTCCATAAGGGTCTTATTCATCCTCTCAGCAACTCCACTTTGCTGAGGGGTTTTCACAACTGTTCTATGTCTTAGAATCCCATTTAACATACATAATTGATCAAAATCCTTATAACAAAATTCTAAGCCATTATCGGCTCTTAAAGCCTTAACTACCCTACCTGTTTGAGTTTCCAGCAACTTTTTCCACACCACAAATTTATTCAAAGCATTTAATTTATTTTTAAGCAAATAAACCCAAACCTTTCTTGAATAATCATCAATTAAAGACAGAAAGTAAAAGTTACCTCCTTGTGTTGGTGTTCTTGCTGGTCCCCAAAGGTCCGAATGAATGTAGTCAAGAATACCCTTAGACTTATGCACTTCGGTGTTGAAGCTGACCCGGTGTAGCTTCCCAAGAACGCAACACTCGCAGAAATCCAATTTCTCTACTTTGTCATCACCAAGTAGACCATCCTTGCTAAGGACTTGCAGGCTCTTTTCGCTCATATGTCCCAAACGAGTGTGCCAAAGGGCTGCCTTATCCATCTCAGCCATCAAGCTTGCTGCTTGATCCTTGATTTTTGTCTCTCCGATCATCTCGTAGAGTCTCTCTTTTATTGCTGCTTTGATCACTACCAAAGATCACTTAGTCACCTTGATCTTTCCTGCCTCTGCCTTGTATGTATACCCCATGGAATCCAGCTGCCCCAATGAGATCAAATTCATCCTCAAATTCGGGAGATATCTTACATTTCTCAGTAGCCTTGTCATTCCATCAAACATCCTCAGTTAGATGTCTCCTATCCCCCTCACTTGGCAAGAATTGTCATTCCCCAAGAAAACTCTTCCATCATTGATTTCCTTGAAATTCTTGAACCATTCCTTGTGAGGGCACATGTGATAAGTGCACCCGGAATCCAGGATTCATTTCTCGCTGCCTTGCCTCTTACTTATATTTGAGCACACAACAAGAACATCATCTTGTTGTTCTTCTTTGGCAACCGAAGCCTCACCATTATTGGTATGGCTTCTCCCTCTCTCATCCCAGAACATCTTCTTGCAATCTTCCTTGTTGCAGTAGAAGCACCTCTTTCCTCCAAATCTTGGTATGGAATGTGCTCTCTCATGGCTCTGCCCTCTAGATTTTAATTTTTCCCGGTAGTTACCATAGTGGCTACTGCCATTCCGAGTTGCTAGCCTTCCTCTAATGATCAGCCCTTCTCCACTTGATGCTTGCCTCATCTTGACTTTGAAATCATGAGCCGTTATAGAATTGATAATAATTTCCTTGGTTAGTGTATCTTTTCCATATTCAATAAAATTAATCAAACTCTCAAAACAATCAGGAAGAGAATTTAACAAAACAACAGCCAATTGTTCATCCGGGAACTTTATACTACAACTATCCAAATCTTGAACTAGTTTGTTAAACACATCAAGATTATCTTGTGACTCTTTATTAGGATCCATTTTAAAAGCAAAGATTCTTTTAAGAAGATAAATCTTATTAGGGAGAGTTTTGGTAAGAAATAACTCATCTAGTTTCTTCCATATAACAGCAAGATCTTCCGAGTCTCTGCACTCCCTTGTGACACTGATTACGCCCAAAGTATAACATGGTAGTTGTAGTACAACTTTGAGGTGTCGATTTCCACAGGGAAACAAGTTAAGTACAAAGGAAAATGTGTGAACCTTAAAAGAACGATAAAAGCTAAACTAAATATTTTTTAGAGTTTTGATGGTGAAATAATGTAAGAAAAATTGTGTAATTGTAAATGAAATATAAATGAGAAATAACAAGGTTCCAGGAATCCTCCTTAGGTTTGTTCCCTATTTCCACTCTTGATTCAATTGATTTTATCTCGATTGCAAGTTTCACATCCCAAACATACAATCGGAATATATTCAATCAAGCACATTTATAACTCTAATATAATTGCTACAAATTACTCATTGATTTCGGTTCAAGCACACATGACCGATCTTAAAGATTATCAAGAAATGACAATATATCACAATGAAAATATCGCAGTAATGGACAATTAGTAAAATAAATCTACCGGAATCAATCACATCCAAACAACCTCAATGGAGGAGAAGGATGCAATTACCGGATTAAGAAAATCTAAAAGAAGAAGAATAAAAGGTGCATCTATCACATGAACTCAAATCCTTCTTACTTAATCAATGAATAATTCATAAAAGAATATTCAACATTAAATCCGTAAAACTGAATCAAGAAGGAAATAAGGAACAATAAATCCCTAAGGATTCATCCTTTTCCCTTGTGTGAAGACTATTTGGCCATGGAAATCAAGGTGGAAGAACAATAAGGGTGCTCTCTCCTTGATTTGGCCATGGAGTTCAAGGTGGAAGAACAATATGGATGCTCTTCCCCCTTGATTTCTAGCCCTCAAGAAACTTAGAAAGAAAATGGAAGAATGCTGGATTTGGATCCCTAGGATCCTCTTTTTTTTTTTCTCTCTTCCTTGCTTTCTCTCTTCAATTCTTTGAATGCCCGGCTGCACACTCCTTAAGGAGGTATTTATAGATTACAAGTCGTAGCTAGAGGTATTTTGGTCTTGTAAAAATGGCACTTACTCGCCCTAATCAGGTCAAGCGGCGAGTGGGCCGTGCTGTGCGTCTGGGCCTGCTGTGCGTTTGGGCCTGCTATGCTGGCCTAAACTGTTTCCACTAAAACTGCCATAACTTTCTCTAGAAAAATCCTTTTTACTAACCGTAAAATTCTTCATAAAATAGACTTCTGGATCTTTCTAAGAATATATGGCTCATCTCCTGGTTCTTCCTACATCAATACAGTTTAATCTGAAAAGTTGATTGATTTGTATGAGAAATTCTGGCAATTTAGTGTCAGCTTGTATGCAGAAGTGCACACACTAGTGTGCCTACCCTTAACTTGATCCAAAGTGATGCACACACTTATGTGTAGTCTTCTGACTCACTATAATTTATTATTCCAATCTTGGTTTAGACGAAAATCATCTTTAAATCATGTTTGGACATGTCTAAACCTTGAATAAATACCAACATCAACATGCAAGAACTTTTGGCGCTTTAAACATAGATTGCTTTATCATCTCTTTTGGACTCAAAGCACCTGAAAATGCATCGAAATAGATCAATGATCCAAAAAGGATACTTTAGAATTGTTAGGAAAAAAACGAGTAATAAAACCCTAGATCAACCTTAGCATGCTAACAAATAAGCATTGTTTAGATGCATTTTATGGTTCTTATCACAACCCCCAACTAGCTTATTGCTAGTCCCTAGCAATTCAAGCGAAAGACAAGAGATGAATTCTTTATTTAGAAATCAAAGCAAAATACAGCAATGCTGGCATTAACCAAGAGTGATTCAAAAATCTTTGTCTCAAAATTCATGCATAACATACAACACATAGAATCATTAAACATCACTCAAGTCCAAGAATAATCCAAATGTCAATCTTAGAATCGTTATCGACTCTTAACATCCATCTTACCACAATACATTAGTCCGAACACCCGGATGATTTTATGCACAATGTAACATGAATAAAAGTCTTGGCCCCTAAAAACATATTAAATTGCGTGACATCAATCACAATTCAAGCTCCATAAGCTCACTTTTCAAATCACTCTCCGCTATGTAGAAAAATCACACTACATCGGATCAATAGGTCTTTAATAAGCTTGCAACGTTAGGCTAGGTTAAAGGTCAAGAAAGAACGGGAAAGTTTAAACAAATAAAAGAACTAAGTCTCTTAATTTAAACATAACCATTTTAAGCACAAGATAACCTTACTTCAACACCCAACTCTTTCAACCATTTTTCGAGCATTTCTCATAATAAATCACCATTTTCTTTTTTTCTTTTCTTTCTTTGCCATAATTCACATTTTTCTTTTATTTTGGCATAAGACCATTCACCTCCTCTTTCTTTCTTTTTTTTTCTTTTCCACAACCCCCAACTTATCTCTTTTAATGTACTTGGGGTATGGTAGTAATATTTTCTCATATTTACACCCTTACTCCTTTTAAGTGCTTCTCACAACATGTGTATAACTAAGTTCTTTTAAAAGAAAGGTAAGGATAAAATATCTTTAGGCTCATAAAGGTAAGTAAATGGTTTATCGAAAGAAATAAGGCTCAATTTTTATTTTCAAGAAAAAGGCTCAAATAGGTGACTAGTGATAAATATAATAAGGTTAAGTTAAAACGGCTCAAATGGTGGTCCAAAAATGGCCTACATCATATCCTAAGTAGTGTGCATTCTATGATTTTCGTCTCAAGTGATTATCAAATAAGTTCTAGAGCTTGTTGAGACCGCAAAAGTATTCACAAAACAATCGCATATAAAACTTCTCCAAATGCTTTAGACTAATCATGCAATCTTACCACAAACCAGAGTCTCAAACCAAAGAAAAATTGACACTTAATTTATTCTCAAAGCGAAGCAAGATTTAACTTCTTCTAAATGTTATATGCTATCTCGATTAAGCTCATATCATTGACATGTGAATTGACTACAAGGCTAACACAAAGCATGCTAAAAACAAACAAAAAGGTAAAATGACATAAAGCAGTTCAATGAAAAACAGGAATATGTTTCCTCCACCCCCAACTTAAAACAGACATTGTCCTCAATGTGAAAGCATAAGATAAAGAAACTCCCTTTGTAGCCAAAAGTGCACAGAAGCTGAAAATTGTGCACCACCATGTGAACTGCTTCGTATATTTGTCCCTGAAAAAGAAATACAAAAGTAAAACTGGAAAACCGCAAAATACTAATAATAAACAAGAAAAATAATTAAAAACAAAAAAAAAACAAAAAATAAAAGGATATACTTTGGGGTGCCTCCCATGAGCGCTAAGTTTTACGTCTTCAGCCAGACTCTCTTATTCCCTCATAGACAAACATGAGTTGAATGCACCAGCATTTGCTTTACTGTTAAATTTGCTGCTTGTGTGCTGTGGAGAGACCTTAAAGATGTCATCAGTAACATCTGCAGATTTTAGCTCGATATATGCTCCTGTGAAGCCATGGGTGAGGGTATATACTTGGTGGTTGTCGTCCACATCCTCTGATTTGTTCAGTGTTGGGATGTGTAATGACTTACCACTAAGTGTCTCAATGGCATTCACCTCCTCTTTCTTCTATTGTGTTTGGTGCTGACCGTAGGATGTGGACTGAGCTTGGGAAGGGAACTTACCTCGCTCAGTCACACTCAAATAGCTCGTCAGCTTGGACACTTGGCTCTTTATCTCTTTATGTTCTTCAACAACCTGCACTATTAAAGATTCAAGCCTTTGATTTGTCTTCCCCTGTGCTTCAATAAAAGTATGTAAAGTGTCTTCTAAAGAACTCCTAGAAGATACAGGTGCATGATATGGTTCATGATATGGTGCATGGGGTTGTGCAAGCTGTTGGTTTTCAGACTTCCAACTGAAATTGGGGTGATTTCGCCATCCCGGATTATAGGTATTAGAGAAGGGTGCAGAAGGCTTCGTGTACATGCCTAAGGCGTTACATTGTTCCTTATACATCCCTCTCATCTCAACAAATGTGGGTCACTCTTGGGCGAGATGGTCTACTCCGCACACACAAAACATGGTTCAAAAGATTTTGCATGATTAACCACGTGTGTTGGCTTTAAGCTCTTAGTCTTTAATCCCTCTAGTTCTCTAGTGAGCATTTCAACCTTGGCCTTAAGGTTATCCTCTTCCTTAAGATAGTGAATTCCACCACCATTTGGGTGCTCTATAGGTCGTGACCTATTTGTGCTTTCAGTAGCACTAGGTCCAGTCCAAGTGTGAGCTTTTTCAGCAAGCTCATTGAGGTACTCTATGGCCTCATCAGGATCTTCTCCAAGAACCCACCATTACACATCATCTCTACGAATTGGCATTCTCTATAGGTAAGACCCTCATAGAAATAGCTCACTAAACGCCAATTCTCATACCCATGGTGAGGGCACATACTCAATAACTCTTTAAATCTCTCCCAAGACTGATACAAAGTCTCGTTGTCCTTTTGTGCAAAGGTGGAGATTTTCCTTTTCAAAGTATTGGTCTTATGTTGGGGAAAGTATTTATTGAAAAAAATTCGAGTCATCTCAGTCCACGACCCAATAGATCGTGGTCTTAGTGAGTATAGCCAACTCTTAGCTCTATCTTTCAAAGCGAAAGGAAAGAACTTAAGCCTAACAATGTCATTGGTTTCATCGTGACTATGAAAAGTCGCAACTACTTCCTCAAACTCTTTAATGTGCACATATGAGTTTTCGTTATCCAAGCCATGAAAAGTAGGGAGTAATTGAATCATCCCTGGTTTAAAATCTAGTTGGCGAGTATTGGCTGGAAACATGATGCATGATGGTGTGGCTGTGCGTGTAGGGTGGAGGTAATCCTGAAGTGTCTTGGCAACATTTTCATTACGATTATCGGCCATGTTAACAAAATCCTCTAAATTTTCTGATGGGGGTGCACTATGGTTTGATCTAGGCGAGGTTTCACCAATGGAGGTGGAAGGAGAGGGTAACTCTAATTCGGGTCCTCTAATGAATCTACCTCGCGAATCTCTCAGTTTAAGCATGCACCAATTAATTTAGAGGGGAAATTAAATAAAAAAAGCAGAATAATAAATAAATAAACAAATAAATAAAACAGAATAATAAACAAGTAAATAAAACAGAATAATAAACAAAATAAAAAAACAGAATAATAAACAAGTAAATAAAACAGAATAATAAACAAGTAAATAAAACAAAATAATAAACAGATAAATAAAACAGAATAATAAACAAATAAATAAAACAGAGTAATAAGCAAAAAAAAAAACAGAATAATAAGCAAATAAATAAAACAGAAGTAAAGGAATGATATGACCGTATTTACAAACTGCTGAAAAGAAAGATATTTACGATTTTTTTTTTTTTACCGTTACACTCAAAGTTGACAAGTTTCCTTGTACTTAAAAGTGTTTCCCCGGAAACGGCACCAAAATTTGATTACGCCCAAAGTATAACATGGTAGTTGTAGTACAACTTTGGGGTGTCGATTTTCACAGGGAAACAAGTTAAGTACAAAGGAAAATGTGTGAACCTTAAAAGAACGATAAAAGCTAAACTAAATATTTTTTAGAGTTTTGATGGTGAAATAACGTAAGAAAAATTGCGTAATTGTAAATGAAATTTAAATGAGAAATAACAAGGTTCCAAGAATCCTCCTTAGGTTCATTCCCTATTTCCACTCTTGATTCAATTGATTTTATCTCGATTGCAAGTTTTACATCCAAAACATACAATCAGAATATATTCAATCAAGCACATTTATAACTCTAATATAATTGCTACAAATTACTCATTGATTTCGGTTCACGCACACATGACCGATCTTAAAGATTATCAAGAAACGACAATATATCACCATGACAATATCGCAGTAATGGACAATCAGTAAAATAAATCTACCGGAATTAATCACATCCAAACAACCTCAATGGAGGAGAAGGACGCAATCACCGGATTAAGAAAATCTAAAAGAAGAAGAATAAAAAGTGCATCTATCACATGAACTCAAATCCTTCTTACTTAATCAATGAATAATTCATAAAAGAATATTCAACATTAAATCCGTACAACTGAATCAAGAAGGAAATAAGGAACAATAAATCCCTAAGGATTCATCCTTTTCCCTTGTGTGAAGACTATTTGGCCATGGAAATCAAGGTGGAAGAACAATAAGGATGCTCTCTCCTTGATTTGGCCATGGAGTTCAAGGGGGAAGAACAATATGGATGCTCTCCCCCCTTGATTTCTAGCCCTCAAGAAACTTAGAAAGAAAATGGAAGAATGCTGTATTTGGATCCCTTGGATCCTCTCTTTTTTTTCTCTCTTCCTTGCTTTCTCTCTTCAATTCTTTGAATGCCCGGCTGCACACTCTTTAAGAAGGTATTTATAGATTACAAGTAGTAGCTAGGGGTATTTTGGTCTTGTAAAAATGGCACTTGCTCGCCCTAATCAGGTCAAGAGGCGAGTGGGCCGTGCTATGCGTCTGGGCCTGCTGTGCGTTTGGGCCTGCTGTGCTGGCCTGAACTGTTTCCACTAAAACTGCCATAACTTTCTCTAGAAAAATCCTTTTTATGAACCGTAAAATTCTCCAGAAAATAGAATTCCAGATCTTTCTAAGTATATATGGTTCATCTCCTGGTTCTTCCTACATCAATACAGTTTAATATGAAAAGTTGATTGATCTGTATGAGAAATTTTGGCAATTCAGTGTCAGCTTGTATGCAGAAGTGCACACACTTGTGTGCCTACCCTTAACTTGCTCCAAAGTGATGCACACACTTGTGTGCAGTCTTCTGACTCACTATAATTTATTATTCCAATCTTGGTTTAGACGAAAATCATCTTTAAATCATGTTTGGACATGTCTAAACCTTGAACAAATACCAACATCAACATGCAAGAACTTTTGGTGCTTTAAACATAGATTGCTTTATCATCTCTTTTGGACTCAAATCACCTGAAAATGCATCAAAATAGATCAATGATCCAAAAAGGATACTTTAGAATTGTTAGGACAAAAACGAGTAATAAAACCCTAGATCAACCTTAGCATGCTAACAAATAAGCATTGTTTAGATGCATTTTATGGTTCTTATCAGACACTATCCGACATGTGCAAGAAAATGGTGCTGTATGCCATCTTCTTCATCTCAATCCGCTGGTCCTCCATTTTACTTGCTGGAAAAGCATCATCTTCTCCAATAGCCAAGTTCACCTTCTGTTGCATAAGAACAGCCTTGATCTTTCGCTTCCACAGGGAAAAAATCTCCCTTTCCATACAATGAAATTTGAACCCATCTTGCGGAGATGATCTCAGATTTGTGCATCACCCACAAATGCTTTCCAACTTCTTCTAAACCTCAAGAACATGATCGAAGATTGATCTCAACACCGTTCTTGAATCACCCTCAAGAACACGATCTGATCTTGATCTTTACTCCGTTCTTGAATCACCCAAGAAGTTTGTTCTTTAATTCTTGGAGTCTTGCTCCGATACCCAGCTATGCAAGCTCTGATACCACTATTGGGAAACCACCTTGGATGATGCCCAGGAGGTTATCTTCCAAACACCCAAGTCTAGAATGACTTGTAAAGAAAAGAAACATCACATGAAGCAAGAAGAAAGACACAACAATTGTTATCAAGGTTCGGCAATAGCCTGCGTCCCCGTGAGTTCCTTTGAACTCTCTGCATTAAATAAATGAGTTCTTACAATCCAGCAACACCTCTCCAAGAATCCATAAGTTCTTGAAGGAACAAAGAAGAGAACAAGAAAGTGATAAGGTCTTGAGTTACCCTGGAACTTTCCCCCTTAGAAATTCCACTTACAAGTCCCTTGAATCCCCTTTCTATACTAATCTCTCTCTTTACAACCAGCCTCTCTAATGAGTCCCTCTTGCATGTATGTATCTTTGCACTCTCACACAATTCTCTCACTCACATGTTCTGTCACACACACACACTTGTGTTTTGATGAGAGTCATAAAATGCATTTAAACAATACTTAATTGTTAACACTTTAGGGTTAATCTCGGTCGTAATCGCACTTTTACATGTTGATAACTCTAAAGTGTTATTCATAAATCATTGACTTAATTCAATGCATTTTCAGGTGCTTTGAGTACAAAAGAGATGACAAAGCGATCCATGTTTAAAGCGCCAAAAGATCTTGGGTGTCGGTGCTCATTTTTGTCCAAGGTTTAGACATTTTCAAAAATGATTTAAAGATGATTAAAAGTCTAAACCAAGGTTGGAGAAATAAAGTACATTGAGTTAAAAGACTGCACAAAAGTGTGTGCATCACTTTGGAACAAGTTTATGGTAGGCACACTAGTGTGTGCACTTCTGCATACAAGCTGAAGGAGTTTCTCGAAATTGCCAGAATTTTCCGTACAGATCAATCATCTTTGCAGATTAAACTGTATTGATGTAGGAAGAACCAGGAGATAAGCCATATATTCTTAGAAAGATCCGGAAGTATATTTTCTGGAGAATTTTACGGTTTGGAAAAAGGATTTTTGTAGTGAAAGTTATGGCAGTTTAAGCGGAAACAGTTCAGGCCTCCAGAACAAAGCCCAGCGCCTCGCCCCTGGCCCATCAGCGCTGCTCCCCTCGCCAACCAGCGCTGAGCCCCTCGCCCAACAGCGCTGCAGCCTTCACTTTCCAGCACCTAGGCGCACACCTGGACAGCAGCGCGCACATGCTACTGGACCCACCTACACATTCAAGCCATCACTTTCCAGCACCCAGGCCCACGCTCAAACAAAGCCAGCAGCGCGCACATGCTGCTGGACCCACATGCACGTTCAAGCCATCATTTTCCAGTGCCCAGGCGCACGCTCAGACAAAGCCAGCAGTGCGCACATGCTTTTGGACACTAATTCAGACTCAAATTAAGGCTGTGTAAAGACAGCTCATCCGCTATAAATATATGCTTAAGGTTTGCAGCCAAGGGCGAGCTCGAGGAGAAAAACAAAGACAGTTTTTGATAGATAAAAATTAGAGAAGTTTTTAGCATTCTGTTTAAGTTTTCGTGAGTTGGAAATCAAGGAGAGAACATCCACATTGTTCTTCCACCTTGAGCTCCATGGCCAAGAAATCAAGGGGAGAACATCTATATTGTTTTTCCACCTTGAGTTTCATGGCTAACTAATCATCAAACAAGGGAAAGGGATGAATCCTTAGGGTTTTATTGTTCCTTATTTCCTGTTCTTGATTCATTTGTATGGACTTATTGTTAAAACATTGTCTATGATTTACTCTTTGATTAATTAAGAAGGATTTGAGTTCATGTGATAGTTGTATTCTATATTCTTCTTCTTTTAGTTTCTCTCAATCCGGTGATTGCATCCTTCTACTCCACATAAGTCTAGTCAAGCTTTTCTTATGTCAAGTTGTTTGGATGTAATTGATTTCGGTATATTTATCTTATAGATCGGCCATTACTGTGATATCATTATTGCAATATATTGTCGTTTCTTGCTAATCTATAAGATAAATCATGTGTGCTTGAATTGAAATCAAAGAGTAATTTGTAGCAATATATTAGAGATATAAATGTGCTTGATTGAATACTTTCCGATTGCCTGTTTAGGATGTGAAACTTGCAATCGAGATAAAAATTTGAATCAAGAGTGGAAATAGGGAACGAACCTAAGGAGGATTCCCGGAACCTTGTTATTTCTTATTTATATTCTTCGTTATATTCGCACAACTCTTTTACACAATATTGCATTATCAAAACTTATATTCTCTCACCTAATCATTGTCGTTAGTGTTAAAGTTTATACCTTCTTTCGTAATTAACTTGTTTCCCTGTGGAATCGACACCCCAAGACTATACTACAATAACCGCTTTATGTTTTGGGCGTAATCAAATTTTGGCGCCGTTGCCGGGGAAACAAGCTTAAGTATAAAGAAGCTTGTCAACTTTAAGTAAAAAAAAATATATATATATTAAAAAAAATCATAAATATTTTTCTTTTCAGCACTTTGTAAATACCGTAATATTGTTCATTTACTTTTATTTTATTTTTTTTAATTTTCTTTTATTATTCAGTTTTATTTATCTGTTTATTATTCTGTTTTATTTATTTGTTTATTATTCTGTTTTATTATTCTGTTTATTTATTTATTATTCTATTTTATATATTTTATTTCTCCTCTAAATTAATTGGTGCATGCTTAAACCAAGAGATTCGCGAGGCAGATTCATTAGAGGACCCGAATTAGAGTCACCCTCTCCTTCCACGTCCGTTAGTGAAACCTCGCCTAGATCATACCATAGTGCACCCCCATCCGAGAATTTAGAGGATTTTGATAACATGGCCGACAATCACAATGAAAATGTTGCTAGGACACTTAAAGACTATTTGCACCCTAGCCGAACGGCCACACCCTCTTGTATCATGTTCCCCCCTAATGCCCCACAAGCTGAGTTTAAGCCGGGCATGATACAATTGCTACCAACTTTCCATGGGTTTGAGAATGAAAGCCCCTACATCCACATTAGGGAATTCGAGGAAGTAGTAGCAACCTTCCAAAATAGGGCTGATATGGTGGACACTGTCAGACTCCGGTTTTTCCCTTTTTCACTTAAGGAAAAAGCCAAGACTTGGTTGTACTCATTAAGGCCTAGGTCTATTGGTAGTTGGGATGAGATGACCCGAGTTTTCTTCCAAAAACACTTCCCAACCCATAAGACCAACAACCTTAAGAGACAAATCTCAAACTTTGCACAAAAGGAGAGTGAAACCTTATATCAAGTTTAGGAATGTTTCAAGGACCTTTTATATTCTTGTCCACACCATGGATATGAAAGTTGGCGGGTAGTCAGCTATTTCTATGATGGACTCCTAAGTAGGGAGAGGCAATTAATAGAAATGATGTGTAATGAGGATTTTCTTCAAAAAGATCCCGATCAAGCTATAGATTTCCTATATGACCTATCAGAAAAAGCCCACACTTAGACAGGACCGAGTGCCATGGAAAGTACTAGGAGAAATCAATCCGCTGGAATCTACCAACTTAAGGAAGAGGATAGTGTTAAGGCCCGTTTGGAGGCTCTAACTAAGGAAATTGAAGCCTTAAAAACCAAGGATGTTAGAGCCCCCGAACCGATTGCTAGGGTAGAGTCCCATGAACCCTGTTTTATATGTAATGGGGTAGATCATGTACCAAAGGATTGTCCATCTTATTTGGAGATAAAGGGAGAGTGTAACTCCTTGGGTATCCCCTTTAGGAAACCTTACTCACCCTACTCTAACACTTACAATCCCAGTTGGAAGAATCACCCTAATTTCAGTTGAAAATCTGATGTGCAACCTCCTACCCAATCAAGCCCCCATTGGAGATCTGATATACAACATCATCCCTACTCTAGTACCCATTGGAGACCGGAAGCGACTTCATCTAGTGCACCACAACAATCTTTACCTTTGGAAGATGCTTTTAAGTCATTTTTGCAGGTACATGCCAAGAGTGCAGAAGAACAAGTCAAGATAAATCAACGGTTGCTAGAGGAGCAAAAGGGGATCAAAGAGGAGCAAAAGGAGATAAAAGTCAACTCACCAAGTTGACTAGTTTCTTGACAATTCAAGAGCAAGGTCGGTTCCCTTCGCAACCACAACAAAATCCACGGGGACAACATATGGCACAAATCTCCGATCCTGAAAATCATAATGTTAAAGAGGTTAATGCCATGATCACCCGCAGTGGTAAGAAACTAGATGGACCCACTCTATCACCAAATCTGAGTCCCAACGCCGTGAACAATAAGGATGAAGCTCCCAAGGAACAAGATGCTCATATCGACCCTTCACCAGTGCCTTTCCCTCAGGCACTCCTTAAGCCTAAGGAGAGGAATTCAGCATTAAAAGGTGAGATCCTTGAACAACTTCAGCATGTTAAAATTAACCTCCCTCTTCTTCATGTCATAAAACAGGTTCCCAACTATGCTAAAGTCATCAAGGATCTGTACACACTGAAAAGGAGGCACCATGTGAAGAAGACTGCATTCTTAACGGAGCAAGCAAGTGCGGTAATTGATAGCACAACACCGCCAAAATATAAAGATCCGGGCTGTCCAACGGTGGCTTGCCAAATTGGAAACAAATCTTGTGGGCAAGCATTGTTAGATTTAGGGGCTAGTGTGAACCTCATGCCATACTCCATCTACTTGCAGCTCGGTCTAGGTGAGATCAAACCAACCTCTGTGGTACTCTAATTAGCGGATCGATCGGTAAGAAAACCAAGAGGTATAGTAAAAGATGTTTTATTGCAAATTGACAAATTCTATTATCCTGTTGATTTCTTGGTTTTAGATACCATCTCTTTTGTGAATACGGAGTTAAAAATTCTTTTGATACTTGGAAGACCATTCCTTGCCACCGCCAATGCCCTCATTAATTGTAGGAATGGCCTAATGACATTATCATTTGGAAATATGACTCTGGAGGTAAATGTTTTTCGAATGTCAAGGCAACCACATGAGGAGGATGAATGTTTTGACACTTACATGATTGACGAGCTTATTTTGGAGTATGAATACATTAAGGACAATTCTAACTCTTTGGAATTCCTTCTTAATAATTTTGATTTTAATGATTCTTCTATATATCCCCATGCTGTTAATGTTGTTGATATTTCTGATAAGCCACAGGGATTTATGAAGAAATCATGGTAGCCATGCTTTGAGGAGTTGCCTAGAGAAAGGGAGGCACCCAAACCCTCTTCCGAGGAGACACCAACGCTCAATTTAGCCCCGCTTCCCAAAGGACTCAAGCATGTTTTCTTAGGCCCAGGTGATACCTTGCCGGTCATTATTTCCTCTGAACTTAGTGATATACAATGTGATCAACTACTGAAGTTGTTGAGAGAACATAAATCTGCATTAGGTTGGACCATGGCTGACATTAAGGGTGTAAGCCCCTTAATTTGTTCCCATAGGATTTACTTAGAAGAAGGATCTAACCCCCGTAGAGATCCACAAAGAAGATTAAACCCAACTATGAAAAAGGTAGTTAAGAAAGAAGTCTTAAAGCTGTTGGATGCAGGAATTATATATCCGATATCGGATAGTAAGTGGGTTAGTCCAACCCAAGTAGTTCCTAAGAAAGCTGGGGTTACTGTGGTAGAAAATGAGAAGGGAGTTCTAGTACCAACTAAGGTAGTGACCGGGTGGCAAATGTGCATAGACTATAGGAAACTTAATTCAGCCACTCGGAAAGATCATTTTCCTCTTCCATTTATAGATCAAATTTTGGAACGGGTGGCTGGCCATCATTTCTAGTGTTTTTTGGATGGGTATTCAGGATACTACCAAATAGGGATTGCCCTAGAGGATCAAGAGAAGACCACTTTTACTTGTCCTTTTGGTACTTTTGCTTTTCGAAGGATGCCCTTTGGGTTATGTAATGCACCAGCTACTTTTCAAAGATGCATGATGAGTATTTTCAGTGACATGGTTGAAAAATGTGTGGAAGTGTATATGGATGATTTAACTGTGTTTGGAACTTCTTTTGATTCATGTTTATCTAATTTGAAAAATGTTTTGTGCAGGTGTGAAGAAAAAGGACTCGTGCTTAATTGGGAGAAGTGCCATTTTATGGAATCTTCTGGAATAGTCTTGGGCCACATAGTTTCTGAAAAGAGGATAGAAGTAGATAAAGCAAAAATTGAATTGATCTCTAAACTCCCCACTCCTAAGAATATTAAAGATGTGAGGTCTCTCTTAGGTCATGCTGGGTTCTATAGAAGGTTTATTCAAAATTTTAGTGCCATCTCTAGACCTCTATGTAGCCTTTTGACGAAGGATACCGAGTTTAAATGGAGTGGTTGAGGTTGAAGATCCTTCCGATGGTTGAGCATTTCGAGTCAATGGCCAAAGGTTGAAGCTGTACTTGGAACACGAACATGTTAAAGACAGCACCGAAGAAATTTCTTTGGTGGCCCCGATTTATGTTTGGTAATCGGGTACTTTCTTTCCACTGTATACTAGTTTTCATTTTGTTTTATTGAATTTTTGACTAATTTAGAATTTTTGTTTTATTAATTTTTTTTGGTTAATTTAAGTCTTTGTTAATTTAGAATTTTTTGTGTTGTTAAGCCTATTTTATTTTTTCTTTGTGTGTTGTTTTTGTACAAGCAAGGAATTTTCTATTTTAGGACACTGGATCAGGCCCAGGCGCACAGGCCCAGGCGCACACCAGGCCCGCGCCTCACCTCTCTCAAGCCCAGTGCCTCACCTCTCTCCAGCCAGCGCCTAGGAGCCCATGAACTAGCGCCCCAGCGCCCAGGCGCACACCAGGCCCACGCCTCGCCTCTCTCAAGCCCAGCGCCTCACCGCTTGGCCGAGCTCATCAGCACCAAAGCCCTAAAATCTGCCCTATTTAAACACTTTTTCCAGCCTCTTCTTCATTTCTCCTCTCACACCAACGGCTGCACACTCCTCTCTCTCTCTCTCATTGTCCCTCCCTATCAACCCATACCAACTCTTTCCCTCTTCCTTTCTTGATCTAAACTTCAATTCTTGAAGAATTGCACACTAATATCTCCCATTTTTTGCAGAAAATTTCTCCAAGAGATTTGGTTCTAAGAGGAACTTGTTTTTTTTTTCCACAAAGATATCAAATTGGTGGGTAGCTTTTCCTCTCTCCAATTGTGGGCAAGTAAGACCAATTTCTCTTCTTCATTGTTCAATTGTGCTTTTTGGTGGTTAAATTTTGCTCTTAAGTTCATTGTTTCATTTATTTAATTTCTATGGCACCAAGGATGAAGAGAGCTAAAGGAAAAGAACCACAAGAGTTTGATGAGACTAAGTTTGTTAGTTTTGAAGCGAGTGAGAGCTATGTTAAAATAATGCAAAATAGAAAACTCATTCCCAAGAGAGGATTTCACATTACCGAGAGTGCGAACCTGACTCTTTTTAGAATGATTCTCTATAGGAATTGGAGTGCATTTACAAAATCACCCTTTCATTCCCTACCAAATTTGGTCCGAGAATTTTATGCTAATGCCGACGAACATAGCAATGGTAAAGTGTGGGTGAGAGGAAAAATAGTCTCTTTTAGCAGCTCATCAATAAATAGCTTCTATGGGTTACCTGACATCCCACACAGTGAGTATAGAGCATATGTGTCTACATTTAATTATGAAGAGATTCGCCATACTCTCTGTATTCCAGGCACTACAAGGAAAATGTCGGGTGATTCCCCAATCACCTTGCCCGCTGCTTCTCTAAATGTCAATGCTCGGGCTTGGCAATATTTTGTGTGTCACAGGTTGATGCCTGCCTTGCACTATAGTGATCTCACTATTGAGCGAGCTATTCTGATTTATGCAATTTTGATGGGAATGACTGTCGATGTGGGCCAAGTCATCTGTAAATCCATCTTACACACTGTTAGACTAAAGCTCGGATTATACTTTCCTTCTTTAATTACCCAATTGTGTATCCGAGCTGGAGTCCCACACAGTACTGATGAGGAAACCCAACCACCAAAGAAACCCATTGATGATGGCATGCTCGCTCAGATTAAAGCCTCCAGGCCGCTAACTTCGAGCGAGGGAGCCATAGCTGCTAGCACCCCTCCCCCCTCTAGGAATATCACGGTTGCTGAGCGCCTTGAGCGCTTAGAGAGTCATTTTGACGAGCATCATAAATTGTTGTTTGATAGGCTAGATCGTCAAGACCAAATGTTAGCTAGGCAAGACCGGTTCCTGGCTCGGCAAGCTGATTACCAAGCAGAGGTCAACTCTGCTTTTGGTCAGATGTACCAACACCTTGCCTCCGCTACTGGTTGTAATATGGGTCTTTTTCCTACTATGCCACCCTATCTGAGTTCATTTTTTGACCTACCTCCCGAGGAAGGTGAAGGAACTGAAGAGATTGAAGTAGAGGATGATAATTTCGAGGATTAGTAGGGATATCTCTTGTTTGTCCACTTTTATTTTATTTATTGTACTAACATTTCTTGTGTTTTTATTTTATTTATTTTTCGTCTTTTATCTTAGTTGTTAGTTATTTCCATTTTGTGTGCTAACCTAACATACGGTGGGAATCTTGATGTTACACCGCAGTTGCTTCCTTTTTGCTTGTTTAGTTCTATATTGTAGATCGAAAATTTCAGCGAGAAGAATGGTATGCAGTTCAAATGGTGGTGTGCAATTTTCAGCTTCTGTGCACTTTTGGCTAACAAAAGGAGTTTCTTTTCCTTTTTCTTTTACATTGAGGTCAATGCAATGTTTAGGTTGGGGGTGGAGGAAACACATTTCTTTTCTTTTTCCATTGAACTGCTTGGTGTCACTTTCCTACTTTTTGATAATTAAAAAAAAAGTTTGTTTTTAGCATGCTTTGTGTTAGCCTTGGAGTTATTCACATGTCAATGATATGACCTTAATTGAGATAGCATATAGCACTTAGAAGAAATTAAATCTTGCTTCGGTTTGAAATTAATTTAAGTATCAATCTTGATTTGGTTAGAGACTCTAGCTTGTGGTAAGATTGTATGATTAATCGTAAGCATTTAGAAAAGTTTTATGTGTGATTATTTTGTGAATATTTTTACGGTCTCGGCAAGCTCTAGAACTTACTTGATAACCACTTGAGGCGAATTCCTAGAATGCACATTACTTAGGATATGATATAGGCCATTTTTGAACCGTTTGAGCCTTTCAAACCTACCCTTGCGATATATATCACTAGTCACCTATTTGAGCCTTTTTCTTGAAAACGAAGTTGAGCTTGGTTTCTTTCAAAAACCCATTCACTTACCCTTATAAGCCTAAAGAGAATATTTTATCCTTACCTCTCTCTTAAGAAGAACTTAACTATACATATGTTGTGAGAAGCACTTAAAATGAGTAAGGGTGGAAATATGAAAAAAATATCACTACCACAACCCAATTACATTAAAGGAGATAAGTTGGGGGTTGTGGAAAAGAAAGAAATGAAAAAAGAGGTGAATGGTCTTTTATGCCAAAATACAAAAGAAAAGAAAAAACAAATGGTGATTTGTTGAGAAAACAATCCTCGAAAAAAAAAATAAAAAAAAAATGGTTGGAAGAGTTGGGTATTGAAGTAAGGTTATCCAGTGCTTAAAGAACTATGTTCAAAACTAAGAGATTAAGTTCTTTTACTTGTGAATTCTTCCCATTCTTTCTTAACCTTTACCTTAACCGAACGTTACAAGCTTATTAAAGACCAATTGATCCAATGTAATGTGATTTTTCTACAATAGTGGAGAGTGGTTTGAAATGTAAGCTTATGGAGCTTGTTTTTGTGATTGATGTCACGCGATTTATTTTTTCTAGAGGCCAAGACTTGTATTCATGAATATTGTGCATAAAATCATCCGGATGTTCAGATTAATGGATTGTGGTAAGACGGATGTTAAGAGTCAATAACGATTTTAAGATTGATGTTTGAATTATTTTTGGATTTGAGTGAAATTTAATGATTCTATATGCTATATGTTACGCATGATTTTTGAGACAAAGATTTTTGAATCACTCTTGGTTAACACTAGCATTGTTGTATTTTGTATTAATTTCTAAACAAAGAACTCATTTCATGTCTTTCGCTTGAATTGCTAGGGACTAGCAATAAGCTAGTTGGGGGTTGTGATGAGAGTCATAAAATGCATCTAAACAATACTTAATTGTTAACACTTTAGGGTTAATCTCGGTCGTAATCGCACTTTTACATGTTGATAACTCTAAAGTGTTATTCATAAATCATTGACTTAATTCGATGCATTTTCAGGTGATTTGAGTACAAAAGAGATGATAAAGCGATCCATGTTTAAAGCGCCAAAAGATCTTGGGTGTCGGTGCTCGTTTTTGTCCAAGGTTTAGACACTTTCAAAAATGATTTAAAGATGATTAAAAGTCTAAACCAAGGTTGGAGCAATAAAGTACATTGAGTTAAAAGACTGCACACAAGTGTGTGCATCACTTTGGAACAAGTTAAGGGTAGGCACACTAGTGTGTGCACTTCTGCATACAAGCTAAAGGAGTTTCTCGAAATTGCCAGAATTTTCCGTACAGATCAATCATTTTTACAGATTAAACTGTATTGATGTAGGAAGAACCAGGAGATGAGCCATATATGCTTAGAAAGATCCGGAAGTCTATTTTCTGGAGAATTTTACGGTTTGGAAAAAGGATTTTTGTAGTGAAAGTTATGGCAGTTTAAGCGGAAACAGTTCAGGCCTCCAGAACAAAGCCCAGCGCCTCGCCCCTGGCCCATCAGCGCTGCTCCCCTCGCCAACCAGTGCTGCGCCCCTCGCCCAACAGCGCTGCAGCCTTCACTTTCCAGCGCCTAGGCGCACACCTGGACAGCAGCGCGCACATGCTACTGGACCTACCTACACGTTCAAGCCATCACTTTCCAGCGCCCAGGCGCACGCTCAAACAAAGCCAACAGTGCGCACATGCTGCTGGACCCACATGCACGTTCAAGCAATCATTTTCCAGCGCCCAGGCGCACGCTCAGACAAAGCCAGCAGTGCGCACATGCTTTTGGACTCTAATTCAGACTCAAATTAAGGCTGTGTAAAGACAGCTCATCCACTATAAATATATGCTTAAGGTTTGCAGCCAAGGGCGAGCTCGAGGAGAAAAACAAAGACAGTTTTTGATAGATAAAAATTAGAGAAGTTTTTAGCATTCTGTTTAAGTTTTCGTGAGTTGGAAATCAAGGAGAGAACATCCACATTGTTCTTCCACCTTGAGCTCCATGGCCAAGAAATCAAGGGGAGAACATCTATATTGTTTTTCCACCTTGAGTTTCATGGCTAACTAATCATCAAACAAGGGAAAGGGATGAATCCTTAGGGTTTTATTGTTTCTTATTTCCTGTTCTTGATTCATTTGTATAGACTTATTGTTAAAACATTGTCTATGATTTACTCTTTGATTAATTAAGAAGGATTTGAGTTCATGTGATAGCTGTATTCTATATTCTTCTTCTTTTAGTTTCTCTCAATCCGGTGATTGCATCCTTCTACTCCACATAAGTCTAGTCAAGCTTTTCTTATGTCAAGTTGTTTGGATGTAATTGATTTCGGTATATTTATCTTATAGATCGGCCATTACTGTGATATCATTATTGCAATATATTGTCGTTTCTTGCTAATCTATAAGATAAATCATGTGTGCTTGAATTGAAATCAAAGAGTAATTTGTAGCAATATATTAGAGATATAAATGTGCTTGATTGAATACTTTCCGATTGCCTGTTTAGGATGTGAAACTTGCAATCGAGATAAAAATTTGAATCAAGAGTGGAAATAGGGAACGAACCTAAGGAGGATTCCCGGAACCTTGTTATTTCTTATTTATATTCTTCGTTATATTTTCACAACTCTTTTACACAATATTGCATTATCAAAACTCATATTCTCTCATCTAATCATTGTCGTTAGTGTTAAAGTTTATACCTTCTTTCGTAATTAACTTGTTTCCCTGTGGAATCGACACTCCAAAACTATACTACAATAACCGCTTTATGTTTTGGGCGTAATCATGTTTCTATCACATTGCTGTGTTGAGATTGAGTCTAGGTGACCCTTTATATAGTGCACCAACTTCTTGACCAATCTTGAGAGTCAATATCCACCCTTAGATCTTGAAGACTAATCATCTATAGCCCTTCATCAATACTTAGTGATCCTGTGCATTTTGAACATGTCCCACGTACCCCTCAAAAGGCTTAACCAAATGGTATCAGTGTGCCTTCAGGCTGCGGCATGAAACAGGGCGAGCTGCGGCCTGGAGCAGGGCTGAACAACTTTCTCTTTTCACCTTTCTGGGCACTGTGACCTGGGGGAGGCTGAGCCGTGGCGCACATTGGTTCCAGGAACTCCTCCATGCTGGGCACCGCGGCCTGAGAAAAGTTGGGCTATGACCTGACCTGATGTGCACTCCTTTAACATACTGAACTTCATTATTCTCCCGTTTAAACCTTAGACAAACTCCAACACTCTTTCCATCTGCAACATCTCCCTTAAACGTTTCATTTTCCTACCCACCTTTCCAAAATCGACATTATTCCAATGAATGCCAATTATCTTGTAACAAACATTACCCACACTATCTAATGAATGCCATTTATCCTTAATAATCCGTCCATAATCCCTATACTTTACCCAAAATTCTTCAAAGCGAAATAGCCTCAGACAATGTCGCTGACGATTATGTTTAAGTGGTCTATTTAAATCGAACACAATCGGGACATGGTCAAAATAACTAGCAAAAGAGTGGGATATATGATAATTCCGCTTTATACGATACCATGCATATGTAGCCAAAAATCAATCAATTCTATAATGTACATGTATATCCATGTCTTTATTGTTTGACTATGTGTGTTAATGCCCACTAAATCCAAAATCTTGAAACCTACACCAATCCATCGCCTGACGAAATACCTTCATCTGAGCATCGGCCCTAGAAAACATCCCTTCTTTATCATTTGAGTGCAAAATTTCATTAAAATCCCCCCACACACCCAAGGTAAATCACTCCGAGTATGCAACCTTCTAAAAAATCCCATGATTCTACTTGAAAAGAGGATTCTCGACTCCTATAAATTTGAATAAAGCACCATTGATTAGCACTGTTACCCTTTGTAATAACCACATTTATATGGAAATCTGAATAAGTAAGCAACCAAACATCAGCATTGTGCCTCCAGAATAAAGCAAGCCCACCACATTGATCCTGAGCACCAACAACTACTCCACACTCAAACCTATATCATCTCTTCATAATTCATCTCACTAACCCATAACTTAGTTTAAATGAGAAAGACTATATAGAAAATTTCACACTTAAGTACCTCACTAAGCGCCCTCAATGAATGAGGGTTCCTAAGCCCTTGTACTGTAAGATCATTACCCTTGGAGTAAGGGTAATTTGATAATTTCTCATTTGATATTATGACTATCATGCATACATATACATATTGGTTTAAACTAAAACTCAAATATGAAGCAATATTGAAACAAGAATTTGAAATTATACTAAAGAAAAAAAGTTAGAATGCATCAAAATGATTAAAAAGTGAATTTTGAAGTATCAGAAGGTACCTTACCATTTGCCAAGGCAGTCGATTGGTGCCTTACCATTCGCCTACGTAGGTGACTAGACAAGGCCAGTCGACTAGGTAGTCACCTTGAGCACTCCAATTGACTGGGTAGTTGACTAGTATGGTAAATTGGCTATATAAATGGCATTTCGATGTTCAAAAATCTCTTTTCTTCATTCAAACTCTCTATTCTCTCTCTAAAATTCTCTCATATTACTAAATAACTTGAGGTTTTCCAAAACTATTATTGGATTCAATCGTTCAAGAATTGATTTCAAGGAATTTTTGATAAAATCTTTGTGAATGTAATTTCTTCTTCTTTTTTTTTCACATAGAAATCATGATTTTAAGAGTTTAAAACTTCACTTTCTTCTTAAATGAGTTTGAAATTGATTCAAGATAAAAGGAAATGAATTAAATTGAAACTAAGATGGAGCATGCATATATATACGTTCATGTATTTAACTCATTATAAAGGTTTAAACTAAACTATGAGATGGTAAGATTGGTTAAGCATATTCTTGTTAAGTGGTGAACCATCTGTAGGTGTTTCTGATAGGAGCACAAAAGATAAGGAAGTGATCCACGAATAATGCTTTGTGGTGATTTCACTTTACTACTAGTAAGCGAGAAAAAATAAGAATTTTGGATAAAACTTTAAATGCATTATCAGTGAAGAAAGATAAAAGAACATATTATTAAATATGATAAATTTGAAGAAATAAGAAAAATAAGTATAAATTTTTAATGAATAAAATTAATTATAACTTTCAGTGGTATTAATTTGATGAAATGACCGAATGTATGTATATACATGATGAATTGTTGTGAATTGTATTCTTGAAAGAATATGTTAATTTTATAGACTGGATTGTTTGATAAATTAGAGATTTTATGATATTGTTATATGATTTATATGTTGTTATCTTGTGCTTGCTTGTATGTGATTGTACATGCATGGTTGGGCCACTAGTAGAGATGAAGGGTGTATTTCTGGGAAGACCATAATCATGGCTAGTCTGGACAAGTGAGTGCCGGCACGTAGGGAGACATCTCTAATAGTTTTGATGAGATATGATATGATGAAATGTGAAAAGAAAAAAAAGGAGATTATGCATATGCATTCATTCATATTCTCATTGAGATACTGATAAATTAATACGATTATGAAATTTTGTAATGTATAATGAGAAAAACGATGTTGAATTATATATCATGATTGATATCTATATTTGAATGAAATACTTAAGTTATGATATGACATGAAAATCGATGATTAAATGAAAGATTAATGACTTAAATATCAATCGTAACTAAAATTATGAATTAAAGTATACAAATCGAGTACTTTTGATAAATTGAACATTACTAAGCTTTGTAAAGCTCACCCCTTTATTTTAATTAAATTTTAGTATGCGAGCAAGAAGGTTGATAGAATTCCTTGATATGAGGTCTATTCGTGATTATCTAGGTGGGTCTCCGTGGTTAGCATTCTCAGAAGAACACCTTGTTTATACATAATTGAGTCTTTTATATGATCATGCATAGACACGTTTATTTTTGTATAATATGTAATAAACTTTTGATCTCTTTTTGAAATAGTTGAGGTGTAAATGATGTAAATAATTTTCAATTTTTGAAAAATCATTGTATATAAGTTTGTGCTTTATGTTGAAAGGTGACGGTACCATCATGGGTGGGTTCGTCCGGGATCGGTTGTTACATGTACATTCCAACTTAAAAGTTTCATTTGATTGGGCTGAGCAGTCCAGCCTACTTCGCCATTTCAAAAGAACACACATCTACTACCTCCATAGAACTCACAACCATCCCCTTCAAACACTTCCCCTCTTTCACCTCCGTCTCACTATTGTTACCCTCCCCAATCTGCCCCTTCAATTGAACTTCAAAGCTGGCCTTTCTTTTCAATTGCAACGCCCAAGGCCCTTTTGTTCCTTTACCACCCTCTTTTTTTACTCGCTTCTATTTGGAATTAGATCCCGACCCCACTAACACCCCACCATCAAGACACATCAGATTAGAGGACCGATGTTTCTATCAAACTTTTTGTCTATCTCCCTCCAATGCTCCCAGGACAATAGCTTCACTGATTAAACTATCCTTCTTTTCATTTGCAACCCAAGAATATTGGCCTCTTCACCCAATACCACCACTCATTTTTTCTCCCTCCCTAATATGTGTATGGTCAAGTTTTCCTTCAGCCTCCATTTTATCACTGTTCTCAACCTTCTGCGACTACCCTACCTATCGTTTAGTGAATTCGCTGCATTGATACCAAAACTGGTATGGTAGCCCTCACCTCTCCCTTCTTCCCTAATATCAAGTTTGAAGATTTAACTGCCTTAACCATCCCCATATTCCTAATATCCCGTCTTGTCCTTCGACACCCCTCTCATCCGGACCCCTATCTGCTTTCATTTGACAATCTTTGTCTATATGACCTAATCTCCTACAATCCTAACAAAAAATTGTCATTTGTTCTTAAGTAATGGGAATCCACCTAGTTGTCTTATACCCCGACAGTGTGATCTTGATCCTCTGCCTTAACTTGCAGGTACTTTCCCCACCCCAAGCCGCGATCATCAACATCAACCTTTTCAACGAGCCCTAGCGGTGCCCCTAACTTTTGTCCTACCAGATCAGTTATGCATCCAAGCGGTAAGTTATGAAATCGAACCCAAAACAGAGCATGTTGGAAACATAACTCAATTGGCTGTACATATACATCATAATCTTGTAACATCAACAACTATGAATAAAACGACCACGGTCTATTGTCAATCACCCAGTTTGGTGATTTCCATACATACCCTAACTCGCAAGTACTTTCCCAACCTCATGCCACGATCATATACATCAACCTTTTCAACAAGCCCTAGCAGTGCCCCTAACTTTTGTCCTACTGGATCAGTAATACATCCAAGAGGTAGGTTATGAAATCGAACCCAAAATAGAGCATGATAGAAACATAAATCATTTAGCTGTATAGTACCATTTTAATCTTTTAACATCAACAACTATTTATCAAACGACTATGGTCCGTTGTCAATCACCCAGTCTCGATCCCATTCAGTTGCAAACTGAAAAAGAAACATGTTATCTCCCAAAGCCTTTACTTAAATACAACCTTCATAGTACTCATCAACGCTTCACCATTGAAAGGCCGAGCCATTTCATACTAGTCCACTACAAGAAAATTTAATAGCTGTGACGGATATGTTTCCCATCGCAAATAAGAACTGCGACAGACTATTCGCTTGCAAATATTTAAATATCCTTGACAAATAGGTTTTTAATTTCTTTTTCTAATTATTTTAAACTTTAAAATCTTATTTACGACGGATACATCTGCCGCAGAAAAAAATATTAATTTAATAATCATTTGTATTAAAATAAATAAAAATGAATAAGTTAAAATACCAATTACAGATGATATCCATATTCCCTGGTGTACCAGATTGATGGTTGTTCCTCGAAGCATCAAATTTTAATCTACTTACCTTAGTTAGTCGACCATAATGATCCAAAAAGATTAAAAACAATTATTTTGTGCATAGAATCAAGTCAATATATGTAATTATAGTACCATTAAAATTTTAATTGAAAGATCCATGTAAGTCTCTACCTTCATATACTTTTAATATATATATATATATATATATGGTAATGTTGTTGTTTTTTAATTCATTTGCATTAAAATATTAGTGTTATTAACACTAATATTTTAATGCAAATGAATTAAAAAACAACAACATTACCTGAGATGTAAAAATGAAGACGGAGAGGAAGAAGATCATCTTTAAAGAAGTATTAAAATTCCTAGCTATGGATTCCCAAGCCAAGCTGGCCACACTTGGTGCTGCAAAGAATAAAGAGAAAACTGGCCTTAACATTGCCGGAAGCCGATCACCACTCGAAAGACGCTGATAAAGTGTAACAAACTGCACCAAATAATGAACAATCCCTAGTGAAAACAAGCAAACCACACTCTCTTTCCATCCCATATTAGTCGCTGCTTGTGCACCCACAAGATTGCCTATAACTAACATTTGGCTCGTCGGGTTTTCAACCGTTGACAAAAACTTCTTCCCTTTAGTGAACCATTGCCTATAAATTTTCACATCTAGTGCCATAACTCGAACCACAAATACCCACCAGAGAACAAGGTAGGAAACCATCTTTGGATAAAAAATGGTGCAGATTTAAGAAAGAAAAACCATGAAATCCAATAGGCAAACAGGTAATTAACCCCTACATGGTATAAGAACTCTGCTTTCACCATCTTCAAGTAAAAAAAAAAAGGGATATGAAGAGAAAGTGTTGATGCCAAAAATCTTCCTGGAAATTATAAATGTCGGGGAACGGAACCTACGCACACAAGGACTAAAGAAACCCTAAGGAGTCGTCGGAGAGCTGGAGAGGTTGTACCTCCAGGGGAATCTTTGATGCCTAAGTTAGAATAGGGCTTGAGATACAAAAGCTTTAGAGAGTAGAGAGTGTTTTTCTGTGTGTACCTTATGATGGTGAGAACCATCTTATATAGTGTGGAAGGTAAAATCCTGATAAGATCATATCTGCTGATGAGATAGAATTTCTTTAAATATGAGAGTCCTCATAGAATTGAGACTTGTCTAGAGATAAAACTGAGCTTATCTATGGGTTGGATCATGTGAAATTACCATTTTGCCCTTATACCACGTGTCATGTTTTCAGTAGAAGAATCAATTTGACAGTTATGACTGCCATGTGTCACTATGTCATTAGACGAAGAATTTTCCCCTATATCAGATGCCCCCATTTCTATAAGTGCAATTATGCAGTCGAAGAAGTAGTTTATAGGATGCACCTTTGGTATGTGTTGGTCGAGGCTTGGTATAATGTGCTCGGTATGTGTTAGCTGAGACTTGGTGTGTCCCACTCAGCATGCGAGCATGGCATGATAAGCTTGGTGTGATGTAGCCAAGGCTTGATGTGCTTGGCGTGATGCAGCCAGGGCTTGATGTGCTTGGCGTAATGTAGCCAAAGCTTGCAATGCTTGGTGTGATGTAGCCAAGGCTTGATGTGCTTGGCATAATGTAGCCAAGGCTTGAGGTGCTTGTATAATGTAGCCAAGGCTTGAGTTGTTTGGCGTGATGTAGCTAGGGCTTAATATGCTTGGCTTGATGTAGCTAATGTTTTGAGGTACTTGGCATGATGTAACCAAGGCTTGATATGTTTGGCGTGATGTACCCAAGGCTTGATATGTTTGGTGTGATGTACCCAAGGCTTGAGGTGCTTGGCGTGATGTAGCTAAGGTTTGAGGTGCTTGGCTTGATGTGCCTGGTGTGATGTAAGCAAGGTTTTGAGGTGCTTGGCGTGATATAGCTAAGGCTTGACGTGTTTGGCATGACGTAGCCAAGATTTTGAGGTGTTTAACGTGATGTAG
The DNA here is from genome assembly GCA_023935145.1 of Bretschneidera sinensis. Classification (NCBI taxonomy): domain Eukaryota; kingdom Viridiplantae; phylum Streptophyta; class Magnoliopsida; order Brassicales; family Akaniaceae; genus Bretschneidera; species Bretschneidera sinensis. Next base: position 29,309,592 of record CM043702.1, read on the forward strand.
CCAATCCTTGAAGTGCTTGGCATGATATAACCAATGCTTGAAGTGTTTGGCATGATATCCAAGACTTAATGTGTTTTTTTAGTATGCGCATGGTAAGCAACATATTCAGTAAGCAGTGTGCGCGGCGAGCGCAAGTAGTCTTAGCCAACCTTTCTTCACCTTTAGTTTTTTGCCTCAAGAATTCACAAGACAACCTTCTTGAAGCCCCAAGACTCATCACACTTTCTCTAAAACTTAAACCATGATACCAAGGAGCCTACTTGAGTGCGCACACAAGTGCTAAAGTCTCCGCGTAAAGCTTGGGCCTTTTCCAAGAAACCATCTTACTGTGCCTCCGATGCTTCATTGATACGAAAATCTTCAAGACCTAACATACCTGATGCCAAGACCCACAAGATGCTTGACCTTTCCCTAAAGGTTTTCACACCAGTCTCGAACCAACAGCAACATCCCACTGACCTGAATAGCCACAAATGTGAGCTAATGGTCCTCATCAGGCCTTATGCCTTCAAACCCCAAAAAGGAACTCTTACTCGAATAGAAGCAGACAAATAAAGTCCTACTGGAACCCAAAGACATTCTAGAAAAGCCATAGATTTGTAATCTGTGTCAAGTCCTATCTCACTCACCTGCAATCCCTTTTAGTTGTTTGCCCACTAAAGACACATAATGTTATCCCTCATTGTGCTGGTCACTGATCTGCTGCTTGCACACTAAAACACAATCCCTCTTTCCTTATGCTAGACACATTGATGATATTCCACCATTCTAACTAAGAGCCAACCGCCCATAAATCTGACTGTACACAACCAACTCTTAAGCTCGATTGCATGCACACTCTACAAGTTCAACCAAAGATAACCGATGAGCAACTTGCCCATTGATGCACACTGCCTCCCATCGTTGTGCTGAACACACTAATGATAGCCAGCAACATAACTGAGAGTTTGCATGCATACCGATATGGTTGCACACACTCAGCCCGTAACTTAACCAAAGATGTCCCCATGGGTGCCTCATAGCCACATGAGAACCGGACACTACTTGCACACACAGTGCCAAGATGATATCCGATAGCCCACATGATAGTGAACGTATGATAAAGCGTCAAGCATGGGAGAAGAGCATAATATAGTGCATACGAGCCACCTATACTGTCTATGAAGCTCGCAGCTTCATGGAGGCTCGAGTCACCCTCTGGTGGCCACAAGCCTGCACCCCAAGTTACCTTGGGAGGCTCACTTAGTGCCTACACATGTCTCAAATTATAGCCCAACAATGGTTCATGTGCACACACTATGGGTGGTAGAGAGTGTTGTGAGTTTTAAATTACTCGCAAGCGCACGAGTCATTTGCAATATAGTGTTGTGCAAGTGCGAGGTCGAATCCACAGAGAATTACGTTGTGAAAATGTATTTTTATCTAAACTAAACCTATTTTAACTTAGTTCCAAATTTTGAGTTGTATTATGCAAAGAGTATAAACTAAACTAAATTGATTTAAAACAAATAATAAAAATACTAAGGTTTCTGAATCCACTCCGCCAAAGTAAAGCATATATTTTCATGTTCTATATAAAAATAATCTATCAAATCATTCCATGAATCCACCATTATACAAATCACAACAAATACCCAAACCAAACCAAAACCATCGAATGTATCTGTTTAAAAATCACAATGGATATCCAATCTAATTTGAATGACCCACTATATCCGGCAGATAAAACACAAGGAATATCCAATTGAACAATTTAAAAGCAATCGATCATAAGATTTTACTCAAATAATTGAACAGAACATTTATACTAAAAATATCAGAATTGTATGAACAAATCTGAAAATATTTTTCCAAACAATGGTGAGGCTTCATCTTCAACCTTAGGTGAAGATTTTAGCATCTCATAATTATGAAACTAAAGTTCACAATAAAAGTGCTAAACATTAAACTTTAAAACTAAAAGGAAACAAATTAAAACTGACTATATGTTGGGAGAAATTCCACCTGCTATTGTGCGTCGCTTACCCCCTTGGTAGCAAAGCTTTCGAGATCCACCAGAATGTTAGCAGAAGTCCTCCGGATTGCACACCAATTGCTTCAGTGAGGTGGGGCTTTTATAGGGAAACTCACGAGTGCAATGTGTTTCAAATTTGATGTGGGAAACTGCCCGAGTGCGCTCGATCACAGTCTTGTGCGCTCGAGCGCATGGTGCACTGCCTGACCTTTGTCTATTAAAACTGCCATAACTTTCTCTAGAAAAATCAATTTTATGAGCGGTAAAATTCTCCAGAAAATAGACATCTGGATATTTCCAAGAATATATGGCTCATCTCTTGGTTCTTCCTGAATCATTACAGTTTAATCTGCAAAAGTCACTTCTGCCACGCTGAAATCACGCACATCTTGACCTTTGTCTACTAAAACTGCCATAACTTTCTCTAGAAAAATCATATTTATGAGCCGTAAAATTCCCCAAAAAATAGACATCTGGATCTTTCCAAGAATATATGGCCCATCTTCTGGTTCTTCCTAAATCAATACAGTTTAATTGGCAAAATTGATTGATCTGAATGGGTAATTCTGGAAATTTAGTGAAACTCCTTTCCAAGTACTTGTAAACCTGTAAAACAACGAAAAACAACTCAAAGTAACAAATTCCTAAGCTAACAAATGTAAATTAAGGGGCCAAAATATGAAATATTTGGCACTCATCAAATACCCCCAAACTTACATTTTGCTAGTCCCTTAGCAAAACAAAATAAAAACTAAATGAAAAACAAAAAGCATAGAGATAAGTTCATCACTCATGGTATCCAAAAATTTAAGTAGCATACAAAACCATGAGCAAGCTTAAAAAGATAAACCCATCTTCGCAATGAATAGAAATGTTAAAATCTAATTACTTACAAAAGGCAGGCTAAGACATCACAAGTCTGACTCAGTGTAAAGTGAATTAGCATATAAAAATGAAGCTTCCAAATAACTCAAATGTGTAATGTCTCCATATCTCGAGATTCACCGAATTGCTCATCAGAATGAACAAAAATGACATAGTTTATTTTCTTCTCTCTCTTTTTTTTTAATTTTTTTTATTATAAGGCTTTGCTATGTTTAGTTCCCTTAAGCTTTCTAATTGACCCATGTAACGAGTGTTGAGTCAATGACTCCCAAACCAGATGGTTGTGGGGACACCCTTAAGGACTTACTAACTCGAGTAAAAAAGGCTACGAAACTAAACTGATCTTAATGCTAGGTCCAGTTACTCAGTAGAAAGTTTCTCAATGATCATTACGAATAAAATTTCCACCTTTTGACGTGAACACTCACTGCTTACTGAGGCAAGAGGTCCAGTTACTCAGTAGAAAGTTTCTCAATGATCATTACGAATAAAATTTCCACCTTTTGACATGAACACTCACTGCTTACTGAGGCAAGAGGTCCAGTTACTCAGTGAAAAGTTTATTGATGATTATTATAAATAATATATATATATATATATTATTTATATATTTACGTTTATATGCCAAAGTGTTTATCCTACAAGTCATCCAGTTTCAATTAAGACAAGAAAACATACACATTAAAATCACATGTCATATCTCACACAATTTTGTGCTAATGTGTTCGTGTCAGATTAGATCAAACATGTGAATTCTCAAATGCCTAAAGTAAATAACAAAGTTTTAAAACTCTATCATCAAATCATGTGCTCACGATTTTAAGCTCACCAATGACATCACATCACAGTACTTGTTTAGATCAACCAAAATTTCAAAACAATCATGAACATGCATTTATCTTTTCAATAATATATAAAAAAACTAAGACAAAGTGTGTGTGAACGTGTCTCCCATACCCCCAAACTTAAATTACATATTATCCCCAATGTGTGAATAAAATAGAAAGAGCTGACCTGAGAGATGGAGAGCTAACTGGACTGGCACGGCTCATAACGTACCCCCAAGCTTGAACTGAAGTACGCGTTGTCCTTGAAAAATAAAGATTGGAAAACAAAAAACACTAGAAATAAACAGTAACAAGAAATATATAAAATAAAATAAAAACAAACAAAAAGCATGTGCTGTAGGGTGCCTCCCATGAGTGCTAAGTTTAATATCTTCAGCTAGAACCAACATTAGTAATCGTGCCCAGCTAAGCGCTCCACCATCTGATTAATAAATGGGAGTGAAAAATGATCCTTCCTTGTGGCAGCATTCAACTTACGGTAGTCTAGACACACTCTCCATCCCGACTGAACATGAGTTGGCACCAACTTGTTTTACTTATGCTTCACTACTGTCAGTCAAGCCCGCTTGGGCATGACATGAATCGGGCTCACCCACTTGCTATCAGAGATTGGATAATTGATCCCTACATCCAATAGCTTGATCACTTCAATCCTTACAACCTCTTGCATAGCTGGGTTGAGCCTTCTCTTTGGCTCCCTCGATGGCTTAGAATTCTCCTCTAAATGTATCTTTTGCATCACCACAAAGGGTCTGATCCCCTTAATATCCTTAATAGTCCAGCCGATAACTTCTTTGTGCTTTCCTAAAACGTCCAATAATTTCTCCTCTTGAGTATCAACCAAATCTGAAGCTATAATCACAGGCAAAGAATCTGCTGGACCTAGGAACTTATACTTAAGATTTTCTGATAAAGGCTTAAGTTCCTTGTGGGGGGGTGTGGGGGGCTCAGGTGCTGCAGTCTCCTCCATCTCACTGTTCTCTAGAGGAGTAGACTCCAAAATAGTATTCGGTTGCTCAAGTAACTTATCCAAATCCAAATCCTCTCCAAACTTAGCAAAGCATGCCTCCAGAATGTCCTCAAACTCCCCTCATTTCTTGGGCGCTTGTAATCTCTCAGGGTAAGGTGCTTTAGGTACAAATAACCTAGGGAGATCCTTAATAGTAGGTGCGGCTGTAGATGGCTCAGCATCTCTCTTCTCCTTGTTGCCACTTTTTTGCCCTTGCTGCATAGCAGGGTTGTCTTCCACTTGATTGTCCACTTGTCTCCCAGACCTCAATCGATTGAACTTGTTCCTACCCATGCATAGGAGTTGATGAATTTTCAACCGCAAACTGATCCTTCAGGTTGGGCATTGGTTGACTGGGGAACTCTCTCTTCTCTTCTTCTCCCACATGACTTAGATTTGATCCATTTGACTCTCTAGCTTGGCAATCGCTTGGGTGTTTACCATTGTTGCACTCCTCACTTTGTCGATGGATTGACTGATCATCTTCATGAAATCCTTGAGGGTGTCCTCTAGAGACTGTGAAACCGGTGCTGGCGCTTGAGTGGGAGCATGGTAAATGGGTGATGGTGCTGGATAAGCTGAACGACCATGACTTAGAAATAGTGGAGGAAATCCGGGAGGGTATTGATTGTGAGCATGATGAGGGGCTCCTCCATGATTCATCGGTTGGTTCTGCTCCCATGAAAAATTAGGGTGGTTCCGCCACCCTGGATTGTAAGTCTCAGAGTAAAATCCATTTGATTGCGTCCGATAGTCATTGAAAGCGTTCACTTGTTCCATGGGATACTTGGCAAAAGCCGGCATTGATAGAAAAGTCTATGCTAAATGCATAGGACTAGCACAAATGGAACAACTATCAACATTGAATGTATTAGCTGCATTGATGGATTAGCCGGTCATCTTCATGAAATCCTTGAGGGTGTCCTCTAAAGACTGTGAAACTGGCACTAGATTCATCCACATTTTTTTTCCTTTTACTTTTTTTTTATTATTTTATGTATTTTTATATATTTTAATTTTTTTAGGAATTGCAAATAGAAACAAATAAACTAAAATAAAACAAAAATGCTAACTAAACTAGTAGAAAAATAAAATCAATTTAGACAACAATTTAATTTTCACAAACAAAACAATTCCTCCGCAACGACGCCAAACATTTGTTGTGAGTTTTAAATTACTCGCAAGTGCACGAGTCATTTGAAATATAGTGCTGTGCAAGTGCGAGGTCGAATCCACAAGGAATTGCGTTGTTAAAATGTATTTTTATCTAAACTAAACCTATTTTAACCTAGTTCCAAATTTTGAGTTGTATTATGCAAAGAGTATAAACTAAACTAAATTGATTTAAAACAAATAATAAAAATTCTAAGGTTTCTGAATTAATCCCACCAAAGTAAAGCATATATTTTCATGTTCTATATAAAAATATTCTATCAAATCATTCCATGAATCCACCATTATACAAATCACAGCAAATACCCAAACTAAACCAAAACCATCCAATGTATCCGTTTAAAAATCCCAATGGATATCCAATCTAATTTGAATGATCCATTGTATCCGATAGATAAAACACAAGGAATATCCAATTGAACAATTTAAAGTAATTAATCATAAGATTTTACTCAAATAATTGAACAGAATATTTATACTAAAATTATCAGAATTGTATGAATAAATCTGAAAATATTTTGCCAAACAATGGCGAGGCTTCATCTTCAACCTTAGATGAAGATTTTAGCCTCTCATATTTATGAAACTAAAGTTCACAATAAAAGTACTAAACATTAAACTTTAAAACTAAAAATAAATAAATTAAAACTGACTATATATTGGGAGAAATTCCACTCGTTGTTGTGCAGCACTTCCCCCCTTGGTAGCAAAGCCTTCGAGATCCACAAGAATGCTAGTAGAAGTCCTCCAGATTGCACACCAATTGCTTTAGTGAGGTGGGGCTTTTATAGGGAAACTCATGAGTACAATATATTTCAAATTCAATGTGGGATACTGCCCGAGTGTGCTCGATCACATTCTTGTGCACTCGAGCGCATCATGGTGCACTACCTGACCTTTGTCTACTAAAACTGCCATAACTTTCTCTAGAAAAATCATTTTTAGGAGTCTTAAAATTCCATAGAAAATAGAAATCTGGATCTTTCCAAGAATATATAGCTCATCTCCTGGTTCTTCTTGAATCATTACAGTTTAATCCGCAAAAAATTCACTTCTGCCACGCTGAAATCACCCATAGCCTAACCTTTGTCTACTAAAATTGCCATAACTTTCTCTAGAAAAATCATATTTATGAGCCGTAAAATTCCTCAAAAGATAGACATCTGGATCTTTTCAAGCATATATGGCTCATCTCCTAGTTCTTCCTGAATCAATACAGTTTAATTGGCAAAGATGACTGATCTGTATGGGTAATTCTGGCAATTTAGTGAAACTCCTTTCCAAGTGCTTGTAAACTTGTAAAACAACGAAAAAAAAACTCAAAGTAACAAATTTATAAGCTAACAAATGTAAATTAAGGGGTCCAAATATGCAGTATTTGGCACTCATCAGAGAGCCCGACACCATGTCCCCCCTAAAGAGTCTTAAGTCATTTTGAGCCTTTCTAGCAGAAAACATACCTCATGCTGGAGCCATCATAATCCCTCAATAAATCTAATTTACATAATTTTCCAAATCCAAACATGCTATATCACTGCACACAACTTCAAGATACTTCCCAAAAATTCCCATTAATTTTCGGAGCATAAATCATATATTAGCGAAAATGCCACTATGCCACTCTAGCACACCGTTGACACATATCTACTACACAACTACCCATAACCAGACCACTTTATAGCAGAAAACTCATATAGATCACCATACAGCCCACTCAAAGGCCAAATCACGGGTAGCAACCATGCTAAATAGGGTGTATCGTGACAGGTAATGAGCGTAAGAAATGTGTGCATAACAAGAAGTGTGCGCAATAATGCAGTGTGCAAAGTGACTGCAAGTAGTGAACAATTTTCGCAAGCAGTGTGCACACAACAGGTATTATGCACAAAGAGCACATTTAGTGTGCGTATGGCAAGTACTGCACGCGTAGTAATGTGTACATTGTAGGCAGTGCAAGCACAGCTATGTAATCCCAGCCGTGCGATCTTGGTCTCGCAGTCTTGACGATACGATCTTAATCGTAAGTGTTCTCGGCCTTGTGGTCTTGTTCATGCTGGGTCTTGGCAGTGCGATCTCGATTGTGAACAGTCTCGGTTTGTTGGTCTCAGTCATGCGTATTGGCTATGCTAGTCCCTACTAGCTTGTCTCGACACCATACTAGTCTCTTCGAGCTTGTCTCAGGTCTATGTTGGTATTGGCACTATGTGTGCCTTAACTTGATATGTACGCACCTCAGTAGTTTTAATGCGATCAACATATAATGGATAAGATTAGATGAAGGAGATGCAAGTGATGGAGTCTTGGTGGAATTACGGCTTGATGGTCGAGACAAAGAGCGTCTCGATAGCAGATAATGTGTGCATTATGCAGCATGTGTGCTATAGGCGGTGCACAACTATCAATTTACGTGTAATGAGTAGTGTGTGTGTAACAGGCAATAGGCAGTGCGTATAACAAGGAGTGTACATGCAGTAAGCAGCGTGCGCTCAACAAAGAGTGTGCGTAGCGGGTGTAGCGGGCGGTGTGCACGTAGTAGGTAGTGTGTGTAGTTGGTGGTGTGTACGCAACAATAAGTGTGTGCATAGTAGAAAGTGTGCACGTAGTAGGCAGTAGCCGAGACTAGCTATGTCTTGGCCCTTTTGTCTCAGTTTTGAAGATGATTTGAGGATGAGACAAATGGTGGCCAAGACCAGTGGTGTCTCAGCCATTTGGTCTCGGTTTTGAGGGTGAAATGAGGATTAGACAAAGAGTGGCTGAGACCACCAGTTTCTCGGCCCTTTGATGTACGTTCTATGGGTGAAATGAGGATGAGACAAAGATTGGCTGAAACCAGCAGTGGTCAGCCCTTTGGTTTCGATTTTGAGGGTGAAATGAGGACGAGACAAAAAGTGGTTGAGACTAGTAGTGTCTCAGCCCTTTGGTCTCAGTTTTGAAAATGATATGAGGACGAGACAAAGGGTGGTTGAGACTAGTAGTGTGTTAGCCTTTTGGTCTCGATTTTGAGGGTGAAATGAGGACAAGACAAAGAGTGATCGAGACCAGCAGTGTCTCAAGAGTGGTCGAGACCAGCAGTGTCTCAGCCCTTTGGTCTTGGTTTTGAAGATGATATGAGGATAAGATAAAGGGTGGTCGAGACCAGCAGCATCTTGACTCTTTGGTCTCGGTTTTGAGGGTGAAGTGAGGACGAGACAAAGAGTGGCCAAAACCAGCAGTGTCTCAGTCATTTGGTCTCGATTTTGAGGGTGAAATGAGGACAAGACAAAGTGTGGCCGAGACCAGCAGTGTCTCAGCGTTTTGGTCTTGATTTTTTTTAAGGTGATGGAGAAATGTCCGAGATGAGACAATGGGTGGCTAAGACCAGGATTGTCCCTATCGTTTGGTCTTGGTCACTTTGTGAAATGGATGAGACAACGGGAGGCTGAGAACATGATTGTCTCTAACTTTTTGTCTCCATCACTTGTGAAATGGACAAGACAACAGATGGTCGAGTGTTGAACGTTTATCTAACTAAATAAATAAGCAAATAATTGTACAGTTTAACTTGCAATTGCACAAGGTCAATAGTAGCGTAGTGTGCAAGTGCGAGATTATGTCCAGAGGGATTGGTGAATTTCGATTTAGAATTAGTTTCTTAATATAAAAAAAAATAAAAATAAATGTTGAGTGTGAATTAATAATAATAAGGATATAGGGCTTTGATATCCACCACTAATCATACTTTCTTAATAAGTAAAGTGCCAATGTTATAGCCCTATCATGAATACCTAATGGTAGTCAACCTAATGGCTTGGTCCACTCCTTTGGCTATTGATTTCGCTAAGCAATGAGTAGGCATGGTGTATGCTCTAACTCTTTTCTCTCTTGAGGGATTTAGCATAGTGTATACTGAGTTGTTCCTTAAGAGAACATAAGGTCTGTGGAAATCGATAACCACATGAGACCTAGGGCTTGGTCCGCTTTCAGTTTCCCATGTTGATTAACCCAAGAATCCGACATGGATTTCTTTTGTTACTATTGTTAGATCCAGGATTCGGTAATCCAAATTGATATAACTAACTGATCCATACCACATGCATACGTTAATCAGACACACATATGAGGAATTTAAATAAAAAATAGGCATTAATCAATTAAAGCATTATAACATGGCTATTTGCAAAGGCAATCAATGATTATATATATAGAAAAGCATAATTAGGGCTTCAGTCAAGCCCTATTAGGAAGTTAGTTACACATGTTAACTAAACTAAACATCATAATCATAACTAAACTAGAACAAAAAAATAAAACCCAAAGAATGCTGAGGAGACGAGTCATCAATTCCTCTCCAAAGCTTACAACCCCAAGCTTCAATCAAAAAGTATGTTTTCTGTGTTTTACAAGACTATATATAGGGCTCTAAGGGTGCCTCGAAACCCTAATTTTCAATTTAAGGTTCGGAGACTTCTTTTCAAATCTGGCTCTGCCACCTCTGGTGCGTGTGCGCTCGATCGTATGCGTCTACGCTCAAGTGCCTGTGCACTCGATCACAAGAGAGGTGCGCTCGAGCACACCTTGCTGGTTTGCAAATCTTCGCTTTTTTATTCCTTAGAGCTCCAAAATGTCATCTTTTCGTCAAAGCCCTATTAAAAACACAAAAAACACAAAAGTGAAGTAGAATCTACTAAAAATATAAACAAAGAGCCTAACAAGTGTAAATTAAAGGGCTTAAATATGACTATTTAAGCACTTATATGACTATTTAAGCACTTATCACACCCCCAAACTTACATATTGCTAGTCCCTTAGCAATACAAAACAAAAGACTATCTCAAGACAAAATTAAAGATAAATTCATTCTTCATGATATCCAAAATTTGGGTTGCTCATAAAACCATGATGACTGTTCATGAGTAAGTTTATAATAAAAACACATTTTTGCTATGAATAAGGATTTTAAAAATTCTTGTTACTTACACAAGGTTGGTTTAAGGCATCAAAGTTTGCTTTGGTGTGTGGTGAATTAGCATATAGAAGATGGAGCTTCCAAATAATTATAATGTATAATGTTTCGGTATCCAAACCTTCATTGAATTCCTTATCAGATAAAACAAAAATGGCATAGTTTTTACTTCTTTTCTTTTTCTTTTTATCGTGAGATTTTTGCCATGTTGAGGTCTATTAAGCTTTGTAATTGACCTTTGTAATGAGTGTTTAGCCAATGACTCCCAAACCAGACTGTTTTAGGGAATTAGGTGTAAAGACACCTCTAAGGACTTACTAACTCGAGTCAAAAAGGCTATGAAACTAACAGGTCTTAATGCTTGCTAAGTGACATTCCCACCTTTTGACATGAACACTCATTGCTTACTGAGGCAAGAGGTCCAGTTACTCAGTGGAAATTTTTTATGGTCATTAAATGCTTAATTCCCACGTTTTGACATGAACACTCACAGCTTACTGAGGCAAGAGGTCCAGTTACTCAGTGAAAATTTTATTTAATGATTGTTATGAGCATTTTATTTTCTCTTTTTGCATGATGGTCATTTTTTTTCTTTATTTTTCTATGCCAAAGTGTTCATCTAAAAAGTTATCTGATTACAGTTAGGTCATAGAAACATATACATAAAAATTATATGTCATACTCCACACAATTGTATGCTAATGTGTTTGTGTTAGATCTGGATCAAACTCGTGAATTCTTAAGTGCCTTGAGGTAGGTAAGTAAACTTTTAAAATTCCTATTACTAGACTATGGGTTCCAGATTTTAAGCTTACTAATGAAGTTTTATCATATTTGTTTTAAATCAACCAAAATTTTCAAAACAAAATGAACATGCATTTATCTTTGTTAAAAAAAAAATTGGGACATAGTGTGTGCATGTGTTTCTCCCTACCCCTAAACTTAATATACACATTGTCCCTATTGTGTGAGTGACATGAAAAGATCTGACCTGGGAGATGGAGCACTAGACTGCTGGCATTGCTCGTAGCACACCCCCAAACTTGAACTTGATGCACGCACTATGTTCCTGAAAAAGAAAAATAAACATTGTGCTGAAAAACAAGAAATATGGATAATAAACAGTTAAATAAGCATAAATACTAACAAGAAAATAAAATACTATAATGAAAAGGATATGTAGTGGGGTGCCTCCCATGAGCGCTAAGTTTTACGTCTTCAGCCAAACGGGGTATCCTCTTACTGCTGGTCATTGGGAATTGCAAACTACTCGTTTAGGCATTGTGGTGTAGCTTCTGGCTTAAATGTGCTCGATCATAAGTGTATGTGTGCTCGATCGCACTGAGTGTTGTGCTCTTTATCACAATACCTTTACGCTCGATCGCAATGCTTCAGTCGATGAAGTTATGTGCGACAAAAACTAGAGACTCAAGTGGTTCAGGTGTCCTTGGATCAGCTATATATTGAACGGTTTGAAGTGCCAAGTCCTCGTCTCGAGGAGGCATGTTGAGATCGAGGCATGGTTTGACTCAGTGTCCATTGACTATGAATGTCTGATTGTCATTTGAACCATGAATCTCCAAATCACCATAAGGAAAGACCTTGGTCACCACATACGGACCAGACCAGCGGGACTTTAGTTTGCCTGGGAACAGCCTTAATCTTAATTTGTAGAGTAGCACCTTTTGTCCCACGTGAAACTCTTTCCTCACTAGTTGTTTGTCATAATAAGCTTTTTTCCTTTCTTTGTAAAGCTTAGCATTCTCATATGCATCATACCTTAATTCTTCTAGCTCATTTAAGTGCAGCTTCCTCTTCTCACCTACTTATTTCATATCAAAGTTGAATTGTTTAATGGCCCAATATACTCGATGTTCTACCTCTATCGGTAAATGGCATGCTTTTCCAAAGACTAAGCGGTATGGGGACATCCCAATTGGTGTCTTGTAAGCTGTCCTATATGCCCATAGAGCATCATTTAGTCGCAAAGACCAATCATTCCAATTAGGATTCACGGTCCTCTCCAGGATGCTTTTGATTTCTCGGTTACTTATCTCAACTTGGCCATTAGTCTGAGGGTGATATGGGGTGCCAACCTTATGGGTGATTCGATATTTTTTAATGAGTGCAGCAAAAGAATGATGATGAAAGTGGCTGCCACCATCAATGATGATCGCTCTTGGTGTCCCGAACCGGGTAAAAATATTATCATATAGAAAATTCACCATCACTTTATAATCATTATTCTTTGAGGGGACAGCCTCGATCCATTTAGACACATAATCCACACCCACAAGAATATATAAATATCCAAAGGAATTGGGGAATGGAGCCATGAAATCAATGCTCCATACATCAAAAAGTTATACTATATGAATATTTTGTAGGAGCATCTGATTTCGGATGAGATGTTACCTGTCCGCTGGCATCTATCACATGAGCTGCAGAATGAGAAGGCGTCTTTAAATAGATTAGGCCAATAAAAACCGGATTGTAGTACCTTAAGTGCTGTTTTCTTAGCCCCAAAATGTCCTCCACAAGCAAACTGATGGCAATGTTGTAATAAACTCAAATGATTCTCTTCCGAGACACACCTTTTGATGATTTGATCAGGACATAATTTGAAGAGGTAGGGATCATCCTAATGGTAGTGTTGAGACATAGATATCGATCGATTCTTTTCTTGACTAATCATACCTGGAGGAAAAACCTTAGCAATTAGATAATTGACAATATCAGCATACCATGGGATTGTTACCTCTAGTGCGAACAATTGTTCATCAGGGAAGTTTTCATTCAAAGGCAACTCATTTTTGTCATTTTCATAGGGTAGCCTTGATAAATGATCTGCAACCACATTCTCACCGCCTTTCTTGTCCTTGATCTCTAAATCAAATTCTTGCAACAGGAATACCCATCTGATTAACCTAGGCTTTACATCTTTCTTAGAAAACAGATATCTCAAAGCAGCATGATCAGTAAATACAATAACTTTAGAGCTAATCAGATATGATCTAAACTTCTCTGAAGCAAAAATAACAGCTAACAATTCCTTCTCAGTGGTAGAATAGTTAAGCTGAGCATCATTTAAGGTTCTAGAAGCATAATAAATAGCATGAGGTACCTTATTGATTCTCTAACCTAAGACAGCTCGCAAGGCGAAATCACTTGCATCGCACATCAACTCGAATGGAAGATTCCAATATGGTGCCATCATTATTGGGGCGGAAGTGAGTACAGCTTTCAATGTGTTGAAAGCTGTCATACAGTTATCAGTCCATTCAAACTCGGTGTCTTTAGCTAACAATGCACATAGAGGTCTAGAGATTTTGAAGAAATCCTTAATGAATCGTCTATAGAATCTAGCATGTCCAAGGAAACTTCTAACTCCTTTGACTGTTAAAGGAGGAGGCAGCTTTGAAATGATGTCTATTTTAGCCTTGTCTACCTCAATACCTTTGTTGGAGATGGAATGACCCAACACAATGCCTTGTTGGACCATAAAGTGACATTTCTCCCAATTCAGCACTAAGTTGCTCTCTTCACATCTCTTTAGGACACTTTCTTGATGATTTAGGCATTCATCAAAATTAGAACCAAAAACACTGAAATCATCCATGAACACCTCAATGTATTTCTCCACCATATCGAAAAACATGTTCATCATACATCTTTCAAAGGTGGCTGGTGCGTTGCATAAACCGAATGGCATCTTTCGAGAAGCAAATGTACCGAAAGGACATGTGAAGGTAGTCTTTTCTTGATCCTCAGGTGCTATGGCAATCTGGTTGTACCCACTGTACCCATCCAAGAAGCAATAATAGCTATGGCCAACTAATCTCTCTAACATCTGATCAATGAATGGCAAGGGGAAGTGATCTTTTCTGGTCACTTTGTTTAATCGTCGGTAATCAATACATACCCTCTAACCAGTTGTTTTTCTTGTAGGTATGAGCTCCTCATCTTCATTCTTCACCATTGTGATCCTACTCTTTCTAGGAACAACCTGGACCAAACTTACCCATTTACTGTCTGAGATGGGGTAGATAATGCCGACATCTAATAGTTTTAATACCTCGGCCTTTACTACCTTTTTAATGTGTGGGTTAAGTCTTCTTTGAGCATCTCGAGTGGGTTTTGCTTCATCATTAAGGTAGATATGATGCATGTATTTAGCTGGACTTATCCCTTTTATGTCAGCAATGGTCCATCCAATGGCAGATCTATGCTCCCTAAGAACTCTCAACAGTTTCTCCTCTTCTCCTATAATTAAATTGGTAGCCACAATCATAGGTAATGTCTTTTTTGCTCCTAAATAGGCGTAAGTTAAATGTTCTGGTAGTTGTCTAAATTCAAAGGTTGGTGCCTAGACAATAGAAGAGAGAAGAGTGGTATTAGTAGGTATGAGAGATTTAAATGGAGGAGCATGCTTACTTGGATGTTTTGGAGAGGCCTCAAGGAGGTGCACCGCTTTGATGATTTCATCAGTAACATCTTCAGGTTCTTGCTTAATATCCACTTTTATGAAGTTATGGGTAATAGTGGTCTCTAATGGATCAATATGTTGGACCTAAAAAGCTTGCTCAACAAAAATTTGTATCATACATACATTAAAGCATTCCATGTCATCTTGAGGTAGTTTTAATGCATCAAATATTTTTAACTATATTTTCTCACCATTTACCTTCATACTTACTATACCCTTTTTCACGCAAACCTTTGTATTAACAGTTCTCATGAAGGGTCTTCCTAATATGATGGGCAAAGGTAATGGCATAAGGCATTCTTCCATATCTAATACAATAAAGTCAGCAGGTAATATAAACTCACCTACCTTTACTAGAACATCCTCAAGAATACTTCTAGGTCTCTTGATGCTTCTATCTGCCAACTGCAAAGTGATGGAGGTCAGTTGAAGCTCCCCTAAGCCTAGGGTTTTGAATACTGTGTATGGTAGTAGATTGACACCCACTCCCAAATCTAGTAATGCCCACTCAAATAGCTGGTCACCTATCCTGCAAGGAATAGTAAAACTACCCAGATCTTTCAGTTTTGGTGTTAGTTTTCTTAATAGCACAACACTTATCTCTTCAGTTAAGGCTATCGTCTCATGTTCCTGAAACTTCCTCTTATGAGTGCAACAATCTTTTAACTACTTAGCATAAGCAGGTATTTGTTGTATTGCATCTAATAAGGGAATGTTTATTTCAACTTTTCGCAAGGTTTCAAAGATATCAAGCAGTTTATTTTCTTTCTTTTGTTTAACTAACCTTTGCGGGAAGGGTGGTGCATTCACCTTCTCAATCTCACTTACCTTTGATGCCGATGGTTTCTTCATTGATGTTGTCGTAGATTCATCGGTCCCTATCACCTTACCATTCCTTAGAGTTATGACAACTTTCAGTTGCTGGTATCCCCCTAAGTTTGGTAGTGTTTGGGCTGAAAATTCACCTTGCTTTCTGTCACTCAATTTTTTAGCCAGTTGCCCCATTTGTACCTCTAGTTTTTGAATAGCTTGTTCATGTTTTGCAGTGGTCTGTCTTAACTCAGTTTGAAATTGCCTTTCTTCTACTATTAACTATTCTTGCGAATTCATCAACTGTTAGTGTTGGGATACCAACTGTTGTTGCTGAGTACCTAGTTGCCTCACAAGACTCTCGAGGTCATTTTTCTTTATTTCGAGAACTGAGTGGGCTGCTAGTTGGGAGTTCCTTTACTGTCATTGACTGTTCTGATTGTTGCTCCAAGAAAAGTTTAGCTGATTCCGCCATCCAAGGTTGAAGTTGTTTGAATACGGATTGTTCTTTGGTGGGTAGTTGTTTGGTCCCACAAAATTTGCTTGCTCAGGGTCTGCAGATGAATACAAGGGATATATATTAGTATTATGATCAAATTGGGAACATATCGCACATACCTGGAGTGATGTAGCTGGTGGATTAGGTGATGTATTCTAAGCAGCCATGGCTTTAACTAGCAGATCTAGTTTCCTCTCTACAGCAGCTATTTAGGTAGAAGATCCTCCGTTTAGGTTAACCTCATACATACCTTTGCTCTTGGTTACATGTCTACCTCGAGAGGAGAACTGCTGGGTATGTTCACTTAAGGTCTCGAAGAACTCTATGGATTCTTCGCTGCTTTTCTCCATTAGCACTCCTCCACAACTTGAATCCATAATACTTTTGTTAGTATCACTTAAACCCTCATAGAAAGCTTGTACCAGTTCATCTTGAGGTAGGTTGTGATGTGAGCATTTGAGTAGCAGCTTGTTGAAATGTCGTCATGCCCAAAGAATAGGTCTCTATCCTTTTGTTGGAAAGATTGAATCTCCTTCCTCATTTGCCTCGTCTTTTGGGTTGGGAAAAACTTCCTTAGGAATTTGTTAGCCAACTCCTCCCAAATGTGGATAGAAACTGTAGGCAATGAATTGTACCATAGTTTAGCATTATATTTTTAGGAAAAAAGGGAAAAGAATTAACCTGATTCCTTCTTGGTCTAAGCCTTGGATGTGCTGAAACTTGCAGAGATTGAAGAACTCTTAAAAGTGCAAGTGTGGATCTTTATTAGGTGTACCCCTAAAGTGAGTCAATGCACTGAGTATTTGTGGAGATATGTAGTAGTTGCCTTCCGTCTCAGTTGATAAGCAATGCAAGACGGCTGGTTGAGGTTCCGTGGGATGAAGGATTGCTTCATCGGTCTCTGCTCAGGGGGTTGTTGATTTTTGATCTGTTCTGCCATTGGTGCTTCCTCCTCAATTACTTCTACCTCTTCAGAGTTGTCTCTAAGCCTTTGTCGGATGGTCTGCTAAAGCTTGGTATCGAGGGGAAAGAACGTTGGCTGTTTGGATCGAAGCCCGTGCATGAATCGGTAATAATTGCTTTAGTGCAGCAGTTCAACACTGCTGCCCGGGTAACTCTCTACCTCAAATGCACTCGATCGCATAGAGGGGTGCGCTCGATCGCAAGTGGTACAGAGGGTTCTATTGGAGTGCCTGAAACAGAAAACAAAAAGGAAATAGATTAGGTTTTGGATTAAACTAAAATAAAAGTAAAAACATAAACTTTAAAATTTGATAGAAATAAAACAGAATAATAAAAAAAAACTACTAAACTAAATGAAAATAATTCTAGAAAGAAATTTAGCGCAATCCCCGGCAACGATGTCAAAAACTTTTTGAACGTTTATCTACCTAAATAAATAAGCAAATAATCGTACAGTTTTACTTGCAAGTACACAAGGTCAATAATAGCATAGTGTGCAAGTGCGAGATCATCTCCACAAGGATTGATGAATTTTGATTTAGAATTAGTTTCTTAATATAAAAAGGTAGAAATAAATGTTGAGTGTGAATTAATAATAATAAGGACATAGGGCTTTGATATCCACCACTAATCATACTTTCCTAATAAGTAAAGTGCCAATGCTATAGCCCTATCATGAATACCTAATGGTTGTCAACCTAAGGGCTTGGTCCACTCCTTAAGCTATTGATTTCCCTAAGCAATGAGTTAGGCATGGTGTATACTCTAACTCTTTTCTCTCTTAAGGGATTCAGCATGGTGTATACTGAGTTGCTCCTAAAGAGAATAAAAGGTCTGTGAAAATCGACAACCACATGAGACCTAGGGTTTGATCCTCTCCCGGTTCCCCATGTTGATTAACCTAAGAATCCGGCGTGGATTTCTTTTGTTACTATTGTTAGACCTAAGACTCAATCATCTAAATTGATCTAACTAACTGATCCATACCACATGCATACGTTGATCAGACACACATATGAGGAATTTAAATAAAAACATGCATTAATCAATTAAAGCATTATAATATGGCTATTTGCAAAGGCAATCAATGATTATATATATAGGAAAGCATAATTAGGGCTTTAAGCAAGCCCTATTAGGAAGTTAGTTACACATGTTAAGTAAACTAAACATCATAATCATAACTAAACTAGAACAGAAAAATAAAACCCGAAGAATGTTGAGGAGACGAGTCGTCAATTCTTCTCCAAAGCTTACAACCCCAAGCTTCAATCAAAAAGTATGTTTTCTGTGTTTTACAAGACTATATATAGGGCTCTAAGGGTGCCCCGAAACCCTAATTTCAAATTTAAGGTCTAGAGACTTCTTTCCAAATCTGGCTCTGCCACCTCTGGTGTGTGTGCATTCGATCACAAGAGAGGTGCGCCCAGATCTTCGCTTTTTTATTCCTTAGAGCTCCAAAATGTCATCTTTTCGTCAAAGCCCTATAAAAAACACAGAAAACACATAAGTGAAGTAGAATCTACTAAAATATATAAACAAAGAGCCTACAAGTGCAAATTAAGGGGCTTATGTATGACTATTTAAGAACTTATCACTGAGACCAGGATTGTCTCTTCCCCTTAGTCTCGGACACTTATGAAATAAAGTTAGGTATCTAGTCTGAAGAGGCTTTTGAAGTTTTTTGGGCTTATTTCCATGAAAATGCCCAATAATTAAAAGGTGGCCCATTGCTTTGGGCTAAGACTTGATTAACTAATGTAGAACTATTTAGTTGTGTATTTTTGGAGAAGGTTTTAGAGTGCCTTAGTGATGTACTGATCAATTATATCTTTTTTGTAGATGGATTTTCTTGATCTCTAATTGAGTTGATCTTGACTATTCATCTTATCTTGGTAAGCATAGAGTCGTGATATGTGCCATACACTTGGAATGATCTAAGTTATTCATCTCACCTTGGTAAACAAAGAGTTTTAATTTGAACCTTCCATTTTTTTAAAAAATGGGGGGGGGGGGGGGGGAGTAATTTTCAAGTTCCTCACTTCATTCCACACATCACTTTTAAGAGTTTTTTTTAGAGGTTTTGGAGAGCTTAGTAAGTTGAAAGCTTTTTGGGTAGAAGCTTTTGGTGAGTAAAGAGTTTTCGGAGAGCTTAGCGAGTTAAGAGTTCACCTCTAAGAACTTCGGCATCGTTTTTTGTTTCTTTAAGTGAGTCATTCATTTCTTACTTTTTCAATGTCTTTTTTTAGTGGTAGCTCTAGCTTTTTAGGGACCAAGGAGGATAGCTTCTCGGCTAGCTCTCGAGTAGAGAGAGTGGTTGTAGAATCTGAGGATAAGGTCGAGGTGGGATTCATTCCTTAAATTACCATGGTTGAGTGTACCTTGAATGATGTTTAGGACACTATGTCAATGAGAACGAGAGATATTGTATATTGTGCTGAGATTGAACCAAATGAGTTAGATGATGAACTAGAGAGTCTTTAAGAGTTGTATAGGATTTTGACTGAATATTCACTTAGAAATATCAACGTTGGGGAGAGGATGTACGATGATCCTCACGAGGACCTCCCCTTTATGCTTTGTGTGCACACTCACTATTTGAAAGCGGGTCTTGGGTTCTCTCTTTACCTCTTTATTCTACTCACTCTCAACTATTACAACATAACTATTTGTCAACTAGTACCGAACATTATCCGTATATCAGTAGGTTTCATATATGTTTGTAGAAAGGTTGGGGTCCATCCTACTCTTGACCTTTTTAAGAATATGTTCAACGTCACCCACCATACGAAGCATGGTTAGGTATACTTTAAGCAATTGAAGAACAATTTTTTCTTCATTTATAGCTATAAAGAATTTGGGGTCCTGTATGTATGGGACGTAACTTTTTTAGAAAGAGTTGTCGTCTGAATCTCAACCATTCGAAAGAGATTACTATTAGGGATATCGTAAGTTGAGCTATGGTTTCCTTCGATCTTAGAAGCAATAATAACTTAGCTAGCCATGATTTATACCCACATGAGGGTATTTCTCCATAGTTTTCTTTTGGTTAATCCCTTGCTTGTCGTTCAAATTTTTATGCATTGCTTATTTGTGCAGAAATGCCTCCTAGTCGTGCTCAAGTTCTGAGGGAAGCCAAACATTCCAAGAAGAAGGAAATTGATGAAAGTGCCTGTCATTGTAGATCCGATAAGAGAAAGCATCATTCAGCCTTTTCTAACTATCAAGTCGATGAGATTTCTTTGCACCCTTCTATGACCTTCATCGATCCCCTTTCTTCTGTTGTTCCTCTGTGTAGCACAATTTTGGGTCTTGGATCCCCTTCGGGTAACGATGTGTTTTTTTCTAATTATTACGTCAAGAATAAAAATTCAGTTATGGGGAGCCCTTTAGTTGCCCAGGAGTACCTAACCATGGGCATTCCACCTCAGGACCATGTTAAACACGATGCGAAAGCTCCCAAAGTTCTTGCCCACATGATGGAGGAGCTTCAAGCAAAGGTAGCTCTTTTGTTCTTACTACTTGTCTTTTTGGTTAGATTTTTCATCTTAAGCTATTTGACTTAGTTTCTATCTTGTTTCAATCCAGTGTTGTTTCACGAGTTTTAACTTAGTGCTTCGTCGAGATCAATAGACAAATAGAGGAGCATCGTGCTTTAGTCACCGATCTACAGTCTTCTCTTTCGACGAAGGATGAAGAAGTTGAGTCGTTGGGGTCTAACTTTTTATCCTTGACTACCTAGATGGGTATGGCCCAAAATGAGGTTGTGAGGAATATCAACAGTCGGAGGCTATGTTTGCTGAGCTCAAGGTTGCTGGCGAGAGACCTGTGAAGGTTTTCAAGGGCTCCATGGCTTTAAACAAGATCATTTCCAAGGAGGCTAAAGGATATTACCTAGAAGGCTTCGAGGATGCCAAGGCTATGATGTCCAAGACTTACCTTGAATTGGATTTGTCGATGACTAAGATTGTTGATGATGCCACTACTGCTGTTGAAAGGGGTAGACATGATGAGGATGGTGAGAAAGTTAGAACCGGGTTCTTACGGACATGGAATGAGTTGAAAACCATGGTGTTGATGATGAAGAAGTTCATGTAGTGGCAAACGAGTAGGTGTCCATCCTTGATTACGCTCAAACTAATACGCAGTTATTGAGTATAGTTGAGGTGTCGATCCCACGAGGAAAAGCAAACTACAAAGAAAAGTGTAAACCTTAACACGAACGATAAGATCAAGTGAGAGAATCAGAGTTTTGATAGTAGAGTAATATGAGAAAATTGTGTAAATATATAACGAAGACTATAATGGAGAAACAACAAGGTTCCGGGAATCTTCCCTTGGTTCATTGCCTTATTCTAATCTTGATTCAATTGTTTTTAATCTCGATTGCTAGTTTCATATCCTAAACAGAAAATCGACAAATATTCAATCAAAGCACATGTAAACCCTAATGTAATTGCTATGAAATACTTTTTACTTTCGATTCAAGAACACGTGACCTATCTTATAGATTTATCAATAAACAAAAATATATTTTAATGATAATATCGCAGTAATGGACAAACCTAAAAGATAAATCTACGGACTCAATCACATCCAACAATCTTGATATAAGAAGAGTATGGCTAGACTTATATTAAGGAGAAAGATACAATCATCGGATTAAGAGAAGATCTTTTAATTAAATCCAAAAGTAAATCATAACAATGTTTAACGATAAATCCAAACTACAACTGAATCATGAATAGAAATTAAGAACAACTACACCTAGGGATTCATCCCTTCGCCTTGCTTGGAGATTAGTTGGCCATGGGGTTCATGCTTGAACACTTTGATGGAGAATGTGGTAGCCTTCTTGAGATTTCCAGCCTTGATGATGTGTCTTTTATCAAACCCTAGGTGATCTATTTATAATACAAAGGTCCAAGGGTGTTTTGGGTCTAAACAATCAACTAAAACCCTAATTAGGAAAACAGGGGTTCGTGTGCGCGTCGCGGCTCTCACTTACTCGCGCCGCAGCTCAGCCTTTTTCTTGTTTTCTTCACTTTCTAGAAGCCATGGCCCAGACCCTCCTAGGCCGTGATGCACACTGGTGTCTGGATCTTGCAATGTTCTGGGCGCCGCGGCTCAGCCTGGTCCAGGCTGCAGCGCACACTGCCTTCAGCTTCTTACTCATAAGCTCTTCCTCTTGTCCTTTCCGGAAGCATTTCTTCACTCCAATATGCATGGAATCTTCGTGCTTTAAGCAATGATAGCTTTTCCACCACTTTTGAACCCAAAAAACCTGAAAATGCACTGAAATAGATCAATGATCGAAAGAAGACAATTTAGCATTGTTAAGGTGTAAATGTGTAATTCGACCCTAGATCAACCCTAAAATGCTAACAAATAAATACTATTAAGATGCATTTTATGACTCTCATCATAACCCCCAACTAGCTTATTGCTAGTCCCTAGCAATTCAAGCAAAAATAAGACAATATGAAATGAATTCTATGGTAGAAATCAAAACAAAGTAAAGCAATGCTAGCGTTAATCCAAGAGTAATTCAACTTTTTGTTCAAAAATCGCACATAACACACAACTCATAGAATCATTAAATATCACCCAAGTCCAAAAGTAATCAAAACATCAATCTTAAAATTGTTATCGACTCTTAACATCCATCTTACCACAATCCAGTAATCCAAACACCCGGATGATTTTATGCACAACGTTCATGAATACAAGTCTTGGCCTCTAAAAATATATTAATTTGTGTGACATCAATCACAAAAACAAGCTCCATAGGCTCACTTTTCAAATCACTCTCCACTATTTTAGAAAAAAATCACACCACCTTGGATCAATAGGTCTTTAATAAGCTTGTAACGTTAGGCTAAGGTGAAAGTTAAGAAAGAACGGGAAGGATTCAACAAGTAAAAGAACTTAATCTCTTAGTTTTAAACACAACCTATTTTAAGCACTGGATAACCTTACTTCAACACTCAACTCTTTCAACCATTTTTCGAGCATTTCTTTCAATAAATCACCACTTTTTTCTTTTCTTTTCTTCTTTCTTTGCCATAATTCACTTCTTTATTTTGGCATAAGACCATTCACCTTCTTTTTCATTTTTTTTTCTTTTCCACAACCTCCAACTTATCTTCTTTAATGTATTTGGGTTATGGTAGTAATATTTTTTCATATTTCCATCCTTACTCCTCTCAAGTGCTTCTTAACAAATGTATATAACTAAGTTCTCTTAAAAGAAAGGTAAGGATAGAATATTTTTATGCTCATAAAGGTAAGTAAATGGGTTATCGAAAGAAACAAGGCTCAAATTCTTTTTCAAGAAAAAAGCTCAAACAGGTGACTAGTGATGAAAATAGCAAGGGTAAGTTTGAAAGGCTCAAACGATCCAAAAATAGCCTATATCATATCCTAAGTAATGGGCATTCTAGGAATTCGCCTCAAGTGATTATCGAATAAGTTCTAGAGCTTGTCGAGACCACAAAAATATTCACAAAACAATCACACATAAAACTTCTCTAAATGTTTTAGACTAATCATGCGATCTTACCTTAAACTAGAGTCTCAAACCAAATGAAGATTGACACTTAAATTATTCTCAAAACGAAGCAAGATTTAACTTCTTCTAAACGCTATATGCTATCTCAATTAGGCTCATATCATTGATATGTGAATTAACTACAAGGCTTAACACAAAGCATGCTAAAAAAACAAACAAAAATGGAAAGTAGCACCAAGCAGTTCAATGAAAAAAAGAAATACATTTCCTCCACCCCCAACTTAAAAATAGCATTGACCTCAATGTGAAAGAAAAGGTAAAGGAAACTCCTTTTGTAAGCAAAAGTGCACAGAAGCTGAAAATTGTTCACCACCATTTCAACTGCATGCCGTGCTTCTTGCTGAAATTTTTCATCTATAACATAGAACAAAACAAATAAAAAGAAAGCAACTACGGTGTAACATTAAGATTCCCATCGTATGTTAGATTAACACATGAAATCTAAATAAATAACTAAAAATAAAAATAAAGTACAAAAAAATAAAATAACAAAAAGAAGACAAAATAAATGTTAGTACAGTCATTTGATAAAAAATAAAATAAAATAAAAGGAGACAAACAAGATAGAACCCAAAACTAATCCTCTAAGTCTTCATCCCCCTCTTCATTCTCTTCACCTTCCTCAGGAGCTTGATCAAAAGATGAACCCGGATAGGGTGGCAAAGTGGGAAAGTGATCCATGTTACAACCAGTAACGGAGGCAAGGTGTTGGTACATCTGACCAAAAGAATAGTATACCCCCGCTTGATAATTGGCTTGCCTAGCCAAGAATCGTTCTTGATGATCAAATCTATCATGCAAGAGTTTCTGATGTTCGTCAAAATAAATCTCTAAATGCTCAAGGCACTCTGTAACAGTGAAATACCTAGGGGGAGAAGGGGCTTCAATCGCTGCTCTCTCTACCAGAGCTGGCGGCCTTAAGGCTTTAATCAAATTGAGCATGCCATCATCGATGGGTTTTTTTGGTTGCTGGACTTCCTCATCAGGACTGTACTGGACTCCAGCTCGGATGCATAATTGGGTAATTAAGGAAGGGAAGTACAATCCAAGCTTTTGTTGCATAGTGTGTATGATAGAATTAAATATGATCTGGCCCACATCAATAGTCATGCCCATCAAAATGGCATAAATCAGCACAACTCTCTCAACAGTAAGGTCATTATAGTGCGTAGCAGGCATCAATCTCTAACATACAAAATATTGCCAAGCTCGAGCATTGACAGTCAGAGAAGTACCAGGCAAGGTTATAGGGGTATCACCCATCATTTTCCATATAGTGCCCGGAATACAAAGAGTATTGCAAATCTCTTCATAATTAATATTAGATGCATATGCAATATACTCACTATTTTCTATGTCAGGTAACCCATAGAATCTATTTATAGATGTACTGCTAAAAGAAACTGTTTTTCTTCTCACCCCTCACCTTACCATTCCTATGTTCTTCTACATTAGCATAGAATTCTCTAACCACAGTTGTGAGGGAATGAGATGGTTGTCTAGCAAATGTACCCCAATTTCTATCAATAATAATTCTAAACAAGGTTAGGTTCCCCCTCTCTGTGATATTGAATCCTCTCTCAAGAATGGGTTTTCTAGTGTGCATCATCCTAACATATCTCTCACTAGCCTCAAAACTAATAAATTTGCTCTCATCATACTCTTAAGGTTGTTTCCCCCTTGGTCTCTTGGTTTTAGGGGTCATTTGAATCAAATGTATAGAACAACAAAACTAATTCAAAATCAACCACCCAAATAGCACAAATGAACAACAAAGAGAAGAAATTGGTCTTACTTGATGCCCAAAGTTGGAGAGAAGAAAGAGTACCCACCAACTTGAAGTTTTCTTGATGAACCCAAAATCCTCTTAGTACTAAGCTTTTTGGAGAAATTTCCAACAAAATCTGCAATATTAGTGCTCAATCCTTCAAGAAATGATGTTAGAATCAAGAAATTTTGAGCAAAAGTGAGTGGGTAAGTGAGGGTTTGGATATGAAGAAGGCTCGAGCGCACACTTGCGCTTGAGTGCATCCCGCATACGATCGAGTGCAAACACTCCAGAGGCGGTAGAACCAGATATGGAAAGAAGTCTCCGGACCTCAAATAGGAATTAGGGTTTCGGGACACCCTGAGAACCCTATAAATAGCACTGTAAAACACATAAACTAGACCTTTTATTTTAGACTTGAAGTTACAAACTTAGGAGGAATTGATGACTCGTCTCTCGAGTTTTCTTTGGGTTTTGTTTTTTTGTTTTTCATTCATTGTGGTTATTATGTTTAGTTTAACTAGAATGTGTAACTAAACTCTTATAGGGCTCGATTGAAGCCCTAGTTATGCTTTTCCACATGATTATTCATTGATTACCTTTGCTATAGTCTTGTTAGAATGTTTAACTTGATTAATGTCTGTTTGTATTTAAATTCCTCATATGTGTGTGTCTGATCAACGTATACATGTGGTATAGATTAGTTAGTCAAATCAATTTGGATGACCGAGTCCTGGGTTTGACAATAGTAACAAGAGATATCCACACCGGATTCTCGGGTTAATCAACACAAGAAACCGAGAGCGGACCAAATCCTAGGTCCCGTGTGGTTGTCGATCTCCACAGCCCTTATGCTCTCTTAAGGAACAACTCAGTAAACACCCATGTTGAATCCCTTAAGAGAGAAAAGAGTTAGAGTATACACCATGCCTAACTCGTTGCATAGGGAGATCAATAGCCTAAGGTGTGGACCAAGCCCTTAGGTTGGAAACTATTAAATATTCATGATAAGGCTAGAGCATTGGCACCTTACTTAGTGGGAAAGTATAATTGGTGGTGGATATCGTAGTCCTATGTCCTCATTATTATTAACTCACAATCAACAATTATTTCTCTTTTTACTTTGAAAAAACTAATTCTAAATCGAAATTAACCAATCCCTGTGGAAATGATCTCGCACTTGCACACTATGCTACCATTGACCTTGTGCACTTGCAAGTAAAACAAGTTCGGTTATTTGCATATTTATTTAGGTAGATAATCACTCAACAGGCTTGAATACCTAGCCCTCTTGTGCGTGTTTCTGTGCGCTGCAGCGTGAGGCAAGCTAGGCCGCAACACTGAGCTATGGCGAGCTGTTGGGCAAGGCGTGCTGTGGGTCGGGCCTAGGCACACGGGCTGTTGGGCTGGTGCGCTTCCTGGTGGGCGAGGTGCGCTGTGGGCCAGGCCTAGGCGCACGGGCTGCTGTTTTTGGTAAAAAAAACTTATTTGTGTGCCAAATAAAATTATAAAATTAGCAAAATAAAATAAAAATAAACCTTAAACTAAAAATTAGATTAAACCAATTTAAATGAACTTAATTAAAAACAAAATAAAAATAAATAAAAACATACCTGTGTGGTGTGGTCAAGGTGAATAAACCGGATCCATAAGTGGAATGTCTTCCACTTCTAGATCTTGCCTATCAATTAAGATTTTAAGGCGTTGACCATTTACTTTAAAGATCTGACCATCTCTAGTATCCTCTATTTCTACTGCCCCATTTGCAAAAACATTTTTCACTATAAAAGGGTCGGTCCACCTCGATCGAAGTTTTCCTGGATGTTATTGAGTCTAGAATCGTATAGGAACACCCGATCATTAGGCTTAAATGTTTTCCTCAAAATATTTTTATCGTGAAACACTTTCATTTTAGCCTTGTAGATTCTAGAGTTCTCATAAGCATCATTTCTTAACTCCTCTAACTCGGTTGACAAAAATTTCCTAAGCTTACCTGCTTCTCCTATGTCAAAGTTGAAAGATTTGATGGCCTAATAAGCTCGATGCTTGAACTCCACATGTAAGTGGCATGGCTTTCCAAAAACAAGCCTATAAGGTGACATACCTAAGGGAGTTTTGAAAGCTGTAAAGTAAGCCCAAAGCGCATCAACTAGTCTTAAAGACCAATCCTTGCGATCCAGGTTGACTCGTTTTTTCTAAAATTTGTTTAATTTCCCTATTTGCAAGTTCTACCTGTCCACTTGTCTGACGGTGGTAAGTAGTGGAAATCTTATGTAACACCCCATATTTTCTCATCAAAGCTTCAAAAGAACGGTTGCAAAAATGCGTACCTCGATCACTAATTATAGCACATGGTGTACTAAATCGAGATAACACATTTTCTTTAGAAATCTAATTATTGTTCTATTATCATTGCTTCAGCAAGCTATTGCCTCTGCCCATTTTGACACATAATCTATTGCCACAATGTTATATTGGTATCTAAAGGAAGGAGGAAATGGTCCCATAAAATCAATGCCCCAACAATCAAAGATTTCAATCACTAAAATTAGGTTTAAAGGCATCATATTACGACGAGACACAGCTCCTAACTTCTGACACTTTTCACATGAGTGACAATAGATGTTTGCATCCTTAAACAAGGTGGGCCAATAAAAACCACACTGCAAAATTTTTGCAGCAGTTTTTTTCATTGAAAAGTAGCCTCCACAAGCTTGGGAGTGACAAAATTCCAAGACGCTGGAAATCTTGTCATTAGGGATGCAACTCCTTAAAATATGGTCAGGGCAGTACTTGAAAAGATAGGGGTCATCCCAATAAAAATTACGTACCTCAGTTAAGAACTTCCTCTTGTCTTGAGTGCTCTAATCCATTGGTATCTCACCGGTGGCCAAATAATTCACGATATGAGAAAACCATGGTAGAGAAATAACGGAGAGTAAATGCTCATCGGGAAAATCATCATTAATTGGCATATCGTCAGAGGTGTCCTCAAATGTGAGCCTCAAGAGATGGTCAGCCACTACATTCTCTACTCCTTTCTTGTCTTTGATGGTGATGTCAAATTCTTGTAAGAGTAGGATCCACCGTATTAGTCGTGCCTTAGCATCTTTCTTTGTAAGAAGGTACTTAAGGGCTGCATGATCTGTGAAGATAAGAATAGGAGAACTAATTAAATAAGCACGAAATTTGTCCAAAGAAAATACTACAACTAGCAATTCTTTTTCAGTGGTGGAGTAATTCATTTGAGCACTATTTAGAGTTTTACTAGCATGGTAAATGACAAAAGGTTTCCCCTCCCTTTGCTGTCCAAGAACAGCACCTACAGCAAAGTCACTAGCATCACACATTATTTTAAAAGGTAAAGTCCAATCAGGTGATTGCATTATAGGTGCTGAAGTAACCTTGCCAATCAGTATTTTAAAGGCCTCTTGACAAGATTGTGTCCACTCAAATGGGGCATCTTTACCTAGAAGGGCACATAGTGGTCAAGATATGTTGGAAAAATTTTGTATGAACCTCCTATGGAAACCAGCATGACCAAGAAAAGATCTTACATCCTTTACTGTCTTAGGTGTAGGCAACTTAGAGATTAATTCAATCTTAGATTAATTAACCTTTATCCCCTTAGAAGAAACAATATGCCTTAAGACAATACCAGAAGGTACCATGAAATGGCATTTTTTCCAATTTAAGACTAATTCCTTCTCCTCACAATGAATCAATAATCTTTCTAAATTCCATAAGCAAGCATTAAATGAAGATCCAAAAACAGTCAAGTCATCCATAAAAATTTACATGCAATTTTCAACCATGTCACTAAAGATGCTCATCTTGCAACGTTGAAACGTAGCAGGTGCATTACTCAATCCAAATGGCATTTTATGAAAAGCATAAGTACCAAAGAGATAAGTGAAAGTGGTTTTTCCTGGTCTTCTAATGCAATTTCAATTTGATAATAACCAGAATAACCATCTAAGAAACAATAAAAAGGATGACCAACTACACGCTCAAGAATTTGATCGATAAAAGGGAGTGGGAAATGGTCTTTCTGGGTGGCAACATTTAATTTTCTGTAATCAATGGACATTCACCACCCAATCACAAGTTTTGTAGGGACTAACTCTCCTAGATCATTTTTCACCACAGTGACACCGAACTTTTTAGGAACAACTTGTGTAGGCCTTACCCATTTACTATCAGCTATGGGATATATAATTCTCGCATCTAATAGTTTCAACACTTCATTTTTCACCACTTCTTTCATAGTGGGGTTAAGCCTACGCTGAGGGTCTCTACGAGGGCTAGTTCTTTCATCCAAATTTATCTTATGAGAACAGATCAGGGAACTAATTCCTTTTAAATCAGCCATGCTCCATCCTAAGGCTGATTTATATGCATTTAAGGTCTGAATTAATTTCTCACCATGGGACTCAAACAATTCAGATGAGATAATAACAGGAAAAGTATCACCTAGACGAGAAAAACATGCTACAAACCCTTAGGTAGTGGCTTCAATTCAACTTCGGGTGCTTCCACACTTGAGGGGATTTATTTCTCGCTTCTTTCAGGCAACTTCTTAAACTTTGGTTGCCATGCCCGAGTGCCATAATCCTGAGATTTATCAAAAACAACACAAATATCAATTATATCAGATTTATCATTAATTGAATCAAACTCAGAATTAACAAGAAAATACTCAAGAGGATCAAAATCATGAGCTATGGAAACTCCTCTATCGATGAGTGACTCGATCATGTATAACTGGTGGTTCACATCCTCATCTTCGGGCTGTTTTACAACATTGAAGATGTTTACCTCTAGGGTTATGTTTCCAAAGGACAATTTTATGAGTCCATTCCTGCAATTAATAAGAGCATATGTAGTAGCAAGGAAAGGTCTACTCAAAATTAAAGGAATTTTATAGTTAGTGTCAACAACACAAGTAGTATCAAGGATCAGGAAATCAACAGGATAATAAAATTTATCAATTTGAATTAGAACATCCTCTGCCACACCCTGGGGTACTTTGACTGAACAGTCAGCCAATTGTAATACCACAACGGTTGGTTTGATTTTTCCCAAACCCAGCTGCAAATAAATAGAAAATGGCATCAGATTTACACTAGCTCCTAAATCTAGCAATGCTTGTCCAACCTCATGATTTCTAATGCTACATGCAATGGTTAGGCAGCCAGGATCCTTGTGTTTGGGGGGAATCCTTTGCTCAATTAAAGCACTAACTTGCTCTGTTAGGAATGTTGTTTTCTTTACATGGTGCTTCCTCTTAATTGTACAAAAATCCTTGAGAACTTTTGTATAAGTAGAAACTTGTTTAATCACATGCAAAAGAGGAAGATTAAGTTTTACTTGTCGTAGTTTCTCTAGGATTTCATTGTTTAGGTCCATATTTTTCTTGTTTGATTTTAAAGCTTGAGGGAATGGTGCCTTAACAGGGTTCTTGGTAGCCTCAGGGTCCTTGGGCAGCTCAGCATCACTACTACCTTGACTCTTTTTCACATCCTCGGGTTTGTTCATTATTGGGATGTGTAATGACTTACCACTTCTTGTCACAATGGCATTCACATCTTTCAGATTTGCTTGTGCCATGTGTTGACTATGGGGTGTGGACTGAGCTTGGGAAGGGAACTTACCTCGCTCATTCACACTTAAGGAGCCCATCAATTTGGACACTTGGCTCCTTATTTCTTTATTCTCTTCAACAACCTATGTAATTAGTGCTTCACATCTTTGGTTTGTCTTACCCTATGCCTCAATGAAATCATGAAAAATTTCTTCTAAAGAACTCCTAGAGGATGAGGGTGCATGATATGGCGCAGGGTATGATCTAGGGGGTTGTGTAAGCTGCTGATTTTTAGACTTCCAGCTGAAGTTGGGGTGATTGCACCATCCCGGATTATAGGTGTTAGAGAAGGGTGCAAGAGGCTTTTTTTACATACCTAAGGCATTACATTGTTTCTCATACATCCCTCTCATATCAACAAATATAGGGCACTCTTGGGCGGGATGGCCTACCCCGCCACACACAAAACATGGTTCCAAAGATTCGGCTTGATTAGCCACGTGTGTTGGTTTTGAGCCTTTAGTTTTTAATGCGTCTAACTCCCTAGTGAGCATCTTAACCTTAGCCTTTAGGTTGTCCTCTTCCCTAAAATGGTATATTCCACCACCACTTGGGTTTCCTACAGGTCGTGACCTATTTGTGCTTTCAATAGCACTAGGTCCAGTCAAAGTGTGAGTTTTTTCAGCAAGCTCATTGAGGTATTCTATAGCCTCATCAGGATCTTTTTGTAAAAATTCACCATTGTACATCATCTCTACAAATTGGCGCTCTCTATAGGTTAGTCCCTCATAAAAATAGCTCATTAAACGCCAATTCTCATATCTATGGTGATGACACATACTTAACAGCTCCCTAAATCTCTCCCAAGACTGATACACTGTCCTTTTATGCAAAGGTGAAGATTTGCCTTTTTAAAGCATTGGTCTTATGTTGAGGGAAGTATTTATTAAAAAAGACCTGGGTCATCTCATTCCATGACCCAATAGATCGTGGTCTTAGTGAGTATAGCCAACTCTTAGCTTTATCCTTCAAAGTGAAAGGAAAAAACTTGAGTCTCACGATGTCATCAGTTGCATCTTGACTATGAAAAGTCGCAACTACTTCCTCAAACTCCCTAATGGGCACATATGAGTTTTCATTTTCCAAGCCATGAAATGTAGGGCGTAATTGTATCATCCCTGTTTTAAAATCTTGATGGTGAGTATTGGCTGGAAACATGATGCATGATGGTGTGGCTGTTCGGCTAGGATGCAAGTAATCTTTAAATGTCCTAGCAACATTCTCAATGGGGTTATCAGTAAGTTCTCGTTTGGGGAAGCACTATGGTTTAATCTAGGCGAGGTTTCACTAATGGACGTGGAAAGAGAGGGTAACTCTATTTTGAGTCCTCTAATGAATCTACCTCGTGATTCTCTCAGTCTAAGTATACACCAAATGAGTTAAAAGGGAAACAAAATAATAATAAAAAAAATCAAAAAATCAAAACTTAAAGAAAGGAACGATATTACAGTCTTGTCTCAAAGTTGACAATTTTCCTTGTATTTAAGCTCGTTTCCCCGGCAACGGCATCAAAATTTGATTACACTCAAACTAATACGCGGTTATTGTGTATAGTTGAGGTTTTGATCCTATGAGGAAAAGCGAACTACAAAAAAAAGTGTAAACCTTAACACGAACGATAAGATCAAGTAAGAGAATCAGAGTTTTGATAGTAGAGTAATATGAGAAAATTGTTTAAATATATAACGAAGACTATAATGGAGAAACAACAAGGTTCCGGGAATCTTCCCTAGGTTCATTGCCTTATTCTAATCTTGATTCAATTGTTTTTATCTCGATTGCTAGTTTCACATCTCAAACAGGCAATCGGCAAATATTCAATCAGAGCACATGTAAACCCTAATGTAATTGCTATGAAATACTTTTTACTTTTGATTCAAGAACACATGACCTATCTTATAGATTTATCAAGAAATGACAATATATCTTAATGATAATATCACTGTAATGGACAAAAATAAAAGATAAATCTATCGGACTCAATCACATCCAACAATCTTGACATAAGAAGAGTATGGCTAGACTTATATCAAGGAGAAAGATATAATCACCGGACTAAGAGAAGATCTTTAAATTAAATCCAAAAGTAAATCATAACAATGTTTAACGATAAATCCAAACTACAACTGAATCATGAATAAAAATTAAGAACAACTACACCTAGGGATTCATCCCTTCACCTTGCTTGGAGATTAGTTGGCCATGGGGTTCATGCTTGAACACTTTGATGGAGAATATGGTAGCCTTCTTGAATTTTCCAGCCTTGATGATGTGACTTTTATCAAACCCTAAGTGATCTATTTATAATACAAAGGTCCAAGGGTGTTTTCGGTCTAAACAATCAACCAAAACCCTAATTAGGAAAACAAGGGTTCGTGTGCACGCCGCGGCTCTCACTTACTCGCGTCGCGGCTCAGCCTTTTCCTTGTTTTCTTCACTTTCTGGAAGCCGTGGCCTAGACCCTCCCAGGCTGCGGTGCACACTAGTGTTTGAATCTTGCAATGTTCTAGGCGCCGCAGCTCAGCCTGGTCCAGGCCACGGCACACTGCCTTCAGCTTCTTACTTATAAACTCTTCATCTTTTCTTTTCCAGAAGCATTCCTTCATTCCGATATGCAAGGAATCTTCGTGCTTTAAGCAATGATAGCTTTTCCACCTTTTTTGAACCCAAAACACCTGAAAATGCACCGAAATAGATTAATGATCGAAGGATGACACTTTAGTATTGTTAAGGTGTAAATGTGTAATTCAACCCTAGATCAACCCTAAAATGATAAAAAAATAAATACTATTAAGATGCATTTTATGACTCTCATCAATCCCTTTCACTTTTGCTGCTTTTGCTTTTAAGTTTATGTGTAAGAAAAGGCTGATAGTGCCTTAGATATTTTTATCTTTTGATGACTAGTATGGGTGTAGACCGTTGTTGCCTACTTTCTTCTGCTGTCTTATTTTTTGCTAGCTTTTCTCTTTTTTAATTCCCGACTCCAGAGAGCACCTCCGAAGATGGAGAAAGCTTAGCATTCTCTCATACGCCTTAAGTGAAAGGGCTTCTGAGGAGAGTCTTGGTACTTTCTTCTCAGCTTTGATTGAAAAGGGCTTTTTGGGAGAAAAGAATCTCAGCACTCTTTACTCGGCTTTGATTGAAATTACTTAAGAGGAGAGAAGAGTTTTTTGAGAAGCAATTTGATATGATTTTCGAAAAAACAATGACTTTGTTGATAATTAGCCTAAGCAATGTCTCTATCAATAGCTAGCAAAAGTTACATAACTAAAAGAGAAAAAAAAGAAATGCCTATATTAAAAATTTCATAAGGTTCTTAGCTTGGCCAATTTTCCCTTATGCGAAAAGGTTTGGCTCGATTTCCATGATTCTCTTATCTCTCTCTTCACTCTGTGGAGCCATAGTAAAATCTTCGACTTCTATGGGTAAAGCCTCAATTTTTTGGTGGCCCTTGTTTGAGTTAAGGTAGCATAACCAAGAAGCTTTCTGATCTCCTTGGACTTCTCCAGTCCCATTTTTCGTGGGGAACTTCATTTTTAGATGGTAGGTTAAAACCACAGTTCTCATCTCGTTCAGTGTCGAGCTTCCCAACAAGGCGTTGTAATAAGATGGGCGTTTGACAAACAAAAAGGTTGTCATCATAGTGGTTTGTCAAGGTGTTAATCTTGCAGTCACAGGTAAAATTATACTGCCTTTTGCAAATATTGATTTTTCTGAGAAGCCATAAAGTGGGGAGGCCACAAGTTTGAGTTAATCATCCCTCAGCTTCATTTTTTTGCAGGCATCATAATATAAAATATATGATAAGCTCCCATTGTTAACCAAAATCCGATCCACATTGTAATTTGCGATGAGAAGGGGTATAATCATCGCATCATCTTAGAGAGTCTGCACTCCTTTCAGGTCATCGTCCATGAAAGAGATCGCTTGTTTAGTTTTTACTCTTTTGTGTGGCATGCTTACAGATGTCAGTGACTGAATGTAGGCTTTTCTAGCCTGAGATGAGTATCCTCCTACTGCTGGTCTTCTATATGTTTTAATAATTCTACTGGCTGCAGTCGGATGGTGTCCGTTGTATTGTTTATTCTCCTTTGGGCTCTTCCCCAGACTTCGATCTTTCCAAGGGCTTGGATTCCTCTAGGGTTCCATCTCGAACTACACTGAAGGTCTCAATCGGAGTTCTGTTGTTCAAAATTTTGTTGAAAAGACAGTCAAGACTATTCCTTAAAGGGTCTCTACTATGAGGGCTAGTGAACTAGTTCAAATATCCTTGAAGAATAAGAGACTCGATCTGCTTTTTAGTGTTCGGCACTCCTCAGTATCGTGTCCATGATCCTAGTGGAACCATGGAACCACTTAGATTGATCTTTATTATCACCAGAGTATATAGATTTTGGGGGCCGGTGAAGAACATAGCAGTTTTAGATGCTCATTAGTATATTAGACTAGGGCACATTCAGAGGGTATAGTTATCGTATTGCCGAGGCTCCTTAGTGTCCCTCTCCTGCTGAGGTTTCTTTGATGGGTTGTTCTTTGGTTTTGTGATTGACTTCTTCTTTTTTATTTTTTTTTCTTCCTTTTCTCTTCAAAATGCTTGATCGTCTTCAGCAATCTTATATTTGTCGACCCGAGTGAGAATTTCATTCATATCTCTAGTGGATGCTTGGTAAGCTTGGAACTGAAAGAGCTTAACTTGAGCCCTTTATGAAAGCGAGGCTCTAGATTGTTGGGTCCAGATCTAGGATCTCCCAGGCTGTAACATTAAACCTTGAGACATACTCTCGAAGCTTCTCTCTTCTGAGTTAGATGATACTGAAATACTCTTTGAAGTCTTTCGAGGTCCTTTACTGTTGAGGAAATGCATGGCGAAGATGATACTTAGATCCTTGAAAGATTCTATGCTTCCTGGTTTGAAATGGGAGTACTAGGTACTGGCGACCTTCGTGAGCATTATAGGAAAGGCCCGACATAACACTACATCTTGGTGACGATGCAGCATCATAATGGTCTTATAAAGTTGAAGATGATCTATGGGATCAATCGTACCGTTGTAGGCCTTGATGAGGGGCATCTTGAAATGTCATGCAAAAGGAGTATCAAGAATGTTTGGGAAAATGAGGGATCTTTGGAGCTGAGTTCATCCAGGATATTATTGGCTCCCCCCTTAAATGCTTCTCCTATTCTTTTGTCCATCTTTTCAAGCTTACGATCCAAGTCAGTGTGGTTTTTAGTAGTGGAGAAATCTTGGGATTTTGCTTTTTGATTTGGAGTAGATTTGGTGGTGAACTGACTATGAGTCTGATGATCAAGATTATTGTGCCTCGCGAGTTAAGGGCTTTGCAGGGGTGGTGGATGAGTTGTTCCCCGAACTTTTCAGTAAGACTGGCCACGAGCTGAGTGAGTTTTGCAAACAGCCCCTGGGTAACAAGAGTGCTTAGATTCTGAGTGGCTTGGGCGTCCTGACCTGGTGAGACATAAATTTCTGGGCTTGTTGGAGGAGAGTAGGATTAGGAATACTGATCCTATTGAGAATGTTTGTTGGATGGATTACAGGGGTCTTGGCCAATGGCGACTGTTATGCGTTTATCTACCTAAATTAATAAGCAAATAATCGTATAGTTTTACTTGCAAGTGCACAAGGTTAATAGTAGCATAGTGTGCAAATGTGAGATCATCTCCACAAGGATTGGTTAATTTCAAATTAGAATTAGTTTCTCTATATAAAAGATAGAAATAAATGTTTGAGTGTGAATTAATAATGATAAGGACATAGGGCTTTGATATCCACCACTAACCATACCTTCCTACTAAATAAAGTGCCAATGCTATAACCCTATCATGAATACTGATTATGCCCAAAGTATAACACGGTACTTGTAGCACAGCTTTGGGGTGTCGATTCCACAAGGAAAAGCGATCTATAAAAGAAAAGTGCAAACCTTAATACGAACGATAACAATCAAGTAAGAAGATATCAATGATGATGTAATTGTGTAAATGATGCGATGAAATTAACACTAGCAAGTGCACTAATTGTTCAATTAATAAAATGATGAGTAAATATCGTTCCCAACGAGGACTGAGCAAATACTGCAGAAATTATGACTCAACTCTTGCGGTTATTTGAGCAAATGAATCATTGTAGGATAAAAGTTTACTAGCAATTAACTAAAGAAAAAAACAGAAGCACTAATAATTAATGGAAGATTTGCAAACTTTGGAATGAAGACTCTTATGAACTAACGTGCTAAGGACTCGACTTCACCTAAACCATAATTGACAAGAGTTTTGAATGGGCAAGTTTTACTTACTATGTTTTTCAAGATGGTAGAATCCCCAATCAATTGGTTATCCTTATTCAGGTCTAACCACAATCTCAATAATCATCAACTTCAAATATCCATATTCCAGGTCTATTCTAGATTGATTCAACTTAAGAAGCATTAAGTTCAATGGAATTCCTTTCAGTTAAATCTCCCTATTCAGTTACGGTTTAAACGGACCATACGAACTTTCTAGAATCCCTATTCGGTTACTCCTATTTCATTCATGGCATGTTTTACCCTGGCTTTGCATAGCTAACAATCCAAAATCATATTTATTAATTCAACTATTCATAAAAGCATAGCTTCTCTATTCGACACATCACTATGCCTCAAGAAGGAATCAAAATAATAAACAGCATTAAGAATAATAAAACACACTATTTGAAAAACAAAGTAAATTCCAACTTGTCCAAATAGCACTCAAGATATAGGTTTAGGATCCATCTATCCTTAACACAAAAATATCTACTCCATAATTATATTCAAACAACCCATGTTCATATTATAAAACATCAACATAGCTAGATAAAAATAATAAAAAACCGGAGAAGAATGATTAAAAAGCTTGATGCGCAGCCTCCCGGAGTATCTCCAACTCTCCTTTTGCATCTCCTCTTCTCCAAATTCTCTTTTTTCTTCTACGGCCGCGCTCTCCCCTCTTGTTTAGCTAGGGTTTCTATTTATAACTTTCAGAATTCGCGGGCTGGCGCTGCAGCGCCAACATCCCAGCGCTGCAGCTTCAAGACATATTTCTAACCCTAGTCTGGCGCTGCAGCTTCCACTTTCTAATGCTGCAGCGCCAACTTTTTGTCCAAATCCTCTCTTTTTGTCAGCTACCAGCGCTGCAGCGCCAACATCCTAGTGCTGCAGCCTTGAGTTTCTGTCTTCTTTGTGCATTTTGGCCTTCCAATGCTCTCCAGTGCTCCAGCAAGTGTCTGCACAATAGATATCCATGACTTAGCATTAATCATTCAACTAAAACAACTTATTAGTATAATAAGATAAACACATGCAACATAATTCTAATGCTTAAGATCAACACCAAAAAAATGCCTAAAAGAAGTATAATAACATGATTTAGTCAGAGTTATCACACCCCCAAACTTACGTTTTTGCTAGTCCTCAAGCAAACTAGAACAAAATTCTATGCACACACAACCTAAGAGTGAGAGATGGTTTGATTAGATTTGATATAACATGCCTCAAAGATTGCATATAGATTATAACGCATGAAAACTTTCCAAATGCTGCTAATGTCTAGATTTCAAATTTATCGCCAGCTTTATCTTACATCAAATTCTTCAAACGTGTGTGTGTGTAGCATCTTTATAAACTTAATCATCTCGTCACTCTGATCGGTTTATGCAAGCAAGTAGGATAATGTCAATCTTTCAAAGTCCATAAGCTTGTTTTTCACACCACTCTCCACTAACGTAGGCCATGACAATACTCGAGATCACTAGGACTTTATTCAGCTTATAACTTTGGCTAAGGTTAAGGTATGGTAAAAGATTGATTTGAGGCTCACATCACCTTAAGCACATCACCCAATAACAATTTTATTTCAAACTTTCCCTCAGTTATCATGGAATACTTCCAATACTTTTGTTGTTGTCACATCTTCTTCTTCTTCTCTTTTTTTTTTTTTGTATACTTGTACTATAGTAGCACCAGTCTTTATTTCCATGTGCATTAATGAAACTACAACATAGCATGTACACGACAATCAAACACAGATTTGCTAGCTTTGATTAAATAGTTCGTGTAGTACACTTTTTAACTTTGATCTTTCCCTTGGTCACTCTCGATGGAAAATATTTGGTACTTAACACAGCCAAGTTGAAGACCACTTTCTCTTGCTCAATCCTCTGCCACCACTTAAGAGAATAGTCCATTCATTAATCGATGTGCTTACAGGTGAAAGGTAGAGTTGTAGCAAATTTTTTTTTTCTTTGAAAAAGAACTAGGTTAGATGATCGGGTGACAAAACAATAGATATCCAAGCTCAAAAGGGGAAAACTAAGGATAATCACATATCAAGGGTTGGCTAGAAAGGCTCAAACTTTCCAAACATGGCCTGGATCCTTTCTTTGGTAT
This sequence comes from Bretschneidera sinensis, assembly GCA_023935145.1. Classification (NCBI taxonomy): domain Eukaryota; kingdom Viridiplantae; phylum Streptophyta; class Magnoliopsida; order Brassicales; family Akaniaceae; genus Bretschneidera; species Bretschneidera sinensis. Next base: position 29,349,630 of record CM043702.1, read on the forward strand.
AGTACTACCTAGGATTTCGCCTCGAGTGGTCTTCAAACAAGTTCTAGAGTCTAAGAGATCACAAGAACTACATTGCTCACATAAAAGTTCTCCGAAATAGCAAGACAACAAAGTGCTTAGGTGTAAGTGCTCATTGTGTTCAAAGAGTTCGATGTAAAACAAATCCAACAACAAATTCAAGCACACAGACAAACACAACATTTTTCAAATTTTCAATGGCTATAATCAAGTCAATCTATTTCTCATCATTGGCAGAATCAAAATCAAACAACCGAAAGCACTCAGATATAACAAACAAAAAAATAACTAGAAACATGAGCAGTGCACAACACTCAGATAAAGTTCCCACCCCCAAACTTAAATGATACATTGTCTGCAATGTATAAAATTTGAATTATAAAGTAAGAGAAGGGAACTCCCCTGATTAGTCAGAGGCCGAATCAATCGTCTTTGTCAATGTCCTCATCCTCTGGATCACTGCTATGACCGGGATATGGTGGTAGTGGAGGTAGCTGCTGTGTGTCGATGCCCAAATGATTGGCAAAAATCCTCATCATCTGGTCATTGGTTTGAAAACAACCTGCAACGTAGGATGCCTGCTGCTGACTCCATTGCCGAAGCTCATGAAGCTCTGTCTCAACCACTGTCAGACGATCAGAAAGTGATATATTCCGTTATTGGCATGCTGAAGGAGGCTGTGAGGAAGAGGTGCCTGGGCTCGGTGCTTCTTCTATATCCATGATCCGATAGATAGTCCTGAGATCCAGTAGATGCATTGGTTGTTTGATTTGTTCCCCCGTAGTCCAGGAAACACCACATGATCCACAAAGTGTTGTTATCAAAGATGGGAAATACAACCTCACACTGATCGAATTTGCGCTGTATAGAATACTATTCTAGATAATGCATCCCACATCAATACTCAATCCTTGGTAGATGGTGAATAAAAGGATTGCTCTGTCTCTTGTGACATCACTTAAATGGGTCGTCGGAAGCAAACGAGCGCCTACAAAGTAATGCCAAGCTTTTGTTGTCCTATCCATTGCACTTGATGGAAATGAAGTCCGCTCATCACCGGATAATTTCCATTGTGTCTCAACTTTGCAAAGAACCCGGAATACCTCGTCGAGGTCAGGTGCGCTGGCATAAGCACTGTACTCATCCATTGGGATGGTGGGAGTGGAGAGCAATTTGTTGATTGTGCCTCTGTCGAATGCCACTAATTTCCCTCTAACCTTTACCTTCAGATTCGTGTCCTCTGTAGCATTTGCATAAAATTCATGCACAACCGAAATAATTACAGCTTCTGGTATTGTGCAAAATTGTTCCCATTTTCGAGCAGCGATGATCCTATGAATGAGAGGGAAGTGTCCCTTGGTGATATTAAATCCTCGTTCAGGAATTGAGACTTTCTTGAGTTGAGAACGCTCAAACCTCTATTCTGCTTCCTTTGAGACAAAAAGCTCGGAATTGTAACTGGTGGAGCTAGGTCTCGCGCATTTGGGAGGAGCCATTTAATCAAGACTTTTGTGCTTTAAATAATCAAACTTTAAACTGCAGAAAACAACTAAGAGCAACACCCACTTCCACACACACAGATTCCCAAAAAAAAATGTTTCAGTAGAACTTTCAATCCAAATTATGCAATGTCTTCAATCAATTGAGTCTTGAATAACCCAGCATAATAGAGTGCATTTTTAACCCATTAAGACCAAAAATTTATTCAGCTACAGTACCATTTTCTACCAACGCACAGCCATATGAAAATTTTCAGCATAAACTTATGAAAATGCAACTTATCCATTCATACCTTCCTCAATTTTTCATCAAATCACCATGTATTATAAGCTACCCATAAACAACTCAAGTGATTTCACTGAAAAATCTGAAGTTTGGGAGTCTCAAAGTGGAGAAATCTTACTTGATTAGAAGACCTCAACAACACCCAAAATCACTTGAGATGAGTGATTCTCGGGAAGGATGAAAGCAATCCATGGTGGAAAATGCAAAAGACCCTGGATTACGTATTGCAATGGAGAAGGGAAGTGTAATTTTGGTGTTTTGGAGAGAGAGAGCAGCTGGAAATCTAATTTTGGAATGCCCTAACAGTGGAAGTAGTGTTTATTTAAACACTGGTGTGTGACCTGGGGCTGCAGCTCCCACTTTCCAGCGCTGCAGCGCTGAATTTCTGGGCAGTTTAACGTGTGAGTAAGATCAGCGTGTGGGTGCAGGTCCTGGCGCTGCAGCACCAAAAATGTGAGGCTGCAGTGCTGAATCTCTGACCTGGTTAGTGTGTAAGGGTAGGACCTGGTGTTGCAGAGCCAAAAATGTGAGGCTGCAGCACTGAATCTCTGTCCTGACTCCAAGTAAGCCTGAAAATAAACCAAAAATACACACTGTAAGGCCATAAAAATTGAAATAACAGATAGATTAAACAAAACAAAAAATTAAAACACACAAAATAAATTCAAAAGGCAAGGAAAATAAAAAGTAAGAACAAAAATGGTAGTTCTAATTTATAGTCTTTAGCTTGACTTTCAGATTTATGGCTCTTGGAGAACGGTGGTGGACGATTGAGGGTCAAAAGTCCCCATAATGTAGTGCTTTAATCTGTGCCCGTTAACCTTGAATGTCTCCTTGTTTTTCTCGTGTCGAATCTCAACGGCACCAAAAGGTGAGACACTTATCACGGTATACGGTCCAGTCCATCGAGATTTCAATTTTCCTGGAAATAGACGAAGTCGGCTATTGTACAGAAGAACTTGTTGCCCTGGAATAAATTCTTTCCTCGAGATGTGTCGATCATGCCATTTTTTTGTTTTTTCCTTGTACAGCTTTGCATTCTCATATGCTCCTAGTTGAAGTTCTTTCAATTCATCAACCTGCAACAAACGCTTTTGTCCTGCAAGGGTTATATCAAAATTCAAGAATTTGGTGGCCCAGTATGCTTTATACTCTAGTTTGACAGGAAGGTGGCAGGCTTTACCAAAAACCAGCCTATATGGTGACATTCCTATGGGTGTTTTGAAAGCCGTTCTATATGCCCACAAGGCATCATCTAATTTAAGTGCCCAATCTTTCCTAGAAGTATTCACAGTTTTTTCTAAAATTCGTTTCACCTCCCGATTTGAAACTTCTACCTGACCGCTTGTTTGTGCATGGTATGAGGTGCCGAGTTTGTGAGTTACTCCATATTTTCTTAACAAAGTTCTAAATTGATGATTGTCAAAGTGTTTACCTCGATCACTAATTATTGTCCTAGGGGTTCCAAACCGGGTAAAGATGTTTTTCTTGAGGAATTGGAGAACTACTTTGGCATCATTAGTGTGGGTTGCTATGGCTTCTACCCATTTAGACACATAATCTACAGCAACTAGAACATACTGGTTTGACAAAGATGCAGGATGGGGTCCTATAAAATCAATACCCTAAATGTCAAATATTTCGCAAACAAGAATATTGTTTAAAGGCATTTCATTTCGTTTAGAGATGTTACCAATTCGTTGACACCTATCACATGAGGCGACATAAGCCTGGGCATCCTTAAACAAAGTCGGCCAATAGAAACCTGATTGCAATACCTTTGCTGCTGTTCGGTTTGCACCGAAATGTCCCCCAGCTTCTCTGTCATGGCAGTGATACAGAATATTTTTAAACTCATGCTCTAGCACACATCTGCGAATTACTTGGTTTACACACAATTTGTATAGATGCGGATCCTCCCAAAAATAATGCTTCACGCTGGATAGGAATTTCTTCCTTTGTTGATAAGTGAAGTGCCCTGGGATCCAGTTTCCTACAAGGTAATTGGCGAAATCAGCAAACCATGGTGTCTCAGATACCAATAAAACAGAATCAAACGACGAAATAGAAAATATTTTCTCATCCAAAAATTCCTCATTGATGCTGGTATTAGTCTCTTCCGATTTTTTGAGCCTTGATAAGTGGTCTGCTACTTGATTATCAGTCCCCTTCTTATCTTTGATTTCTAAATCAAATTCTTGAAGAAGGAGAATCCACCTCAATAGTCTTGGTTTTACGTCCTTTTTTCGCTAAAAGATACTTTAAAGCTGCATGGTTAGTATAAACAGTAACTTTTGATCCAATAAGATAGGATCGAAACTTATCAAATGCAAATACAACAGCTAAAAATTCTTTCTCGGTGGTAGCGTAGTTCAGTTGGGGTCCGGTAAGAGTGCGGCTCGCATAATAAATTGTCCTAAAAACCTTATCTATTCTTTGACCAAGCACTGCTCCAACTGCGGTGCCACTGGCATCACACATTAATTCAAACGGGAGGTTCCAATCTGGTGCGACTACAACAGGGGCGGTCACCATTTTATCCTTTAAGGTAGTAAATGCCTGCAAACAATCATCAGAGAAGTTAAACTTCACATCTTTTACAAGAAGATTAGAAAGAGGTTTAGAGATTTTTGAAAAATCCTTAATGAATCTCCTATAAAAACCTGCATGCCCCAGGAAACTTCTGATGGCTTTGACTGAAGTGGGAGGTGGGAGTTTTTCGATCACATCCACTTTAGCTTTGTCAACTTCAATACCTCTCGATGATATTTTGTGCCCTAACACTATCCCTTCCTGGACCATGAAATGACATTTCTCCCAATTTAGTACGAGGTTCGTCTCTTTGCATCGCTGCAAAACTAAAGAGAGATTATGAAGGCAATCATCAAAGGTTAGACCAAATAGTGTAAAATCATCCATGAAGATCTCTAAAAAAATTTCAGTCATATCAGAAAAAATTGCCAACATGCAACGTTGAAAAGTTGTTGGTGCGTTACAAAGACCCAAGGGCATCCTCCTATATGCAAATGTGCCATAAGGACATGTAAATGTCGTCTTTTCTTAGTCCTCGAGTGCTATAGGGATTTGATTATATCCCAAGTATCCATCAAGCAGGCAATAGAACTTGTGACCTGCCAATCTTTCCAACATTTGATCAATAAAAGGTAATGGAAAGTGATCTTTTCTTGTGGCGTCATTCAATTTTCTATAGTCAATACAAACCCGCCAACCTGTCATAGTTCTGGTTGGTATTAATTCATTGGTATTATTTTTCACAACAATGATCCCACCTTTCTTTGGTACTACTTGTATTGGGCTGGTCCAAGCACTATCAGAAATTGGATAAATAATACCTGCATCAAGCAGCTTGACTACTTCTTTCTTATCAACCTCCTGCATTGCTGGATTTAAGCATCGTTGTGGCTGAATAGTAGGCTTGAAGTTCTCCTCCATGAGAATTTTGTGAGTGCAAATGGAAGGGCTAATTCCCTTAATATCCACTATTGTCCATCCCAAAGCCTTTTTGTGCCTTCTCAAGACTTCCAACAAACGTTCTTCCATTTTACCTGTCAATGAAGAGGATATTATAACTGGGAAAATACTTTTCTCTAGATAAACATATTTCCAATGATTAGGTAAATTTTTTAATTCAGGGATTATTATTGGTTCTTTTGGCACTTCTTTTCCCATTTCAGATTCCAAATTCCTTGCTTCTTCTTGGATGACAAGTTCTTCAGTGGTGGTAGTTCCAGATTCCATGATGCATCTTTCCAAAGTATTTTCATTTAATGTCTTCTCCTGAAACTCTTCAATGAGGTCATCAACAACATCAGCATGAAAACAAGAAGAAGTAGATACGTTATACGGATATTTCATGATTTTATACATATCAAAATCAATTTTCCTTGTTGTACATCAATCAGGGCTCTCCCTGTAGCAAGGAATGGACGTCCGAGTATAAGAGGTACCTCCCGATCCTCTTCCATTTCAAGAACAATGAAGTCTACAGGGAATATAAATTTATTAACTTTTACTAGTACATCTTCTATAATTCCCAGTGGTCTCTTAATAGATCGATTAGCTAATTGCAATGACACCGTTGTTGTTTTGACTTCTCCTAATCCAAGTTTCCTGAAAATTAAAAGAGGCATAAGATTAATACTAGCACCAAGGTCACATAAAGCTTTATCAAAAAATGAATTTCCCAAAGTGCAAGGTATAGTAAAACTCCCTGGATCTTTCAATTTTGGAGGTAGTTTGTTTTAGTTTGTTTTACAGTATAGTGCTGCACTCTTCAGTTAACATTACCGTTCTATTTTCCTCTAGCTTCCGTTTATTAGACAAAATTTCCTTCAAAAATTTAGTGTAGCTAGGCATCTGTGCTAATGCCTCTGCAAATGGTATGTTAATATGCAACTTCTTGAAAATCTCTAAAAATTTTGAGAATTGTTTGTCTAATTTTTATTTTTGGAATTTCTGAGGACAAAGAAGAGGTGGCATATATTTAGTTTCCAAGTTAGAATCAATCAAACCTTTACCAATAGACTTCTTTGCTGAAACTCGTGTTTCCTCTTGCTCAGTCTCTTCTATCTCGCCAACTTGATGAGTAATTTCTTTAGGTTGTGGCTCTTCCAATTGTGTGCCGCTCCTTAGTGTTATGGCCTTGACATCCTCCTTAGGATTCTTTTCTGTGTTGCTCGGGAGGGAACTTTGTGCACGTCCAAAAATTATGGTTGCTAGTTGACCGACCTGAACTTCCAGATTTTTTATGGATGCTTCTTGATTTTGGAATCTAATTTCTGCTGTACTTAAGAATTTGGCCATCATATCCTCCAAGTTGGACTTTTTTTCTTGAGGAGGATATTCAGGATGAGGTTGCTTCGCATTGCTTTGATTCCACGAGAAGTTTGGATGATTCCTCCATCCCGGATTATATGTATTGCTGTATGGATTGTTCTACCTGTGAAAATTTGAGACAAAATTAGCTTGTTCAGCAGATGAATTATATGCAAACTGATTACCTGCTTGACAGCTACTGCTGTGATGGCCACTACCACCACACAATTCACATACTGAATGTGAGTTGGGATTAAGTCCATCAATCTTCTTGTTGAGAGTCTCCAGTTGTGCTGCTAGAGCTGTAACAACATCTATATTATGCAATCCTGAGGCTCTGTTGACAGGTAACCTTTCAATTGGCCATTGATAAGAGTATGTGGCCATTTCTTCTAGTAATTCAATGGCCTTTTCTGAAGTTTTTCTCATGATAGTGCCACCTGCAGCTGCATCAATCATGTTTCGGGTTGTACTAGTTAAACCGTTATAAAAGTTTGTACCTGCATCCAAGTGGGCAACTCGTGATGAGGACATCTTCTCAACAGGTCTTTAAAACGTTCCCATGCCTTATAGAGTGACTCCCGATCGACTTGCAAGAACATAGTAATTTCATTACGTAACTTTGCAGTTTTTGCAGAAGGGAAGTATTTCCCTAAAAATTTATGTGCCAATTCTGCCCATGTTGTTATGGATCCGGTAGGCAAAGAAGTCAACTAGCTTTTTGCTTTATCCCTCAATGAAAATAGGAAAAGCCTTAAGCGAATTGCATCCTCCATTACTCCGTTATGCTTGAATGTGTCACAAATTTCAAGGAAATTAGTCAAGTGAACATTTGGATCTTCTTGCGATAGGCCCCCAAATTGTACTGAATGTTGAATCATCTAAATGATGGCAAGCTTAATTTCAAAATTGTTCACTTGTATAGGTGGTCGCCGAATGCTAGACTTAACACCATCCATCTTTGGCATGGCATAATCCCACAGTGCACGTTGCACCTCTGCATTGTTTCCTTCTGCCATTGTGTTACTTGTTACTGGTGCTGCTATTCTCAAAGCGTGAAAAGTGCACTAAATCTCTGGATTCAGTTCTGCAAGTATTCTCCCACTAGTACATGTCATACACTAGAAACGAAAACCCTGCAAAATAGACTTAAAAGACCAAATTAATAAACTCTCAAATTAACTAGCAGAATCACAATAAATGTAATATTTTATTTCAGTCCCCGGCAATGGCGCCAAAAATTTGATGCGATGAAATTAACACTAGCAAGTGCACTAATCGTTCAAGTAATAAAATGATGAGTAAATATCGTTCCCAACGAGGACTGAGCAAATACTACAGAAATTATGGCTCAACTATTGCTGTTATTTGAGAAAACGAATAATTGTAGGAGAAAAGTTTACTAGCAATTAACTAAAGAAAAAAAACAGAAGCACTAAAAATTAACGGAAGATTTGAAAACTTTGGAATGAAGACTCTTATGAACTAACATGCTAAGGACTCGACTTCACCTAAACCATAATTGACAAGAGTTTTGAATGGACAAGTTTCACTTACTATGTTTTTCAAGATGGTAGAATCTCCAATCAATTGGTTATCCTTATTCAGGTCTAACCACAATCTCAAGAATCATCAACTTCAAATATCCATATTTCAGGTCTATTCTAGATTGATTCAACTTAAGAAGCATTAAGTTCAATGGAATTCCTTTCAGTTAAATCTCCCTATTCGGTTACGGTTTAAACGGACCACATGAACTTCCTAGAATCCCTATTCGGTTACTCTTATTTCATTCATGGCATGTTTTACCCTGGCTTTGCATAGTTAACAATCCAAAATCATATTTATTAATTCAACTATTCATAAAAGCATAGCTTCTCTATTCGACACATCACTATGCCTCAAGAAGGAATCAAAATAATAAACAGCATTAAGAACAATAAAACACACTCTTTGAAAAACAAAGTAAATTCCAACTTGTCCAAATAGCACTCAAGATATAGGTTTAGGATCCATCTATCCTTAACGCAAAAATATCTACTCCATAATAATATTCAAACAACCCGTGTTCATATTATAAAATATCAACATAGCTAGATAAGAATAATACAAAACCAGAGAAGAATGATTTAAAAGCTTGATGCATAGCCTCCTGGAGTATCTCCAACTCTCCTTTTGCGTCTCCTCTTCTCCAAATTCTCTTTTTATCTTCTACGGCCGCGCTCTCCCCTCTTGTTCAGCTAGGATTTCTATTTATAACTTTCAGAATTCGCGGGCTGGCGCTGCAACGCCAACATCCCAGCGCTGCAGCTTCAAGACGTATTTCTAACCCTAGGTTGGCGCTGCAGCTTCCACTTTCCAGCGCTACAGCGCCAACTTTTTGTCCAAATCCTCTCTTTTTGTCAGCTACCAGCGCTGCAGCGCCAACATTCCAGCGCTGCAGCCTTGGGTTTTTGTCTCCTTTGTGCATTTTGGCCTTCCATGACTTAGCATTGATCATTCAACTAAAACAACTTATTAGTATAATAAGATAAACTAAACTCAAATTGCTAAAAACACAAGCAACACAATTCTAATGCTTAATATCAACACCAAAAACGTGCGTAAAAAAAGTATAATAACATGATTTAGTCTGAGTTATCAGTAAATAGATTGAAAAATATGATAAAGAAACAACAAGGTTCCGGGAATCCTCCCTAGGTTCGTTGCCTTATTCCAATCTTTAATTCAGTTGTTTTTTTTTATCTCAATTGCAAGTTTCACATCCCAAATAGACAATCGACAAATATTCAATCAAGCGCATATATAAACCCTAATGTAATTGATATGAATTACTCTTTCGAGTTAAGCATACATAACCTATCTTATAGATTTATGAAGAAACGCCAATATATCATTAATGACAATATTGCAGTAATGGACAAACCTAAAAGATAAATATACCAGACTCAATCATACCCAATAATCTTGACATAAGAAGAGCATGACTAGACTTATATCAAACATAAAGATACAATCACTAGATTAAGAGAAAATCCTTTAATTAGATAAAAGAGTAACATATAACAATATTTTGACACTGAAGCCCAACTACAACTGAATCAAGAGTGGAAAATAAAAACAACTACACCTAGGGATTCATCCCTTCGCCTTGCTTGGAGATTAGTTCGCCATGAAGATCGTGATTGAGCTCTTTGATGGAGGAGAGTGTGGTAGCCTTCTTGAGTTTTTCAGACTTTCTAAGATATCTTTTCACAAACCCTAAGTGGTCTATTTATAATACACAAGGTCTAAGGATGTTTTAAAAAGTCCTAATTAAGTCATAACTCAGAGAGGAGGACTATGTGCGCGTCGCGGCTCTCACTTATGGGCGCCGCGGCCCTTGCCTTGGCTTTGGTTTCTCCCCTTTCTGGAGGCCGGGGCCTTGCCTAGTCCAGGCTGCGGCTTCCACTGAAGCTTTTTTCTCGCTTTTTTGGCTCGGTTCTGGAGGTTGAGGCTTGGATATTTTCAGGCCGCAGCGCACACATTCAAGACTTGATTTTTCTTAATTGTCCTTCCACAATCATGCCTTCACTTCGGTATGCCTCGAGTCTTTGTGCTTCAAGCATTGATGACTTTTCATCCTCTTTTAGCTTAAAGTACTTGAAAATCCACCGAAGTAGATCAATGATCCAAGAATGACACTTTAAAGTTGTTAACGTATAAAAGTGCAATTAAAACCTTGATCAACCCTAAAATGCTAACAATTAAGTACTGTTAAGATGCATTTTATGATTCTCATCACAACCCCCAACTAGCTTATTGCTAGTCCCTGGAAATTCAAGCGAAAACAAGAGATGAATTCTATGGTGGGAGTCAAAACAAGGTAGAGCAATGCTAGCGTTAAACCAAGAGCAATTCACGTTTTGTCTCAGAAATTGCACATAATATATAACAAATAGAATCATTAAATATCACTTAAGTCCAAAAGTAATCCAAACATCAATCTCAAAATCGTTATCGACTCTTAACATCCATCTTAACACAATCCATTAGTCCGAACACCTGGATGATTTTATGCATAACATTCATGAATACAAGTCTTGGCCTCTAAAAACATAATGAATTACGTGACATCAATCACAAATCAAGGTCTATAGGCTTATTTTTCAAATCACTCTCCACTATTGTAGAAAAATCACACTACATTGGATCAATAGGTCTTTAATATGCTTGTAACATTAGGCTAAGGTAAAGGTTAAGAAAGAACGGGAAGGATTCAACAAGTAAAAGAACTTAATCTCTTAGTTTTCAACACAACCACTTTAAGCACTTGATAACCTTTACTTCAACGCCCAACTCTTTTAACCTGTTTTTATAAGAGCATATCTCTTAATAAGTCACCACTTTTCTTTTTTTTTTCTTCTCTCTTTCCCATAATTCACTTCTCTTTTTCTTTTCTTTTCTTTTCTTTTTTATTTTGGCATCAGACCATTCACCTCCTTTTTCATTTTTTTCTTTTCTTTTCCACAACCCCCAACTTATCTCATTTAATGTACTTAGGTTGTGGTATTAATATTTTTTCATATTTCCATCCTTACTCCTTTTAAGTGTTTCTCAACAAATATGTATACCTAAGTTCTTTTAAAATAAGGGTAAGGATAAAATATTTTTTGGCTCATTAAGGTGAGTGAATGGGCTATTTGAAAGAAATAAGGCTCAAATTCTTTTCGAGAAAATGCTCAAATAGGCGACTAGCGATAAATATAGCAATAGTAGGTTTGAAAGGCTCAAACGATTCAAAAATGACCTATATCATATCCTAAGTAATGTGCATTCTAGGAATTCACCTCAAGTGATTATCAAATAAGTTCTAGAGCTTGTTGAGACCGTAAAAGTATTCACAACCGATCACACATAAAACTTCTCTAAATGTTTTAGACTAATCATACAATCTTACCACAAGCTAGAGTCTCAAACCAAATGAAGATTGACACTTAAATTATTCTCAAACCGAAGCAAGATTTAACTTCTTCTAAATGCTATATGCTAGCTTAATTAAGGTCATATCATTGACATGTGAATTAACTCTAAGACTAACACAAAGCATGCTAAAAACAGATAAAAAGGGAAAGTAACACCAAGCAATTCAATGAAAAACATATACGTTTCCTCCACCCCCAACTTAAAAATTGCATTGTCCTCAATGTTAAAGATAAAAGAAAAGAAACTCCCTTTGTAAGCAAAAGTGTACACACGCTGAAAATTGTGCATCATCATATAAACTGCAAGCCATTCCTCTTGCTGAAATTTTGATCTACAATATAGAACAAAACAACAAAAGGAAAGAAACTGCGGTGTACCATTAAGATTCCCACCATATGTTAGGTGAACACATGAAATAGAAATAAGTAAAAATGAAAATAAAGTACGACAAATAAAATAACAAAAAGGAAAAGAAAAAGAATGTTAGTACAGTCATCCGATAATAAGTAAAATAAAATAAAAGGAAACAAACAAGATAGAACCCAAAATTAATCCTCTATATCATCATCCTCTTCTTCATTCTCCTCACCATCCTCAGGAGTTGGATCAAAAGATGAACCCGAATAGGGTGGCAAAGTGGGAAAGTGATCCATGTCACAACCAGTAGCGGAGGCAAGGTGTTGGTACATCTGACCAAAAGAAGAGCACAACCCCGCTTGATAATCAGCTTGCATAGCCAAGAAACGTTCCTGACGAGCAAATCTATCATGCAAAAATTTATGTTGCTCGTCAAAATGAATCTCTAATTGCTCAAGGCGCTCTACAATAGTGAACTGCTTAAGGGGGAGGAAGAGCTGCAATCGCCGCTCTCTCTCCCTGAACTGGCGGCCTTGAGGCTTTAATTTGAGTGAGCATGCTACCATCGATGGGCTTCTTTGGTTGTTGGACATCCTCATCAAGACTGTACTGAACTCCGGCTTGGATGCATAATTGGGTAATTAAGGAATGGAAGTACAATCCAAGCTTTTGTTGTATAGTGTGTATGATAGAATGAAATATGATTTGATGCCCAAAATTGGAGAGAAGAAAGACTGCCCACCAAGTTGAAAATTCTTTGAAGAATCCAAAATCTTTCTAGAACCAAGCTTTTTGGAGAGATTGCTAGCAAAATCTGCAAAATTAGTGAGCAATTTATCAAGAAATGATGTTAGAAACAAGAAATTTTTGAGTAAAAGTGAGTGGGTAAGTGAGGGTTTGGAGAAAGGATGAGAGAGAGAGAAGTGAACTGCTGTTTTCGTGAGAGAGAAATGAAGAGGATAAGTGCAGAATTTGGTTTTATGTTGTGTGCAGGGACAGGTGGCAAAACAGGTGAAGCTTAAGCTGAGGGGCTTGGGTTCGTGCATTCTGGGCGCTGCAGCGCGCCAAATGCTGGGGCGCAGCGCTGGGCTGGGCGAACTGGGCCCTTTGCTGCTGGGCAAGGCGCTCTATTGGTGGGCTGCGGCATGGGCTACTGCAAGTGGGCCTGGTTCTAAAAAAAACTTGTTTGTTCCAAAAAAAAAAAACAGAGAAAAACAATATATAAAATTAGTAAAAATAAAAATTAGATTAAATAAAACTAAAAACTAAAAATTAAAAATTAAACTGAATATAACCTTAACTAAAAATAAAACAAACAAAATAAAAGAAAAATAAAAGTAAAAACATACCTTTGTTGGGTGGTCAAGGTGAATAGATCGAATCCGTAAGTGGAATGTCTTCCACTTCCGGATCTTGTCTATCGATTAAGATTTTAAGTCGTTGACCATTTACTTTAAAAATCTGACCATCTCTTGTATCCTCAATTTCTACTGCCACATTCTCAAAAGCATTTTTCACTATGAAATGATCGGTCCACCTTGACCGAAGTTTTCCCGGATGCTTATGGAGTCTAGAATCGTATAAGAACACTCGATCATCAGGTTTAAATGTTTTCCTCAAAATATTTTTATCATGAAACACTTTCATCTTTGCCTTATAGATTCTGAAGTTCTCATAAGCATCATTTCTTAACTCCTCTAACTTGGTCAACTGAAATTTTCTAAGCTTATCCGTTTCGCCTATATCAAAATTAAAAGACTTGATGGCCCAATAAGCTCGATTCTCAAGCTCTACAGGTAAGTGGCAAGGTTTTCCAAAAACAAGCCTATAAGTTGACATACCTAAGGGGGTTTTGAAACCTGTACAGTAAGCCTAAAGCGCATCAACTAGTCTCAAAGACCAATCCTTACGGTCCGGGTTAACCGTTTTTTCTAAAATTTGTTTAATTTCCCTATTAGCAAGTTCTACTTGTCCACTAGTCTGAGGATGGTAGGCTGTAGAAATTTTATGTAACACCCCATATTTTCTCATCAAAGCTTCAAAAGAACAGTTGCAAAAATGTGTACCTCGATCACTAATTTTAGCACGTGGTGTACCAAATCGAGATAACACATTTTCCTTGAGAAATTTAATTACCGTTCTATTATCATTACTTCGATAAGCTGCTTCCTCTACCCACTTTGATACATAATCTATTGCCACGATGATATATTGGTATCCGAAGGAAAGAGGAAAAGGTCCCATAAAATCAATGCCGCAACAATCGAAGATTTTGATCACTAAAATTGGGTTTAAGGGCATCATATTACGACGAGACACAGCTCCTAACTTTTGACACTTTTAACATGAGCGACAATAGATGTTTGTATCTTTAAACAAGGTAGGCCAATAAGGTTTTCCCTCTCTTCGCTGTCCAAGAGCAGCACCTACAGCATAGTCACTAGCATCACACATGATTTCAAAAGGTAAATTCTAATCAGTTGACTGCATTATAGGTGCTGAAGTAAGCTTGCCAATCAGCGTTTTAAAGGCCTCTTGACAAGCTTGAGTCCATTCAAAAGGAATATATTTAATTAGGAGGGCATATAATGGTCTAGATATGTTGAAAAAATTTTGTATGAACATCCTATAAAAACCAGCATGACCAAGGAAAGATCTTACATCCTTTACTGTCTTAGGTGTAGGCAATTTAAAGATTAATTCAATCTTAGATTGATCAACCTCTACCTCTTTAGAAGAAACAGTATGCCCTAAGACAATACCAGATGGTACCATGAAATGGCATTTTTCCCAAGTTAAGACTAATTCCTTTTCCTCACAACGAATCAGCACTCTTTCTAAATTCATTAAGCATGCATCAAATGAAGATCCAAAAATAGTTAGGTCATCCATAAAAACCTCCATACAATTTTCAACCATATCACTAAAGATGCTCATCATGCAGCGTTGAAAAGTGGCAGGGGCATTACACAACCCAAATGGCATTCTACGAAAAGCATAAGTGCCAAAAAGACATGTGAAAGTGGTTTTCTCTTGGTCTTCTAATGCAATTTCAATTTGATAATAACCAGAATAACCATCTAAGAAACAGCAAAAATGATGACCAGCTACACACTCAAGAATTTGATCGATAAAAAGGAGTGGGAAGTGGTCTTTCTGGGTGACAGCGTTTAATTTTCTATAATCAATGCACATACACTATCCGGTCACAAGTTTGGTAGGGACTAACTCTCCTAGGTCATTCTTTACCACAGTGACTCTGGACTTTTTATGAACGACTTGCATAGGACTTACCCATTTACTATCAGCTATGGGATATATAATTCCCACATCTAACAGTTTTAACACTTCATTCTACACTACTTCTTTCATAGTGGGGTTAAGCCTACGTTGAGGGTCTCTACGAGGACTGGTCTCTTCATCTAAATTTATCTTATGATAACAGATCAAGGGACTAATCCCTTTTAAATCAGCCATGCTCCAACCTAAGGCTGATTTATATGCATTTAAGGTCTGAATTAATTTCTCACCTTGAGATGTAGATAATTCAGATGAGATAATAACAGGACAGGTATCACCTGGACTGAGGAAGACATGCTTCAAACCCTTAGGTAGTGGCTTCAATTCGACTTTAGGTGCTTCCACACTTGAGGGGATTTGTTTCTCACTTCTTTCGGGCAACTCCTCAAACTTTGGTTGTTATGCTCGAGTGCCATAATCCTAAGATTTATTGAAAACAACACAAATATCAATTATATCAGTTTTATTATTAATAGAATCAATCTCAGAATTATCAAGAAAATATTCAAGAGGATCAAAATCATGAGCTATAGAAACTCCATCATCGATGAGTGACTCGATCATGTATAAGTGGTGGTTTTCGTCCTCATCTTCGGGTTGTTTTGCAACATTGAAGATGTTCACCTCGAGGGTTATGTTTCCAAAGGACAGCTTTATGAGTCTATCCCTGTAATTAATTAGAGCATTTGCAGTAGTAAGGAAAGGTTTACCCAAAATCAAGGGAATTTTAGAGTTAGTGTCAACAACAGAAGTAGTATCAAGGATTAAGAAATCAATAGGATAGTAAAATTTATCAATTTGAATCAAGACATCCTCTACCACACCCCGAGGTACTTTGACTGAATGATTAGTCAATTGCAATACCACAGCGGTTGGTTTGATTTCTCCTAAACCTAGCTGTAAGTAAATAGAGAACGGCATCAGGTTTACACTAGCTCCTAAATCTAGCAAGGCTTGTCCAACTTCATGATTTCCAATGCTACATGCAAATGGTTGGATAGCCAGGATCCTTGTATTTTTGGGGGATTCTTTGCTCAATTAAAGCACTAACTTGCTCAATTAGGAATGTTGTTTTCTTTACATGGTGCTTCTTCTTAATTGTACATAAATCCTTGAGAACCTTTGCATAAGTAAGAACTTGTTTAATCACATGCAAAAGTGGAAGATTGAATTTTACTTGCCTTAGGTTCTCTAGGATTTCATTATTCAGCTCCAGATTTTTCTTGTTTGATTTTGAAGGCTTGAGGGAATGGTGCCTTAATAGGGCTCTTAGTGACTTCAGGGTCTTTATGCAGTTCAGCATCACTACTACTTTGACTCTTTTTCACATCCTCAGATTTATTTGTTGTTGGGATGTGTAAAGACTTACCACTTCTTATCACAATGGCATTTACATTTTTCAAATTTGTTTGTGCCATATATTGACCATGGGGTATGGACTGAGTTTGGGAAGGGAACTTCCCTCGCTCATTTACACTCAAGGAGCCATCAGTTTGGTTACTTGGCTCATTATCTCTTTGTTCTTTTCAACAACCTGTGTAATTAATGCCTCACTCCTTTGGTTTATCTTACCATGTGCCTCTATAGAAGCATGTAAAGTGTCTTCTAAAGAACTCCTAGAGGATGAGGGTGCATGATATGGTGCATGGTATGGTCTAGGGGGTTGTGCAAGCTGCTGGTTTTCAGACTTCCAGCTGAAGTTGGGGTGATTTCGCCATCCCAGATTATAGGTGTTGGAGAAGGGTGCAAGAGGCTTCTTGTACATGCCTAAGGCACTACATTGTTCCTCATACATCCCTCTCATATCTATGAATGTAGGGCATTCTTGAGCGAGATGATCTACCCCGCCACACACAAAACATGGTTCTGAAGATTCAGCATGATTAACCATGTGTGTTGGCTTTGAGCCTTTAGTTTTTAATGCGTCTAACTCCCTAGTAAGCATTTTGACCTTAGATTTCAAGTTGTCTTCTTCCCTAAGATGGTATATTCCACCACTACTTAGGTTTCCTATAGGTTGTGACCTATTGGTGCTTTTAGTAGCACTAGGTCTAGTCCGAGTGTGAGCTTTTTCAGCAAGCTCATTAAGGTACTCAATGGCCTCATCAGGGTCTTTTTGCAGAAATTCACCATTACACATCATTTCTACGAATTGACGCTCTCTATAAGTAAGTCCCTCATATAAATAGCTCACTAAGTGCCAACTCTCATACCCGTGGTGTGGACACATACTTAATAGCTCATTAAATTTCTCCCAAGAATGATACAAAGTCTTGTTCTCCTTTTGTGCAAAGGTGGAGATTTATCTTCTTAAGAAATTGGTCTTATGTTGAGGGAAGTATTTATTAAAGAAGACTTGGGTCATCTCATTCCATAACCCAATAGATTGTGGTCTCAGTGAGTATAACCAACTCTTAGCTTTATCCTTCAAGGAGAATGGAAAAAACTCGAGTCTCATGATATCATCAGTTGCATCTTGACTATGAAAAGTCGCAACTACTTCCTCAAACTCCCTAATGTGTACATATGGGTTTTCGTTTTCCAAACCATGAAATGTAGGGAGTAATTGAATCATCCCTGTTTTAAAATCTTGATGGCGAGTGTTGGCTGGAAACATAATGCATGATGGTGTGGCTGTTCGGCCAGGATGTAAATAATCTTTAAGTGTCCTAGTAACATTCTCATTAGGGTTTTCAGCCATGTTAGCAAAATTTTCTAAATTCTCGGTTGGGTGTACACTAGGGTTTGATCTAGGCGAGGTTTCACTAATGGACATGGAAGGAAAGGGTAACTATATTTTGAGTCCCTTAGTGAATCTACCTCGCGAGTCTCTCGGCCTAAGCATACACCAACTGAGTTAAAAGGTAATAAATAAAACAAAACAAATAAAAGAAAATAAGAAAATCAAAACTTAAAGAAAGGAATGATAGTACCGTCTTGCCTTAGAGTTGACAATCTTTTTTTTTGATCAGTTTAGAGTTGACAATCTTCTTTGTATGTAAGCGCGTTTCCCCGGCAACGGCGCCAAAATTTGAATACGCCCAAAGTATAACACTATAGTTGTAGCAGAGCTTTGGGGTGTCGATTCCACAGGGAGAAGCAATCTATAAAGGAAAAGTGCAAACCTTAACACTAACGATGGCAATCAAGTGAGAAGATATCAATGATGATGTAGTTGTGTAAATAGATTGAAAAATATGATAAAGAAACAACAAGGTTTCGGGAATCCTTCCTAGGTTCGTTGCCTTATTCTAATCTTTAATTCAGTTGTTTTTTTATGTTGATTGCAAGTTTCACATCCCAAATAGACAATCGGCAAATATTCAATCAAGTGCATATATAAACCCTAATGTAATTAATATGAATTACTCTTTCGAGTTAAGCATACATAACCTATCTTATAGATTTATCAAGAAACGATAATATATCATTAATGATAATATTCCAGTAATGGACAAACCTAAAAGATAAATCTATCAGACTCAATCATACCCAATAATCTTGACATAAGAAAAGCATGACTAGACTTAAACTTAAAGATACAATCACCGGATTAAAAGAAAATCCTTTAATTAGATAAAAGAGTAACACATAACAATGTTTTGACAATGAAGCCCAACTACAACTGAATCAAGAGAGGAAAATAAGAACAACTACACCTAGAGATTCATCCCTTCGCCTTGCTTGGAGATTAGTTCGCCATGAAGTTCATGATTGAACTCTTTGATGAAGGAGAGTGTGGCAGCCTTCTTCATTTTTTTAGACTTTCCAAGATATCTCTTCACAAACCCTAAGTGGTCTATTTATAATACACAAGGTCTAAGGATGTTTTAGGGTTTAAAAAGTCCTAATTAAGTCATAACTCGGAAAGGAGGACCATGTACGCGCCACGGCTCTCACTTATGGGCGCCGAGACCCTTACCTTGGCTTTGGTTTCTTCCCTTTCTGGAGGTCACGGCCCTGCCTAGTCCAGGCTGCGACTTTCACTAAAGTTTCTTTCTTACTCTTTTAGCTCAGTTCTAAAGGCCGAGGCTTGAGTATTTTCAGGCCGCAGCGCACACATTCCATACTTGATTTTTCTTCATTTGTCCTTCCCCAATCATGCCTTCACTCCGGTATGCCTCGAGTCTTTGTGCTTTAAGAAATGATGACTTTTCTTCCTCTTTTAGCTTAAAGTACCTGAAAATGCACCGAAATAGATTAATGATCCAAGAATGACACTTTAGAGTTGTTAATGTATAAAAGTGCAATTAAAACCTAGATCAACCCTAAAATTCTAACAATTAAGTACTGTTAAGATGCATTTTATGATTCTCATCAAATACCTAATGATTGCTAACCATAAGGGCTTGGTCCACTCCTTAGGCTATTGATATCCCTAAGCAACGAGTTAAGCATGGTCTATACTCTAACTCTTTTCTCTCTTAAGGGATTCAGCATGATGTATACTGAGTTTTTCCTTAAGAGAGCATAAGAGCTGCGGAAATCGATAACCACATGGGGCCTAGGACTTGGTCCGCTCCCGGTTTTCCATGTTGATTAATCCAAGAATCCAGTGTGGATATCTTTTGTTACTATTGTTAGACCCAGGACTTGGTCATCCAAATTGATCTAACTAACTTATCCATACCACATGCATACGTTGATCAGACACACACGTATGAGGAATTTAAATAAACACATGCATTAATCAATTAAAGCATCATAACATAGCTATTAGCAAAGGTAATCAATAATCATATATGTAGGAAAGCATAGTTAGGGCTTCAATCGAGCTCTATTAGGAGGTTAGTTACACATATTTAGTAAACTAAACATCATAACCATAACTAACTAAAACAGAAAAATAAAACCCGAAGATTGCTGAGGAGACGAGTCGTCAATTCCTCTCTAAAGCTTTCAACTTCAAGTTCAATCCAAAAGTGTGTTTTCTGTGTTTTATAAGGCTATATATAGGGTTCTGAGGGTGCCTCAAAACCCTAATTTCCTATTTAAGGTCTGGAGACTTCTTTCTAATTCTGGCTCTGCCGCCTCTAGAGTGTGTGCGCTTGATCGCATAGATCTGCGCTCGAGCGCATGTGTGTGCTCAAGCCTTCTGAGTGTGCGCTCATGTGCCTGTGTGCTCGATCACAAGAGAGGTGCGCTCGAGCGCACCTTGCTAGATTGCAGAAATTTACTTTTTATTCCTTAGAACGCTAGAATGTTATCTTTTTGTCAAAGCCCTGTGAAAAACACATAAAACACAAAAATGAAATAGAATCTACTAAAATACGTAAACAAAGAGCCTAACAAGTGTAAATTAAGGGGCTTAAATATGACTATTTAAGCACTTATCACACCCCCAAACTTACATATTGCTAGTCCCTTAGCAATACAAAATGAAAGACTAACTTAAAATAAAATTTAAAGATAAATTCGTTCTTCATTGTATCCAAAAATTTGGGTTGCACATAAAACCATGATAACCGTTCATGAGTAAGATTATAATACAAACACATTTTTGTAATGAATAAGGATCTTAAAAGCTCACGTTACTTACCTAAGTTTAGCTTAAGGCATCACAAGTTTGATTTGTATATGATGAATTAGCACATAGAAGATGGGGCTTCCTAATAATTTTAATGTATAATGTTTCGTTGTCTAAACCTTTATCGAATTTCTTATCAAATAGAACCAAAATGGCATAGTGCTTAATTCTTTTCTTTTTCTTTCATCATGAGATTCATGTTGAGTTCCATTGAGCTTTCTAATTGACCCTTGTAACTAGTGTTTAGCCAATGACTCCCAAACCAGATGGTTTTAGGGCATTAGGTGTAAAGACACCCCTACTCGAGTCAAAAAGGCTACGAAACTAATAGGTCTTAATGCTTCCAAGTGAAATTCCCACCTTTTGACGTGAACACTCACTGCTTACTGAGGTAAGAGGCCCAATTACTCAGTGGAAATTTTTATTATGATTATTAAATGCTTAATTCCCACTTTTTGACGTGAACACTCACTGCTTACTGAGGTAAGAGGTCCAGTTACTCAGTGGAAAGTTCTTAATGATCATTAGAAGCTTTTTATTCTCTTTTTGCATGATGGACATTTTCTCTTTGTTTTTCTTATGCCAAAGTGTTCTTCTAACAAGTTATCCAATTTACAATTAGGTCATGGAAACATGTACATAAGAATTATATATCATACCCCACACAAATGTGTGCTAATGTGCTTGATAAGAGCCATAAAATTCATTGTAATTGTACTCATTTGTTAGCACTTTAGGGTTGATTTAGGTCTTAATTGCATTTTTGTTCATTAATAACTCTAAAGTGGTATTTTTGGAACATTAATTTATTTTGGTGCATTTTTCAGGAATCCTGAGTTAAAAGAGATGGAAAAGCAAACATCATTTTGAAACACAAAGTTCCATTGAACACTCAAGCGAAAGTATGATCGCGGAAGAGCCAAGATGAAGAGAAACTAAGGAATGAGTTTTCACTAAGTTGCTGGAGTTGGCATACAAATCAACCATCTTTACAAATTAAACTGTATCGATTTAGAAAGAACCAGGAAGTGTGCCACATATGGTTAGAAGGATCTGAAGTCTACTTTCTAAAGGATTTTATGGTTCGTTAAAATCATTTTTCTAGATTAGGGTTTTAATGTAACAAAAATAAGATAAAAACAGGAACTTAAATTTTTTGAGATTTTTGCTAAAAATAGAAATAAGATGAAAAAGAAATAACAATGATTAATCTAAACCAAAAAAAATTCTAAAAAGAGAATTAAGTGCAATCCCCAGCAATGGCACCAAAAACTTGTTGTACGTTTATCTACCTAAATTAATAAGCAAATAATCGTACAGTTTTACTTGCAAGTGCACAAGGTCAATAGTAGTATAGTGTGCAAGTGCATGATCATCTCCAAAATGATTGGTTAATTTCAAATTAGAATTATTTTCTCTATATAAAAGATAGAAATAGATGTTTGAGCGTGAATTAATAATGATAAGGACATAGAGCTTTGATATCCACCACTAACCATACTGTCCTACTAAATACAGTGCTAATGCTATAGCCTTATCATGAATACCTAATGGTTGCTAACCATAAGGGCTTGGTCTACTCCTTAGGCTATTGATCTCCCTAAGCAACGAGTTAGGCATGGTGTATACTCTAACTCTTTTCTCTCTTAAGGGATTCAGCATGATGTATACCGATTTGTTCCTTAAGAGAGCATAAGGGTTGTGGAAATCGACAACCATATGGGGCCTAGGGCTTGGTCCGCTACCGGTTTCCCATGTTGATTAATCTAAGAATTCAGCGTGGATATCTTTTGATACTATTGTTAGACCCAAGACTCGGTCATCCAAATTGATCTAACTAACTTATCCATGCCACATGCATACGTTGATCAGACACACACATATGAGGAATTTAAATAAACACAGGCATTAATCAATTAAAGCATTATAACATCGCTATTAGCAAAGGTAATCAATAATCATATATGTAGGAAAGCATAGTTAGGGCTTCAATTGAGCCCTATTAGGAGGTTAGTTACACATATTTAGTAAACTAAACATCATAATCATAACGAACTAAAACAGAAAAATAAAACCTGAAGATTGCTAAGGAAACGAGTCGTCAATTCCTCTCCAAAGCTTACAACTTCAAGCTCAATCCAAAAGTGTGTTTTCTGTGTTTTACAAGGCTATATATTGGGTTCTAAAGGAGCCCCGAAACCCTAATTTCCTATTTAAGGTCTGGAGACTTCTTTCCAATTCTGGTTCTGCCGCCTCTGGAGCGTGTGCACTTGATCGCATAGATCTGCGCTCGAGCGCATGTGTGCGCTCGAGCCTTCTAACTGTGTGCTCGATCACAGGGGCAGTGCAATCGAGCACACCTTGCTGGATTGCAGAACTTTACTTTTTATTCCTTAGAACGCCAAAATGTTATCTTTTTGTCAAAGCCCTGTGAAAAACACATAAAACACGAAAATGAAATAGAATCTACTAAAATATGTAAACAAATAGCCTAACAAGTGTAAATTAAGGGGCTTAAATATTACTATTTAAGCACTTATCAACGACATGTTCCAGGATGGCAGGGAGGTTAGAGTCAGTCTGTTGGCTGCGGTTGGCGGCTTTAGTGGTGTTTTTGGCTATGTTCTTGGGTGGCATCATAACAGATGAGTTCTTTTTCTTTTGGATTTTAAGAAGAAATTTCCATAGACAACGCCAATTTGTTAATGCCAAAAATATGCCTTGAAATTCGAAAGGCTGGGGAGCAAAACCTGCGTACACAAAGACCAAAGAAACTCTAAGGAGTCACTAGCGGGTTGAAGAGGTTGTACCTTCAAGGGGACTCTCTAATGCCTAAGTTAAAATAGGGCTTGAGATATAAAAGCTTTAGAGAGTATAGAGTGTTTTCCTATGTGTACCTTATGATGTTTAGAGCCCCCTTATATAGTGTGGGAGGTAAAATCCTGATAAGATCATGCCTGTTGATGAGATAGAATTTCTTTAAATTTAAGAGTCCTGATAGAACTGATACTTGTTTGGAGATAAGATTGAGCTTATGCATAGGTTGGAATATGTGATATTACCACTTTGCCCTTATGTCACATGTCGTGTTTTTAGTGGAAGAATCATTTTGACAGGTATGACTGCCATGTGTTGATATTTTATTAGATGAGGAATTTTCTCCTACATCAGAAAGTAAAACAAGGGTAAAGAGAGCAAGAGACCATAGTACTAAAAAGGCTTTGGGGTGGATTATTATGTGTAGGACATGATGTGGAGGATTAATATTGTTATTGGTCGGTCCGAATCCAATTATTGTTTTACATAATAAATCTTGACCACCTAGAGATAAGTTTATTCTGAAATAACCTACATGAAATTTGGTTAAGATCGAGATTAGTGAAAGTTTAATCCTCTTCACAACGATGATTTATGAGTGGCTACAACTTTCATTAATTATTTGTGTTATTGGTGTGTCAACTACTGATACCACATGCTCAATCTGATCAAATTAAGATCTTTGGTGGGCTGCTATTATCTGGTAGCTTAATCATATATATATATATATGAGAGTGATTTTGATATGTGAGTAAATATTTTTGCACATTTACTTGGTGGTGTGTGCGGTTTTATATAGTAAGGTAAGTGAGAGAGACAAGAAAAGGATACATAAAAAAACTGTAGTACGTAATAAGATACTAGTCAGAATTGCACGTGGTATACGCCTTGGATTTTGCTAAGCATTGTTTATTTTTTATTTTTTATAAAAAATGGACTATACAACAGGAGTTAACCCCCTTCTATCACTTTCATCCCTGGTATGAATGGAGTTTGAACCATAGTTTTTTATACAATAACAAATAACTCTATTAATTAAGTCAACTAACACCCACTCTTTATTATTTAGTCAAACCTATTAGAATTAAAAAGGAAAAGAAAATAATGTATATATATATACATATATATATATGTGTGTGTGTGTGTGTGTGTGTGTGTGTGTGTGTGTGTGTTTGTATAATAAGGGGAAAAAAGCTGCAAACATGACAGTTAAATACACCTGTTAAAAGGAGATATTTATGTGACTGTAAGTATCGCTTGTTTTCGCCATCCCATGACTTTGAGCTTAATACTTAAGGTCATTCCCTTAAAAAATGATCAGTAAGAGAGGGTACAGAAAGAAGTGGGTTAGTATATATGAAAGGATTATAATCTACTAGGTCTTACACAACCCTTTATTAGTCGTGAGGGGGCTCCCAAAGAGCGTTCTTTTAAGTGTTAGATTTGTATGTTTGACACCTGTTAAAAGGAGATATTAATGTGACCGTAAGTATAGCTCATTTTCCCCGTCCCCACTACTCTGAGCTTAATACCAGTGTTTCAGAGGCGAGGGCGTTGGGCGAGGTGTAAGCCCCGAGACGTTGGGGCGTAAACCTTTTGAAACATTGAGGCATTTTGAATAAAATAATATTAATTAAATTATAAAAATACCAAAAATTGAAATAATATAAATTAATTAATTATCAATAAACTTTACTAACTTAAGACCTATGAATGAATATTTATCAAAATATTTTTACACAAATATCAAACAATTTGATGAAAATTTTAATCACATCTGATATTAGACGTATACTATCGTTTGTTGCATATGTATCCATCAATTTACATTATGGTCCTCCAACATAGTGGTTCCATTTGTAATAACGTCCAATCAAAATGTTGAAAATTTAAAATTCTGACCTGAAAGGCTGAAAATCCGGGTAAGCCTTTTGAATCTTTTGGGGTGTTTCGAAATTTTAATAAAATAATATTAATTAATTAATTACAATAATAAAATAATTTTAATTTTAATTAATTTTTATCAAAATTTAATACTTTACTAACTCTCTATAGTGTGATAATTATAATTTTATAAATATTAATATATATTTATATATAAAGTATATGAAGTATAACATATATTTCTATATTGTTGTAATTTGTAAGTGATTAATTAAAGTGCTAGCTCAGTGGTTAAGATCTATGACACTTTAGGTCATGGGTTCGAGCATCAGGGAAAAAGACTTAAGGGGTTACAATTATATCAATTAAACAAGAAATAACAATCATACATGGATGTAATTAAATATATAATTAAAAAGAATAGAATAACAAAATTTATCCAGCAATAGAAGAAACACGTTAGTACCGAAAAGCATAAGTGCATCAAAAGTGGATAAGAAAACACAAAACTGGAAATTCAGCATCAGATAAACCGATCGAGTCGTAGGCAGACCCAATTCCAAAACTTAAATGGTTGATCAGCCCCAATGAGGATCCAATCAGCTACACTGGTACTAGTTATGGAGAGACTAATGTAAAAGTATTAACACAAAATTTTAAATGATTTTCCATATGTGGTATGGATTGCTCTCGGAGGTTGGATTTGATGCGTAGGCTATGTAGATGAATGAATACAAGAACTTTGAATTTGATCACAAGAATTGATTTAGATTTTGTGAATTTTTAGGAAGATGTAAGGTTTTTTGGGTGTCTAGGATTTTTTGAGTTGTTGTGGGAGATTTAGGGTTTATGAAAGAAGGAATATTGTTGGAAAATTCAAAGCTCTCTAGGTTATAAATCTTAAAGTTATTAGCTTATGTCTGTGTGTTTTGGTGTTAGTTTTAAGGGGATTTATATAGAAAAATCATAAGGTATGGATTTTGATAGTGGATGGCTAGGATACATCGGATTTAATCCAACGGTGGTAAAGGTTTCTTGTTGGAGTAGAATAGCCTAAGTTTTCATGGACCTAAGTAGGGTTTTGAACCAAAAACAAAGTTTTGAAAGGTTCAAACACGGATCTTAAAAACTGAGGCAACGCACCTGATTTGATTTTGGGACCAGCTGATCTGGTCCGAGGCACAGCCAATCGGGTCCCCGACATAACTAATCGACTAGGTCCTGTATTTTCCTTTTTTGACTACTTTGTTTGGTTTGTTTTGGTTCTGTAAAGACCATCCTCGGGTTGGCCCAACCTGATGAGGTATCACCACCTTTCAGCTTCGAGCACTCAAGTCTATATGCGAACATACAAAACTCACCAAGAATACAAATATTCTTTCGAGTATCGCAAGTTTACACAATCACAAATTTATATCCAAATAATTTTTACAAAACGTCAAACTTTAACTAGACGCAAATAAAAGAAAACTCCCCCATTATAAGTCTTAGTTATTTTCTTTACAATAACTAGACCATGACAAAAATATGTTTAAACTCTTAACAAAAAGACCCAAAGGATGAAGATGTCGTAATCAAGAGCCTTTAAGGACTCCCATTAGCTTTGACCATAAATTTTTTCGGTACTACCTGAAATGTTAGTGAAAATAAAAAGGTGAGCTAAAAGTTCAGTGAGAAACACACTACTGAAAGTAATCATAATAGAAAATTTGTCATTTTAATTATAAGCTTTAACACATAAAGTATTTGATTCCTAAATTCATGTAATAAAATTCTTAAGTTTCCTCCAATTACTTTCTTATTTACTTGACGAAAAACTATTAGTTAGAGAAGAGTTCAACAAATTTTCTTTTCTTAGTTTAATTTCAAACAAATGATTCTTAACACATTATACACAACATAAGGTTAACAAACATAAAAAGATCTTTTGTCTCAACGCCTTTATATTACCACAAACAACATTTACATTCCTCACCAGGCTCAAAATATCACCTGCCCCTCATGGATCAACTACAACACAAGCCCCTTATGGGCCAATTACAATACACGCCCCTCATGAGTTAATTAGAATAATGAATCCATGAAATGAAATGCTATGCAACGCAATGCAATAAAATTCACAATCATATCGCTGCCCCTCATTGGGCTAATCTCATCATCATGGAGATGTCTTCCCACGTACCAGTACATCTAATCATCATATCAAATCAAAATAGATTCTCCTTCAGGGGTCCTATATGTTCAATAACGTTCGGTACCTTTATAGCCCTTATAGGAAAAGACCTACATCAATCTCACCACTCCCCCCTCTTATAATACAGTAACTTTATATATAGCGTGAAATGCATTCATGAAGCATTGAATATGTACTCAAGTATTTATCAACCAACCACATCATATTTTCACAACAATCTAATCAATCATCTTCATCACAGTTTCATACATCACAATTTCAAAATCACAATTTCTCAACACATCTATATCAATTTATCTCTAACTCATACCTTATACATTCATTTCTCCACATATATTTATATAACTTCTAGTATATTATTCCTTATTATTTTCATACTGAAAGTCTTCTATACTCACATTTCTTATAATTCTACTATTGTGAATTTTCATCATCAATTATGTTTTTCATATTTTTATTTCTAGTTTTTACAATTTAATACGCTTACTAAAAGTAAGGTATACTCACCTCCTTACGCGTTCCACAACTAGTACCAAACTACTTCCTTTACTCTTTAAAGGTGTCCATCACTTACACCTATAAGTGAAACAACACTTAAGTCCCATCATTATCAATTATAAATTAATACTAGAAAACCCCAAAGTAATTCTACCATTGTGATTTTCATCGTCAATTATGTTTTTCATATTTTTATTTCTAGTTTTTACAATCTAATACGCTTACTAAAAGTAAGGTATACTCACCTCCCTACGTGTTCCACATCTAGTACCAAACTACTTCCTTTATTCTTTAAAGGTGTCCACCACTTACACCTATAAGTGAAACAACACTTAAAGTCCCATCATTATCAATTATAAATTAATACTAGAAAACCCCAAAGTAATTCTACCATTGTGAATTTTCATCATCAATTATGTTTTTCATATTTTTATTTCTAGTTTTTACAATCTAATACGCTTACTAAAAGTCAGGTGTACTCACCTCCCTACGCGTTCTACAACTAGTACCAAACTACTTCCTTTATTCTTTAAAGGTGTCCACCACTTACATCTAGAAGTGAAACAACACTTAAGTCCCATCATTATCAATTATAAATTAATACTAGAAAACCTCAAAGTGTTTGCACACTTTAACCATCATGTGCGTACTAGACACAAAATCAAAAATCCAGAAATTGAGGCGTTAAGCCTTTTTTCAAATCATTTACTTTACATCTCAAAAAAACTTTAGTTTTCATGAATAATAATACTTTTAAAGGCGTTTCAATCATATTTTCAAGGTATTTGAACATTAAAATCAATTTAGAAAAGTTTTGTATTAAAAAATTAAAGAATTTTTTTTTTTTTTTTTGAAAAATCAGCTTGACGCAATCGAGTGGGTACGTGATCCAATTTACTAGAAAAGCTTCAGAAGCATTCTCCAATTGACTGGTTCACATGATACAGCCTCTAGTCGACTGGAGAAAGCCACCAGTCGACTGGTTACCCGTTTTCCAGTAAACTTTTTTGAGAAAAACTCAACTTTTTCTCTCAAAATCACTTTGAATCCTCAAGAAACTCCCAAATCTTTTAGAATACATCTTTCTTAAAATTTTAAGATAAAACTTCACAATACCCATACCAAAAATCCCAAGTTAAAAGTTTCAAATCATTAAACCTAGCACAAACACATTTTTTCTTAAACCAAAACATTTTCTCAAGAACATCTTCTAATTTAAACTTCAAAAACTTAAATCTCTAGTTCGGTAAACATGCTTAATGATTTGAAAGTAATGAAGAAAATATTTTTACCTTGATTCTTGCAAGAAACCCTATCTTTTTCCTTCTTGTCCTCTCATTCTTCTCTTTTTTCCGTCTCATCTTCTTCTCTTCTTTTTCTCTCTTTCTCGGCTCTTCTAGAGAGATCCAACAAAATGTTGGTATATCTATCCCTTTCTCATCCTATTTATTCTTAAACTTTTCCCTAATTACTTATTCACCCTTCCACTTTACTGTCTTTCACCAACTACCCCAATTTCTCTTTAAATTGTCAAAAGTTACCTCAAGACATGTTTTTATTACCAAAACTTACTTTATTTGCTTCCAAGTCCCACAAATCCAAATACGAATTATTTATGACTCAAAATTGAACAGGTATAAAAATTAAGAGTTGTAGCACAAAACCTTGAATTTAAAACAATTAAATAAAAGTATCAGGCTCTACAATTCTCCCCCACTAATAAAATTTCATCTCCTAAATTTATTTGACCGAGGTCCACTAAATAACATGGATATCCTTTCTCATTCTCGAGAACCCTTCTCAAATCTTTCACCTTCATCATAATTTTTCATTCCAAGTGTAATTTCTATTTCACCATCAACTTAAGTACTCTCTATAGCACTGTCAACCAAGTATTGAATTACTAGAATAATCTAATGTATTTTTTAATGAACCCCATCTGATCTTGTTAGAGACTCTTTTCCTTTGCTAAGCAGTATGCACCCTTCTATTAATTCCTCAACCTCATTATTATTAGTTCCCGCTAATGGATTCATCTAACTAGCCCCTTTAACTTCAAGTTCTTAACCAAAAAGTATCACTTAAAAAAAATCATTCCCTTCTTACATCCTCCTTTTGCTCATGTGCTTCAAAGAAAATTTTTTTACCATTTTATACTCCACTCTAAGACCTTAAATCTCCACCTCGATTTTACACTTTAAGGGTCTCAAATGAGGTACAACCTTTAAATCGTGCCTCTCCTAAGATGTCTCTTCCCATAGTCACTTACCAACTAATCATTCTCTTTTATCAAATAGTAAATTATTTCCTAACTATACATTATACTTAGGATCCATCAATAGTTATCAAAATTATGTACCCACTTCAACTTAGTTCCTGCTTAACTCTTCAATCTTTTTAATTCACACTTCCTTCAACTTTCGGAAGAGATAATCATATATAATTCAACTTCTAAAAAAAACTCTATTTGGTAATTTACTCTCTTTCCTAAACGTGTATCTAGCTTTAACTCAACCTTTTCACTTATTGTTTCCATTCAAACCTTAATTCATTCACCACCAACTAGGGTATGCTTACCAGTAATTCTTATATAGTTCATCATAGTAGTAATAGTTAAGTACTTTATTCTCCACTATAACTTCGAATTGATTACTCTTTCTTTAACGATAGTAATTACGTCGTAAACCTTTCGTAGAGTCGTTTGAGCATTCTCAAATCAATCGAAAAATTTATCTACAATTATAAAGTCCCTTTTTTCAAGTTCCTAATCTAACTTAATCACTTAATTTCTTTCAATAATAACTTACTTAACATTGTCCTTAACTTCTACTTGAACTTTCCAAAGATCTTATCCACATAAACTTTCTTTTTTGGGGTTGATCGTACTTCAATTTATTATTCTTATAATATCTTTCTAATCCTTTACATAACTTCAAAAGTCAAATCTTCTATTCTTTCCCCATGTTATAAACTTTACACTTCATATCCAATTCATCTCTCTTTTACTTAGAAATTTCTCAAAGATACACTTTAAATAACTCTCTACCCTAAGAATTTCTAAGAGTGCCCCTATCTTCTATCCTTATAACCTTTAGTGCTTGCATTAACAAATTCTCACTTCCGATTCTTAAACGAACAGTTTTCTCCAAATCTCCAACTTTCTACTCATTTATTCACAAAACACCTTGATTTGTACTTAGTCTCTCATTCCAAAACTTGGATTTCAATCTCCTTCCTAACTCACATTCTTATATTTCTATTTCTTTTTCTTTCTAACCATTCCATCAACATTATTAACAATAGCTTCACACTTTCAAGATTAGACTTCAAAGAAAGTTCCGACTGAACATTAGTCAAACACTATTCCACCAGTTCTCATATTGAATTTAATATACTATTTACTTATGCTCATCCTTACTAATTTATTCCATCACCCCTTTATCCTACTAAAAAAAACCTATCATATTGTATACGGAAATCCTTCACTTGACTTATTTCACTATTTTGTTCCTTTCTACCACAACTTGGCGGTAACATGACTTTCCTTACTTCTTACTCAATCTCTCATCATTTGGCTCATTAAACTACAATATCTTCATTCCCTATTTCACCTCCATCTTTCTAAAAAACTTTTATAATTCACTCTACTTTCTTGATTGAACAACATTTTTTAACTACTTCTCTTTTTCCCGTTTCTTCTTTCAGTCTGATTAGGTGATCAAAACTTCCAGAAGACCATTGAAATTTCATCTCTGCAACTTTCCTTACCGAATCCCATGTCTTACTATATGACATACATCGAAATCAAATAGTTTCCTTTAATTTACTATTACCAATAGTCCTCAAATAAGGTATTTCACATTCACATCATGCAATCTACACCATTCTTAGGCACCTCTTAATCCATTCATGATTTCCGTTTTCTTTCTTACACTTAATAAAAAATCTATTATCATCTCCTTAATGCTTTTCGATTACCTCTTGGTTTGATTAAGATCTTTACTTCACTTTATATTGTACTTCATTACAACTTCAAACATTTAGTAATATTTATTTTTTATAACTATCTCTTTCATTAATAATTTCTACCAATTCTTTCTTTTTCTAGTTCACCACTAACTTCATTGATTCTTAAATTACTAACTTTTCTCTTGCAATTTCTCCCTTAGTTTCGTATTCTATACCTATATCTCTCTCACCATAGTTATTCTAACACTTTTATATATCACAAAATCCTTGATCTCCAATAGAACGCCTTTTTTACATTTCTTTTGTTACGCATATACGTCATACTTTCACTAGTCATCAATTTTTCTAATACTTCCACTGCGACTAAAACAAGTCATTCACTAATCTTTAGCTTTCCAAGTACTTCAAATACTTTAGCTCATCATTACTTAATTCTCACTAGGTACTAAGGGCATTCTTCAAATTTATATCCTCCAATAAAGCAAAACTCTTAAGCTCCTTCAAGTAACACTAACCACTTAACCAACAATTTGCTTCTACTTCTTTTTATACTCGTAGTTTCATATATATTCCTACCTATACTTTAATCATCTTTTGTAACGGCCCATCCCAGGTTGGCCACCCCCGAGATAGTGTCATTACATTTTGAAAATCCGAGCACGACACATATATGCAACAATAAAAATAAAACTAACAGAAATTTTTACTGTAACCCTCAACCCTCAACAGGGGAGGTACATCAATCTGATATTAATTTAAACATAATATAAAACGTAAAATGCATGAATATTTACAAATAAAAAAATTTTATTTCATTTTCTCATATGTCTGAGGATGTCGACACGTATGTGGCTTACAGAAAATGATTTCGTCTGCCTCTCAACTCACCAGACTATTTGTCTGTTTACTACCTAAAATCATTATACAATGAGGGATGAGCTTCACAAGCTCAGTAAATTAAATTTACTAAAAGTATTCAATATGTATAACTAGCCCTTTAATATTTAAACATTTATTTCTCATATGACTGGATAATAGCAAATAGTCTAACATTTGAATAATTCATATCATATCATATTTTTGTCTTTTTCTCACTGTAACTGTCTCTCTATGGGACTCATTTATCTACAAATAAATATACAATATCAACAACATTTCATTAAAAATATTAACATGTAAAACAGATGCAATGCATGAATTATTATTATTAGGGAACGTCTTCCCACATGTCGGCATGTTTTTATTATCTTAGACTGGCCCCCTCCCAGTTCTTTTATTTCTAGCATATACGGCTGTCATGGTATTTATTTCCAGCATATACCGGTTGTCACGATGTCCCTTTTATTTTCAGCATATACCGGCTGTCACAGTTTTTCAATTAGACTGCCCCCCCGGTTCTTTCGGTTCTTTTATTTAATGCATATGCATATGAACAATGATATAAAATATGCATATGAACAGTAATATAAAAACCACATGAATTCAAAATATTTAAATTTAGCTATCCTGTCTTTCTCCAAATTTCTGCTTGATAAATTTCACAAATTTCTTCTCCTCATATATCACATCAATTTATTAACCAAAATTAGTCAAGAATTTTATTTATCACTATCATTATTAAATAAACTCATTATTCTAATAATATTTATTTTCATATAATAATTTTCTACATGTCCAATTTTCGTATCGCACATATCAATCAAATTTTTATCTACCACCAAAGCATAAGCTAATAATTTATTTTAATATTATCACTAGATATTTTATTTTTTTATTTAGATTACTTAAAGTAAATTTAACTCACCACGTAACACTTAAAGCTACCTATGGATCACCTCCTTGCCTTTCCTGTTCTTTTCAGTAATTTCCTCTGGTTGCTAATCGTCAACACCTGACATAATATTTGTATTAAATTTCTAATTATTTCTTCAATTCTTCATAAATCACACCCTTTGAAAATTTCTACTTTGAATTCCGAGAAATTTTATGTATGCTAAAAATTCAAAAATAAACATTGAATTATTACCTTCTGTTTTTCTAATAGCTTTTCGTGACTCTCTATAAAATTCCCCCGTAAATCCCTTCAAAATTTTGTTCTTTCAACCTTTCTTTGAGTCCCCAAGTGTTTAAAGAAAATGAATAATTTGAAGGAAACTAAACCAGATTTGTTAAGTGTTAATTAATTTTTACGTATTTTATATATATAAGTAAAACTTATCCAACACAATTTTTTAGACTTGTCCTACATGCATTTAACTTGGCAGCTAACTCCCCCAAGGCTTCCATGTTTTACTACTTGTAAAGCATGCACCCATTTATCTTAATTTGGCAGCAGGTGTTGCCACCTGCTACCAGGTTTTTTTTTTTTTTTTTTTTTTTTGTTCTTTCTTCTTTCTTCTGGGACGTTCCTGGACGTCCATAATTTTTTTTTTTTTAGAATTTAACTTTTCGCATTTAAAAATATCTATACATTATTTTAACTCTATGTCATATTTATTAAAGTACTTCTTTACCCTTACTTAATAAATACGGGTATTACACCTTTCTCAAGTATCACTTCTTAATAACCCTTCCAAACCTCTCCACACTTATAATATACTCACAATGCAACCTTTAAAGTACTTTAGTTCAATACCTAATCAACTACCTTTGTCTTTATACTCAACATCTAAGTATACACACACAAGCCTACTACTTAAGACTTCTTTTACTTCGAGTCTACATTTTACAACAACTATTTCCTAGACCAATACAATACAATAATTACACAATCATTAATCATTAGCACTTTAACACAACAACATGAAGAATAATCATCAAAAGATAAGTTCATATGCAACTCAATTTAGTTCACTAGCTCAATACAATTAATTCAACTCATGTCATTAAGGAAAATCAATCTTAATAATAAATTCTCATCCTTTTTCAACTAGTATCTCATCAATAAATTGTCAACAGTTGCATCTATTATAGTAAAACTTTTAAATAATTAAAACCCTTTAAAGGTCATTTTCTCATCTTTCTCCTTTCAATGTCATCATCAAACCACCAACCACACATTAATGCTTTTACTAATATAAATAACACATCAATCAAATACTTCATCGCATTAAGAAATTTTACTAACATCATATTAAACCAATCACACCATTAATTCCCATAAAAAGATATCAATACAACAATTTACAAACATCAAAAGTCACTTCAACCCAGTGTTTTCATGGGCGTTCCTAGGACTCTCCCGGGGCACGCCCAGAGGAGAGGCGAAGCAAAAACGCTCCAAGGCGCCTAAAGTTAGGCGTTTCTTTCTTGGGATGTTCATTTTTTTTGCTTGGGGCGTACTCTCAGGACACAAAAATTACGCCTCGGGCGACTGAGCATACATCCCATGAAGTTTTTTTAAAAAAAACTTAAAATTTAGGAAAAAAATGCAAGTTAAAGGTTCAAACCCATGACCTAATGAGTATCATAGGTCTTAACCACTAAACTAGTGTTCTTGTTGTGACATTATTACACTTCATAAATATATAATACATGTTATCTAGTCTAATAATAATTATAAACTATTTAATTAATCAGATACAAGTTACAACAATATAGAAATATAAGTTATACTTCATATAATTTATATATAAATATATATTAATATTTATAAAATTATAATTATCACACTATAAAAAGTTAGTAAAGTATTAAACTTTGATAAAAATTAATTAATTAATTATAATTATTTTTATTATTCTAATTAACTAATATTATTTTATTAAAATTTTGAAATGCCCCAACATATTCAAAAGACTTACACCCCAACGCCTCGCCCAACGCTTTAACCTCTAAAAACACTACTTCAACCAACATTAATTTTACACAACAATCATACATAAGTTGGCTCTACTTAAATCTCAAGACATATTACCCCTACTTAAACCATCGTTGGTTATCAATCCTAAACGACATCCTCTTTAACTATACACAACTGACTTTCTATAACCACCCTATACATCATGCTCATGCAACTAAAGTCTGGATAACTTTAAACCTAAAGCATTAACACAAAAAAAATATGTAACAACCCACCCCCGGGTGGGCCTTACCCGATGAAGTATCACAACCTTTCAGCTCCTAGCACCTAGACCTATATACAAACATACAAAACTCACCAAGAATACAAACATTCTTTCAAGTATTACAAGTTTTCAGTATCACAAATTTATATCCAAATAATCTTTACAAAACATCAAACTTTAACTAGACGCAAATAAAAGAAAACTCCCCCATTACAAGTCTCGGTTATTTTCTTTACAAAAACTAGACTATAACAAAAAGATTTTTAAACTCTTAAATAAAACTCCCAAAAGATGATGATACTGTAATCAAGAGCCTTTAAGGACTTCCACTACCTTTGACCATAATTTTTTTCGGTACTACCTGAAATGTTAGTGAAACTAAAAGGATGAACTAAAAGCTCAGTGAGAAACACACTACTAAGATGAAATCGTAATAGAAAAATTGCAATTTTAATTATAAGTGTTAACACAACTACATGTAATAAAATGCTTAAGTTTCCTCCAATTACTTTCTTATTTACTTGACAAAAAACTATCATTTAGAAAAGAGTTCATCAAATTTTTTTTTCTTAGTTTAATTTCGAACATACAATTCTTAAACATTATACACAACATAAGGTTAACAAACATATAAAGAGTTTCTGTCTCAATGCCTTTCTATTACCACAAACAACATTTACACCCCTCACTGGACTCAACATATCGCCTACCCTTCATGGGCCAATTACAATACACGCTCCTTATAGGCCAATTACAACACATGCCCATCATGGGTTAATTACAACAATGCATCCATGAAATGAAATGCTATGCAATAAAATGCACAATTATATCACTACCCTTCACTGGGCTAATCTCATCATCATGAAGATGTCTTCTCACGTAACAGTACATCCAATCATCATATTAAATCACAATGGATCCCTCTTCAAATGTCCTGTACGTCCAATAACATTTGGTACCCTTACACTCCTTGTGGGAAGGGACCTACGGCAATCTTACCACTCCCCCCTCTTATAATACAGTAACTATGTATATAGAGTGAAATGCATTCAACAATGAATGTGTACTCAAGTATTGATGCAGGAGGATCCGAGTCAGATGATGCTGAGCTGTCAGATGGCAAGTGGGCTACCTAAGCCGGTTTACATCGTTTAGAGGGCCACAAGTTTGGATTGGACCCTGAAGACCCTAGTCTGATTGGAAACGAGCTTCCGGGAAAAACTTAGTATATTATACTAAGCCTTATCATTTTTAACCCAAAAAACGAAGTTTAGACCTTCAAATTGGCAGTTTTTAGTTTTTAGGAAACTTTTTATTTTATTTTATTTAAATTCAGCCTTAATTTAATTTTCCTATTTTAGCTTTGACCTTATAAATAAGGTCTTAGGGTTTCGTAATATTATTATTGTATTTTTGGAATAAATTAAAATAAAGCATCAGAGTAGTTTCTCTGTATTGTTTTAGGGTTTTTCTTGTGTTACTCACTGTGAACTATCTGTTCGACTAGCCTATAGAATAATCGTTATTATGCTCGATGTCAGTTGGTATCAGAGCTTCAGCATCTTCCTAGGGTGAGATTTCATCAGTTTCCATGGGTGGTGATCGTGGTCGTGGTCGTCGCGGGCAGGTTCCGAACGAGGAAGCCCCACGCTGTGATCGTAACATTCAGGATGTAATGATTGAGGATTTACATAGGCAGGTTGCAAAGTTAACCCAGTGTCTAACGGCGCAGAATTTTGGTGATCGTGAGATGAAAGATCATGATTCCGATTCCAGTTTCAAAAACCCGTATTACAATCCTGCTCGATTCGGGGAACACCGTGGTCAGGAGGATCGTTATGTAGATCTCGATTTCAGAGTGGATTTGCTGCTGTTAGCAAAGTTTTCTGACCTGATACCAGAGGATCTTCCTCTTGGGTTACCGACTGAGGTCTTTAATGTGAAACACTTGAGTCCTTGTTTTGGGGATTCCGATGTGGCTATTGTGAACTCGATGACGAGTTCTTTCCAACCCGGGGTGACTGATGCAGGAGGATCCGAGTCAGATGATGCTAAGCTGTCAGATGGCAAGTGGGCTACCTAAGCTGGTTTATATCGTTTAGTGGGCCACAGGTTCGGATTGGGCCCCGAAGACCCTAGTCTGATTGGAAACGAGCTTCCAAAAAAAACTTAGTATATTATACTAAGTTTTATCGTTTTTAAGCCAAAAAAACGACGTTTAGACCTTCAAATTAGCAGTTTTTAGTTTTTAAGAAACTTTTTATTTTATTTTATTTAAATTCGGCCTTAATTTAATTTTTCTATTTTAGCTTCGACCTTATAAATAAGGTCTTAGGGTTTCGTAATATTATTATTGTATTTTTGGAATAAATTAAAATAAAGCATCATAGTAGTTTCTCTGTATTGTTTTAGGGTTTTTTTTGTGTTACTCCCTGTGAACTATCTGTTCGACTAGCCTGTAGAATAATCGATATTCTGCCCGGCGTCAAGTATTTATCAACCAACCATATCATAATTTCACAACAATCCAATCAATCATCTTCATCAAAATTTCTCAACACATCTACATCAATTTATCTCTATCTTATACCTTTTACATTCATTTCCCCACATATATTTATATATCTCCTTATACATTATTCCTTATTATTTTCACACTGAAAGTATTCTATACTCACATTTCTTATAATTCTACTATTGTGATTTTTCATCATAAATTATGTTTTTCATATTTTTATTTCTAGTCTTTACAATCTAATATGTTTACTAAAAGTAAGGTGTACTCACCTCGTTACTCCTTTAACAACTAGTACCAAACTACTTCCTTTATTCTTTAATGGTGTCCACCACTTGCACCTAGAAGTGAAACAATATATAAGTCTCATCATTATCAATTATAAAGGAATACCCCCAAGGTGTTTGCACACTTTAACCATCATGTGTGCACTACGTACAAAATCAAAATCAAGAAATCGAGGCGTTAAGCCATTTTTCAAATTATTTACTTTACATCTCAAAAACACTTTAGTTTTCATGAATAATAACAATTTTAAAGGCATTAAATCATAATTTCAAGGTATACATATTAAAATCAATTTGGAAAAGTTTTGTATTAAAAAATTGGAGATAAAATCATTTTTCTGAAAAATCAACTTGACTCAGTTGACTGGGTACTTGATCAAATCGACTAGAAAAGCTTCAAAAGTATTCTACCACTTTACCCAGTCAACTGGATGCCTTATACCATTCGAATGGTGCCCCTAATACAACCCCCAGTCGACTGGAGAAAGCCACCAATCGACTGGTTACTTGTTTTCCAACAAAATTTTCTGAGGAAAACTCAACTTTTTCTTAATACACATCTTTCCTAAAGTTATAAAAATTCACCATACCCATACCAAAAATCTCAAGTTAAAAGTTTTGAATCATTAAACCTAGCACAAACACATTTTCTTGAAACCAAAACATTTTCTTAAACTTTTTTCAAGAAAATCTTCTAATTCAAACTTCAAAAACGTAAATCTATAGTTTGGTAAACATACTTGATGATTTAAAATTAAGGAAAAAAAGAATTTACCTTGATTGTTGCAAAAAAAATCTCTTCTTTTTTTCTTTTTTTTCCTCTCTTCTTTCCTTCTTTTCTTTTTCTTTCTTATTTTTCTCTTTCTCGGCTCTTCTAGAGAGATCCATCAAAATGTTGGTCTCTATCTCCCTCTCCCATTCTATTTATACTTAAAGTTTCTCCTAGTTACTTATTCACCCTTCCACTTTACCTTCTTTCATCGACTACTCTAGTTTCTCTTTAAATTCTCAAAAGTTACCCCAAGACATGTTTTTATTACCAAAACTTACTTTATTTACTTTCTTCCAAGTCTCGCAAATCCAAATACAAATTATTTACGACTCAAAATTGAACAGGTACAAAAATTAAGTGTCATAGCGCTAAACCTCAAATTTAAAACAATTAAATAAAAGTATCGAGCTCTATAGGTTTAGTTTGGTTTCTTTCAAGTCTGGTTGATCAAATCTTGTCAAAAATCCATTTTCTTCATCTATATTGCACATCTTGAGACCAAAATATAATTCATGGGCCCTACACATGGTTTGTTCTAAAATTTGGAACGAAATCGGGGGGCTAGAGGTTGTCCCCCTTTGATAGGGTTTTTCTATAAACGAAAGTCAAATGTTGTAAGAGACTATGGTTTTATTTCAAATATTAGAACAAGAATGTGAAATCTATGCAATGTGAAAAGGAAACATACCATGGAGCAAAGAAGTGTGTCATGGGAACACCTATGATAGTGATGCGTACTTGATGGTGTAGGAGTTACATCCGTCACTTTGGTGTTACATAAATCTGCTAGGGAATTTATGAAGAAGCATTTGTGATTTCGAGTTCAATCTTTGTTGAGGATGCGATACTTGAACAAATACTATATTTGTTTTGCTCGACCTCTACTTGGGATTCGATTCTTAGAAAAGGTAAATGATGGTGTCCAACCTCCACTTGGGATACGATTCTTAGACTTCATTGGGGATTTAATTTATTTTGATCTCAACCTCCACTCAGAATACGATTCTTGAGCATCATAGATTTCAAGTCCAACCTCCTCTTGGGATATGATTCTTGGACTCTACTTCAACCTTCACTCGAGATGTGATTAGTAAACCAAATTGATTCTTTTCTATCCAACCTTCACTTAGTATGCGATTCATGAACCAAATTGGTTCTTTTACATCCAACCTTCACTTGGGATATGATACTTGGATGATAATTAATTTTGGGCTCAACCTATTCTCGGGATGAGATTCATGTGCCTTCAAGTTCAACCTCTTATCAAGATGCAATTCTCGAAATCTACTAAGGACTTTGTGTTTCTACCTTTACCTGGGATGCGATTCTTGGACTTAATTAGGGAAGCAACTGCTTCAACCTCCAATGGAGATGGGATTATTAAACCAAATTTATCCAACCTCCACTCAGGATGAAATTCTTAGATGATTAACTATTTCTAAAGTCAACCTCCTTTCAGGTTTTGATTCTTGAGCTTTTAAGTTCAACCTCATCTTGGGATGTGATTTTTGAATTCATTGGGGATAACATTGATTCAACCTCCACTCGGGATGTGATACTTAAATCGAAAATCAACTTCACTTGGTGATAACATTTCAACTTCTTTTTGTTTGAAATCCTTTTAGGATTTTTTACTTGAACTAATTCTGTTGATTGTGCTGTTAACTGGACAGATGGTGGTGGTGAGGACTTTCTTGATGCTTGATTCGGCTATCATTCAGAGACTTCAGATGATGCATGAGGCTATATCCATCTTTTCGAGTAGATATCAAACTTCAGAGGATCCACTAAGGTTATATTCGTCTTTCCAAGGTTGTTATCAAATTTCAGAAGATGTATGAGAGCTATATTCATCTTTCCGAGGTAATAATCAAACTTTAGAGGATGCACGAGGACTATATCTATCTTTTTGTGGTTTCAAACAATTTTTGGAGGATGCATGGGGGCTATACATGTCTTTTCAAGGCAACTATCATGCTTAAACTTCAGATGATGCATGGGGGCTAAACTCATATTTTTGAGGTGGCTATCAAACTTCAAAGGATGAATGAGGGATATATCCATCTTTATTAATCGACTGTGGTTGTAGGTGTTTGTGGCTATTTAAGGTTGTATATGGTTGTTCGTCATTGTTTATGATTGTGTAAGGTCGAGGCATTGACTAATTGAAGGCAATTGCTTCCTTTGGGGATTATGTTTGAATCATGGTTGAATTTCGATTTGAGAATTACTTGAATGTTATCTTGAGCTCTTTCTATAGTTGGCTTGAGTTTCCCTGTCTAGGCTAGGTTGGAAGTAAGATTCCCCCAAGTATTGGAAGCAAGATGCCCCAGTCTTGTACCAAATTACAAAATTCTTCCCTTATAATTGTTTTCATTAAACTATCTTTGGCTCGCAAATTGTTCTTTCTTTTGTAAAATGTTCTTGCAATATGTTCTTTGCAAACCATTTCCATTGCTCTTCTTGGGCTATTTGTTGTAAGCTCGACTAACAACTTTGGTGCAATCTTTGGTTCATCTCTTTAGGTGAGCATCCTGAAAATATAAATGCAAAATAAGCAGAAAGATAAATAGGAGTTGTTTTGCCTCACTTAAGAGGTCTAGGTAGCCTTAAGCATATCTTTTAGGACTTTTACTTTTCATTTGGTAAATAAGTTTTGAAAGCATTCATGTAAATTGATGTGTTTTCTTTTAAAAAAAATTATATGAAATGCATGTATGATGCATCCATAGGTCAAAAAAAAAAACACTTTCCGTTCACTTGGTTATTACCAGGTCATCCAAATTGTCATGAACATCGTGGAAAGGCGTCAAGTGATTCAAATTTTGTGCATCTAGCTTAACTGTGAGGTGGTCATGATCTTTTGGGATCAGAATGTCCATATTCAAATTTGCTAGTGTAGACACCCAAATTTATACCATTTGCTAAATGATTGTAACGACCCATCTTGAACGGGCCCACCCAAGATGGCGTTGTCATGTTTAACATCCAAGCACAACTTCTATGCAATAACTATTGCATTAATTATTTGAAAGTAATTACAACCATGCATGCACAAATACAGGACTGATACACTATTTTTAAAACTATTTTTCACTTTTCATTTCTTTTTTTTTCTTTTCTTTCTTTCTTTTCTTGTCTGAGGATGCCAACCACGAGGTCTTACCTAGACTTACTATGATCTCAGATCAAAGAATATACCAAGTTCCTACCTGCAGCCTAAAATTTATTTAAAATATATAGAATGAGTTTTACAAGCTCGTAAACTTCAATTTACTAGAAGTACTCTATTTGTATACTTCTAATCATATTTATAATCATACTTAAACTTATATTTTTTTACCAATTCTCATATCATATCATTTCTCATGTATTACAATCATCATATAAATGTCATTTATGATATAATCTCATATATTTCAATCAATAATTTAATCAATTTATAGATGTCATTTCTAATATCATCTTCATCATTTCTTTATCACAATTACCTCATCATGAGGTTCACATTCATTTCATCACAATGTTTATAATCATCTTAATGTTTCAACATCTCAATAAATATAAATGATTGCAAATGCATAAATCTTCATTTCAATTTTCACATCACATCTCATCTCATATCTCATCATATTATATCACATCCATACTATCACAAGTATGGGTATCCATTTAGGATATTCAATAGCGACGTCTTCCCATGTGTCGGCACTCTAACTTTGGGACCAGCCATAGTTCTAGCCCTGTCTCGGATCATATCCTTAATTTTCTGTGATCTTACTATGCATGTACAGTCATATACAAGCATACAATCATAACATATAATTCACATCATCAAAAGGAATCGCTTCAAAGGATTAACCCATCCTATCATAATATATATGATTATATATATATATATATATATTATGTCATTAAGAGACATTCTTCTCCCTAATTCATCAATTTCATACTCATATCATATATCACATCAAGTTCATACTCATAATCATATCATATTCTTTAAGTCTTTATATTTTTAAGAGATGTTTCTTTCTTTAGTTTATCAAATTCATATTCATAACTATATCACATTAACTCATTTATAATCATAATATATTCAATAATTTTCACATAATATCATTTATTTCAAGTTTTGTTCATGGTATTTTTCTAGCTTACTAACAGTAAATTAAACTCACCATGTTGCACAAACGGTATTTGTGGATCACCTCTTTACCTTTGGCGCTCTTCTCAGCAATTTCACCGGATTGCTCATCACCGCCTAACCATAATATCTTTATCAATTTCTTTATTATCTCATAAATCAATTTATACCCCTATATCGAGTTAATTTCATGAATATGTACGTATGTCTCATTCTAATTCAAAATTCAAAGTTTTCATGAAGCATCATTTTCTTTAAGTTTGAATCAAATTCAAACCCTTTTTAAAAAAAGTAAAAGAATTAAACTCTTAAAATAGAA
This sequence comes from Bretschneidera sinensis, assembly GCA_023935145.1. Lineage (NCBI taxonomy): Eukaryota > Viridiplantae > Streptophyta > Magnoliopsida > Brassicales > Akaniaceae > Bretschneidera > Bretschneidera sinensis. The sequence continues at coordinate 29,393,890 of CM043702.1, forward strand.
ATCTTATAATAATATTCTTGGAATTTAAAATTTACCTTTCCAAAGCCTTTTCTTCAAAATTCTTGAAATCCTTCCATGATTCAATCAATTTCCAACATAGGATTGTGGAATCGTTGAATTTCTTAATTTTTTGAGAGATTTTCTAGAGACAAAATGAGTCATAGAGAGAGAAAACTAAAATTCAAATGTTTAAAATGAAATTTTGAACGTCTTAAATGCTTATATATGAAAAAATTTAACTGACTAGCGGTCGACTGGTTGGTCACCAATTCAGTTTCTAAAATTTACAAGTAAAACTCCCATATTCTATTAGTTGACCGGTCAGTCGACCAGTTCACCCAAATCAGTCGACCGCCAATATTTAAGGTACCTCAACCACTGATCGACTAACCAACCGACTAGTCATACTCTACCAGCCGACCGACCAACAGACTGGTTAGGTCAGCAGTTGACCGCCTGGGTCGACTTGTTCCTCCTTCTTGCATTTTCAAAAAAAAATTACACTTTCTTCCTTTTAAATTTATAACTCTTTTTCTTTAAAATATCCAACTTGTGTTCTCAAAAATTGTATCTTATTCATAAACTCCAAATCATTTAATTTATGTATGCATGAAACTTGTAATAAAACTTTTACAATATTGCCCTTTCATTAAGGGTACGGGCCTTACAATAAAAATTTGTGTTCTTGGAACTCAATGAAAATAACAAAGACGATTAATTATCGCATATGATTGAGGTCCATTGCTAGCTGAGTTCTAGTATTTATCATGTCAAGGGTTAATTGATATAAGAGAACAAGAGAATTTTTAAGCCACAAAAGACGACTTTGCCAAAAGACTAGTTTTCATTGTTTTTGAGAACTTGACTTTCAAGCTTAATAACTTTCTATCCAGAACAATTTAGAACCTTAATTTATTCATCAGTAAATCTTTTAATTATCTTTCTAATGATATATTATAAGCCTCAATTTGCTAAGAGATGAATGAGAACTTAATTTTTACCAAAACAACACCAAAACTTACCAGTTTTAGTATTCTAGGCTCTTTGACTTGAAACAAACCTCTTAAATTTCTAGAAATTCCATGAACAGCCCAAAATCCAGCCAAATGAATGAGAACGACTCATTCTAAATCAAAGTCTAGAATTTGTCTCATTTTTTAATTTGTGTGAGAATTCAATTTGGAAAGTCACTAAACACTTGCATATTCTCTCTAGGAAGGCCAAAGCCTATTCTAACTAGGGGTGGCAATTCGGGTTGGCGGGTCGTGTTCGTGTCGACACGAATACGACACGATTATTAATGGGTCGACACGAACACGACACGATTATTAATCGTGTCAAGAAAACCCAACACGAACACGACACGATTATTAAACGGGTAACACGGCACGACACGCTTAACCCGTTTAATAAACGAGTTGTGTTAGACCCGACACAACACGACACGACACGTTTAACCCATATAATAAACGGGTCGTGTTAGACCCGACACGACACGCTTAACCCATTTCTGTGTCTGTGGATTGTAAAATTAGTATTAGGGTTTATTTTATATATATATATTAAGATTTTTTTTTTAATTTAATAGATATTTTTTTTAAATGGGTCATAAATAGGTCATGGGTCATAACCGTGTCAACACGACCCATCAACCCGCGACCCATTAATCGTGTTATAATCGTGTCATTTCGGGTTGGTGGGTCAACCCGCGACACGACACGATTATTCCGTGTCATAATCGTGTCGACACGATTACGACACGAACCCGATTATACTCAACACTAACACGCTTTATTTCGTGTCGTGTCGTGTCGGGTTCACGTGTCGTGTCCAAAATTGCCACCCCTAATTCTAACCCCTAATAGCATTTCCTAAACCATATAATTATCCCTTTTAATAGGCCTAAAAGGATCCTCTTCCACCTCTTTTGATTTACACATAAAATCTTAGCAATTAAACAACCAAATTTCTGATTTTTACATTCTCCCACACTAAGACCCAAAACCTAGCCTCAAAACACCCATCTAACATAAAATATATATATATATATATATATATATATATATATATATACAATCCGCACTCAATACCCAATTGAGATCATTCATCAAAATGGTCATATTTTTGTGTTCAACCAATACTTTGAAAATGGTAAGTGAAATACCCGTAATCGTAAAGTAAGGGTAAAGAAGTAATTTAATAAATATGACATGAAATTAAAATAATATATTTACGCGAAAGATTTAGTATTGAATAAAATAAATCTTTCGAAAAAAAAATTTCTAGATGTCCAGGTACAGCAAAAGAAAAAAAAAATTTATATTAGCTTTCAAAAAAAAAATGACACATAGCAGCAGGTGGCAGCACCTGCTGCCAAGTGTAATTTGGAGTTGTGCATGCCTTCCACTAAAGGCAAGTCGTGGAAGAGATTGAGAGGGGGGGCTGCTAAGTCAAATCCAAGATTTGGTTTTATATATATATATATAAGTTATATAATTTATACTTAACCGAAATTTGTTTAGTTTTCTTTCTATTACTCTTTTTCTTTAAACACTTGGGGACCGAAAGAAAAGTCGAGAAAGCAAAATTTTGAATGGGTTTACGATGGAATTTCATAGAGAGTCACAAGAAGTTATCAGAAAAATAGAAGGTAATAACATAGTGTTTATTTTTGAATTTTTAGCATTCATGAAATTTCTCGGAAGTCAAAGTGAGAATTTTCAAAGGGTATGATTTATAACGAATTGAAGAATAAATTAGAAATTTAATATGTCAGGTGTTGAAGATCTGTAACCGGAGGAAATTTCTGAGAGGAATGGGAAAGGCAAAGAGGTGATCCATGAGTAGCTTTAAGTGCTACGTGGTGAGTTAAATTTACTTTAAGTAATCAAAAAAATGAAATTATCTAGTGATAATATAAAATAAATTATTAGCTTATGTTTTCGTGGTAGATAAAAATTAAATTGATAGATATTATGTGAATTTTGGACAAGTAGAAAATGATTATGTGAAAAGAAATATTATTATAATAATGAGTTGATTTAATAATTATGGTGATAAATAAATTCTTGACGAGTTTTAGTTGATGTTTTGATACGAATTATGAGGAGATGAAATTTAGTGAATCTGGATAAGCTTTGAACCCACTAGATGTTGAACCCACTAGATCCATAGAGAATCTTTCTTCATATGAATATTCCATAGGACCCTTGTAAGGAGGGCCTTGCTCCAAGCTTTAAGGTCAACCAGCCCTAAATCTCCCTCAGCTTTAGGTCTACAGATATCAGTCCATGCAACCAAAGCCTTTCTCATGCCTGCATTCTTACCATTCCAAAGAAAGGTTCTACACATCCTGATAATCTTCTCCAATATGTTACCAGGGATTGGGAATATAGCTAGCCAGAAGCACTCCACACCTTGAAGCACAACTTTGATCAGTTCTGTTCTACCAGCATAGGATAGGGAAGAACCAGTCCAAACATTGATGTACCTAGTAATTTTCTCAATCAATGGAGAGTAATGAGTAGCATTCAACCTTGCAGAGGCAAGGGGAACCCCCAAGTATTTGAAAGGGAGGCTGCCATCCTCCATACCAGTGCTTCTTTTGATTTTCATAAGCTTTTCTGGCTTAACTCCAGCATGGAATAAGTTTCATTTGGCTGGGCTAGCTTTCAGCCCTGAACACTCACTAAAGGTGTTGACACACTTCATTAGCAGACCCACTGACTTAGCCTCCCCTCTAGCAAATAGGATAAGGTCATCAGCAAAGGCTAGGTGAGTGATTTTGAGCTTGTCACATTTAGGATGATATATGAATCCCTCCCTTTCATTTAATCTTCCCAGAAGCCTTGTCAAGTACTCCATAACCATGACAAAGAGGTAAGGGGAAAGGGGATCCCCTTGCCTAATACCTCTTTTGCCTGCAAAGAACCCCTGTAGACTGCCATTGATGGAGAGGGAGAATGTAGTTGTTGAGACACACTCTATGATCCATAACCTAAATTTTGCAGGGAACCCCAGCCCCTCAATTAGACTGTTCAGAAAATCCCATTCCACAGTATCATATGCTTTTCTAAGGTCAATCTTAATCATGCACCTTGGAGAGATCCTTTTCCTACAATATTTCCTAAGCAATTCTTGGACCATATATATGTTTTCAGCTATAGACCTGGTCTTAATAAATGCAGCCTGAGCTGGGTTAACAATATGGTTCAGACATAGAGCAAGTCTTAAGGCAAGGATCTTGGAGATTATCTTGTTGATCACATTGCAGCAGGCAATAGGCCTGAAGTCCTCTACTTTAGAAGCTTGTTTGCATTTAGGGATCAGGGCTAATGTTGAGTGATTGAACTGCTTAAGAAGTCTTCCATTCATAAAAAAATTTTGAACAACCTCAATGATGTCTTTTTTGATGACTTCCCAAGCCTTCTTGAAAAATCTGGATGAGTGACTATCAGGGCCAGGGGACTTATCTTCCCCTATACTCCACAAGGCCTTTTTAATCTCTTCCTCAATGACTTCCTTGATTAGTGTCTCAGCTTGGTTTTCTTGTATAATAGGCCCTTCTCTAATAACCTCTCTATCAATTTTTTTACTTCTGGATGATGAGCCCAGAAGGTCCTTGTAGAACTTAATGAATTCCTGAACCACTTCTGCTTCAGAGGATGTCAGTGTACCATTAGAAGACATTACTGTAGCAATATGGTTTTTACTTGTCTTCCTTTTAACCAAGGCATGAAAGAATTTGGACCCTCTATCACTGTTAAGTAGGTATTTGCATTTAGCCTGTTGGGATAGGAAGCTCCTCTCAGCTTCTACTAGCTGGAAAGCCTTCAGCTTCATACTTGCCACCATAGTTTATAATTCAGAATCACTAGGGTTGTCATGTAGCTCTTGTTGGAGAATAACCAGCTTGATTACAGCCTTACTGGCTCTCTCAGAGATATGGCTAAAGTGTTTTTCATTGAGCTTCTTGAAGTAGGGTTTGAGACCTTTCAAGTGAGAGCATAAAATGAATTGTTTAGTGCCTCTCAGAGGAGAATTATAAGAGGTTCATAGATGAACTATGTTTTAAGATTTGATCAAAACCATTTTACATGAGACATATGAATTATGTCAGATTAGTGGATATAGCACTTTAGATTGAGAAGGATGTGATGGAATTTAGGGAAATGAGAAATTAGCGGAAGAAATCTAGATTTGAGGAACCCAGAAGTGGTACTAGTATGAGTGTGCAGGGTGAGAGACCACACAGAGGAGGTGTTCCTTGTCACAGGGAATTGAAGTACAAGAGTCAGAGGCAAGCAGGATCTGTTACTTTTGTAGCTCAGAATACTATTGGTGGAACCCTTAGATTTGGGAGACAGGTTATGGGAACGGTAAGTCATGGTAGAGGAAGTAAGTATGCCACCAAGGGGAAGTGATAATCTGATGTATGATTGGGAGACAAAAGTTTGTTATAGATGTATTCAGATAAGATATTTATCCCAGAATTGCCAAAAATTGAAGTGCTTTGTGTGTAGAGAAGGTGGACATATCAATGTTGGGTGATCTTGGTGCAACTCATTCTTTTGCATCCAGTATTCATATGAAGTCTATTGAAGTATTTATTAGTCCTTTGATGCAAAATATTTTTGTTGAAGTTCCCACTAAAGATGGAGTGATAATCATAAATGTTTACAAGGGTTGTGTGATTCGTATCAGTGATAGAGAATCTGAAGCTGATTTATTATCTTTGAATATGGTTGGTTGTTCCAAAAAGAGTGTAGTGTTCAAGATATGGACATGAGGAGTGTAACTTTCAGAGATAACATAAAATACTCTCGAACTATCTTATTTTACTCTGATTGCCAGTAAATAGTTGAAGAAGGGTTGTGAGGAGTATTTAGCATACATAATCGATTCTAAAAAGAAAAATAGAAAGTTAGAATAAATCTTAGTGGTGAAAGATTATTCTAATGAAATTCTTGATGAGTTGCCTAGGTTGCCTCCCAATAGGGAGATTAAATTCTCTATTGAGGTGATACCAAGTTCATCACATATATTTAATACCACTTTACAGAAGGATGCTCGCTGAGTAGAGAGAATTAAAAAGTGCAACTTCAAGAGATGTTAGATAAACAACTTATTTGATTTAATGTATCATCATGAGGAGCCCATTAGTTTTTGTGAAGAAGAAAGATGGAACGATGAGATTGTGTATAGACTACAAATAGTTGAATAAGAACAAATACATTTTTTCCCAGGATAAATAAATTGTTTGAGCAGTGCAAAGAGTGAGAGTGTTTTCTAAGATAAACCTAATATTAGGTTATCACCAATTGAGGATAGAGAAGGGAGACGTGCCTAAGACTACTTTTGGGACACGTTATGGTCATAAGCTTTTTGTGATGTCATTTGGATTAACTAATATTCCAAAAACATTCATGGACTTGATGAATAGAGTGTTTAAACTATATCTTAACAAGTTTATGGTTGTATTTGACTTTCCAATATAATCTAAGAGGGAAGAAAAACATGTGAAACATTAGACAATGTGTCAAAGATTCTGAGGAGAGAGATGTGAAACATTAGACAATGTGTCAAAGATTCTGAGGAGAGAGAAATTATATGCAAAGTTCTCTAAGTGTGAGTGTTGGCTGAATGAAATAACTTTCTTGGAACATGTAATATTAGGAAATGGCATAACAGTTGATCCACAAAAGGTAGAGACAATGTTAAGTTGGGAGAGACCAACTAATGTGACTGAGATTAGAATCTTCTTGGGGTTAGCTGGTTATTATAGAAGATTCTTTTAGACATTTTTCTATTATTGTAATACTGTTAAATAGACTGACCAAGAAAGATGTGAGATATGAATGGTGAGGGAAGTGTAAGAAAATTTTTCCAAATTCTAAAGAAGAAACTGACTACAGCTCTAGTATTGGTGTTTCCTTCTGGTGATGAAGGATTTGTGGTGTATAGTGATGCGTCACAACAATGATTAGGATATGTGTAACATAGGAAATCTATGGCCCATACTTCTAGGAAATTAAGGATTCATCATATAAATTACCCTACTCATGACTTAGAGTTGGCAGCTATAGTGTTTACTTTAAAGATTGGAGACATCATCTGTATGGAGCCACTTGTGAGATATTCCTAGGTTATAAGAGTCTGACGTACTTACCTACCCAGAAAGAGTTGAATTTGACGGAAAGATGGTGGATGGAGTTGATTAGTGACTATGATTGTACAATTCAATTATATAAAAAAAAAATGCGAGGGTGATAGCTGATGCATCAAAAAGTTTAACTGCTATTGGGAGTCCTGATGTGAAATTGATGATAAATTTAGAGAGATACGAATGAAGTTAAATATCAGTGATAGAAGATCATGGTTAACGAATATGGTTGTACAGTCATCCATAGTAAAATGCTTTAGAGATGCTAGATTTACATCTTGGTTTTGGAGAGGCTTTCAGAAAGCCACGGGGACACAGTTACAATTTAATATAATTGTTCATGCTCAAACAAGGAGGATTATTAGAGTACTATAAGATATATTAAGGGAAATGTAATGAGTTTTTCAGTAGGTTGGGATGGCACCGATTGAGACATTGTATAGTAGGAGGTGTAGAACTACTATATGTTGGGAAGAAATTGGAGAGAAATATATCTGGTCCATCGATTATTGAGTTAACAACTGAGATGATCAAATCGATTAGAGAGAACCGTGAAGCAGCACAGAGTAGACCGAATAGCTATGCTGATACTAAGAGAAAACCTATTGAGTTTCAAGTGGGTGATTGGGTATAATTAAAAATATCTTAATGAAAGTGTGTATTGAGATTTAAACAGAAAAGGAAAGCTGAATCCAAGGTATGTAAGACCCTATGAGGTTGTTGAGAAAGTTGGGCTAGTTGAGAATAGCCTGGTTTTGCCTCCAGAGTTGAAGCAGTGACATAACATATTTCATGTTTCACTTTTAAGAAAGTGTTTACCAGTGAGAACTTTAGACAAAAAAAAAAACAAATCTTGTATAATAAAATAAATTTATTAGTTAAAGTTCAATAAGGATGTTGAAGAGATTACATGAAAGTGTGAGACAATTATGAAGAAGTATTGTTCACAATTGTTTCTTGAGTTAGGTAAGGAAATTTCTGGGACGAAATTTTTATAAGGTGGGTAGATTTGTAATACCCATAATCGTAAAGTAAGGGCAAAGAAGTAGGACACATGGCAGCACCTGTTGCCAAGTGTAATTTGGAGCTGTGCATGACTTCCACCAAAGGCAAGTCGTGGAATAGATTTGGAGGGGGGGGCGCTGCTGAAGCCAAATCCAAGATTTGGTTACATGTATATAAGTTAAGTTATATAATTTATACTTAATCGAAATTCGTTTAGTTTTCTTTCTATTACTCATTTTCTTTAAACACTTGGAGACCAAAAGAAAGGTCGAAAGAGCAAAATTTTGAAAAGGTTTACAATGGAATTTCATAGAGAATCACAAGAACCTATCAAAAAAAATAGAAGGTAATAACGTAGTGTTTATTTTTGAATTTTTAGCATTCATGAAATTTCCCGGAAGTCAAAGTGGGAATTTTCAAAGGGTGTGGTTTATAACAAACTGAAGAATAAATTAGAAATTTAATATAAATATTATGTCAAGTGTTGATGATCTACAACCAGAGGAAATTTCTGAGAGGAACGGGAAAAGTAAGGAGGTGATCCACAGGTAGCTGTAAGTGCAACGTGGTGAGTTAAATTTACTTTAAGTAATCTAAATAAAAAAAATAAAATTATCTAATGATAATATAAAATAAATTATAAGCTTATGCTTTGGTGGTAATAAAAATTAAATTGATAGATATGATGTGAATTTTGGACACGTAGAAAATTATTATGTGAAAAAAAATATTATTATAATAATGAGTTGATTTAATAATGATGGTAATAAATAAATTCTTTACAAGTTTTGGTTGATATTTTGATACGAATTATGAGGAAATAAAATTTAGTGAATCTGGACAAGCTTTGATGGATGATTTGAGGTGATTTATGATGAGAGGAATTTAGTGAAAATTTTTATATAATTTGAGAAAAGTATGATACCCAATTTAAATATTTGAATTCGAGTTTGTTCTTTTATGTTATTATTCAGATGCATATTCATATCATTGTTTATATGCATTTGCATTTAATAAAAGAAAAGAATCGGGAAGGGTCGGTCTAATTAAAAAACCATGATAGCCGATATAGGTTGGAAATAAAAAGGACACCATGACAGCTGGTATATATTGAAAAAAAATCCATGGCAGCCTGGACAAGCTGTAAAGAAAAAACCGAGAAGGAAGTCGGTCTAAATGAGAATGAAAGAACCGGGAAGGCAGCTGGTCTAAGATAAAAACATGTCGACATGTGGGAAGACGTTCCCATAATAATAATTCATGCATTGCATTTTTTTTAATTATTGTTTGCATTAATGAAATGTTGATGTGTGGTGTGTTATTGTGAATTTATTTATAGATGGATGAGTCTCACAGAGATACAGTTATGGTGATAAGAACCATCTAAATGATAGACTTTATGATGTGAACCTCATTACGAGGTAATTATTAGATAATTGATGGTCTTAAGATGAACCAATAAATAAGAGGAAGAGATTGATAGAGAATGGATATTATGACATGTGTAGTGATAGTAGAGTGCTAGTATTAAGTTGTATGAGATATAAATGATTAAATATGGAAAGACCTTTTATATAAATGATTACTTCTAGTAAATTTAATTCACTGAGCTTGTGAAGCTCACCCCTCCTTGTACAATGATTTCAGATAGCATACAGGACAAATAGTTTGGTGAGTTAAGGTTCAGATAAAATTATTTTTTGTAAGTCACATACGTGTCAATATCCTCAAACTAATCAGAAAATAAAATAAAATAAATTTATTTGTAAATATTCATGCATTTTACGTTGTATTTTAAGTTTAAATTAATATCAGATTGATGTATCTCCCATGTTGAGGGTTGAGGATTGATGTAAAAATTTCTATTTGTGTTATTTTTTCTATTGTTGCATATATGTGTCGTGCTGGAATTTTCAAAATGTGATGATACCGTCTTAGGGGTGGCCAACCTGGGATGGGTTGTTATAATAAGTAATGAACAATGCTCGATTTTGTTCATCGATCAAACACAATGAAACAACATCTTTTTAAGAGTTCTAAAGAGATTACCACCCGATTTCGAGGAAGGAGATGAGTCTTCTGCCTTGTAATTTCATGCAAAGCTACTTAAAGAAGATTCTAGGAAGTAACTTTTTGATCTTCGCAAGAGTTTTATAGCCAATCAAGGTATAAACTCAAGTACACACCCTTGTATATCTCTCTTGTTATTTTGCTATCTAGTTTGATTTAAACCAGTTTTTGCTTGTTTTAATTCATGTCTAATCTTTTTTCATGATATATATATATATATATGTGTGTGTGTGTGTGTGTGTGTGTGTGTGTGTGTGTGTGTGTGATCGGTTGAATTTATTTGATTGTTCTTTTATTTTAGAACTAGTCAAGTTGAAGGTTAGAATAAAATGTTGAGACAAGGAATAAGATTCTGAGCCAACCTCTAACCGCCTTCAAAGTGGCGGTTGGGTTTGTCTGCCACTTCAATGTGGCGGCCAGACAATATTTTCTCTTTTCTTGTTCGTTTCAATTTTTGTTTGTTTCTATTGACTTGCTTGCATATCTTCATTACTTTTAACATGTTTTTATGACTCACATAACATTTAGAAACTCCATGATTGTATGATCTAGGGTTCATCATGCATTAAATTTGTTCCTATATTCAAGTTTAAGTCTATGTTTGATTATATTCTCTCACATTCTTCTTTCCCTTTGATTGATTATCTAATCGTTACTATCATGTTTCTAAGGTCATCTTGATGATTAAATTATGTTAAAGTCATTGTATTTATCTTTGATCACATGTTTTATTTGTTTAGGTTAGGATTTTGGCATATTAAACCCTAGATTTCATAGCTTGTATGATACTTATCATGTTATAAGTGCTCCATGATTTTTTCCTTGATAACATACTTGATTTGATTGAGATAAACTACTATTTTTGGTTGATAATGTTTGATGAAGTTGCTTCCCTCTTATGATTCTCATATATCTTGCTCACTTATGTGTTAACTTTGATCGATAATATGCTTATACTTGCATATTGAGATTATGCGTGATCTTGTTTGAATGAACCAATGAGATGCATTATTGATGAGAATAGTTGTTGCCTTTGTTTATCTATTATTCATGGATGGATGAATGGAGTTACTTTACCCTTTTTTATACTTGCTATGGATGAATAGTTTACTTTTATGCACTCGTTGATGGATTATTTTATTTGCTGCTTTTGTTTAAGTTTACATATTTTTCTTTACATTTGTAACGTTGCGGTTACGAGATTTTTATTTACTTTCTTTTATTGCTTTCTTAGATTGATGTAATTTTAGAGCGGAATATATTGGCCGCTATTCCTCTTGTAATTGCATTTAGCTTCTCACATCTTTAACTGTTATAGATGGATTATATATCTCGTTATTACTTGATCATACATTGTTTGTGCTCCTATATCTATTGCATGCTTTCTTGATCACTTAAATTAAGAAAAACAATTGATTAATAATTGATAAATATAAAAATAATCCATTTGACCAGTGGCTAAAGGTTTCTTGGTCCTTATCAGTATCTTGACCTACACCACCATTTGTCAATTAGTAAAGGGGCTCTCTCTAGGAATGCTCTTTTAGGTCGGGACACACTTCCCACACTTTTTCCTTATGTTATCCAAGTATGAAGTAACAACGATGGGTAAGGAATCGTCATTTGACCTTGAAAGAGGCCAAATCCCTTGTCATTGATCTATACATGAGATTCTAGGCAAAGGAGGTTCAGATAAGAGGAAATAAAGAATTAGAGCTTACTTTCTCACCTAAGCCAAGCCTAGCCCTTTATATCCTAAGAAAAGTACTTAATTTTTAAGTAAAATTACTACTACCATACACAATGCACATAACTTACAAAATAACCAAACAATAGTGTAATTTAAACAAACACCACAATCAAAAGGGAATTATGTATGCTTGGGAGATTACTAATCCAACATTCATTTGTTAGACAATATTGTCCTCATAAGGACAATAAGCTTGACCCAATTGAATATTTTTCAATCAACCATTTGTAATGGCCATAAAAACATAAATCTAAAAGTGGAAGTAAATAACATGGCAAAATACAAAAACAAACAAGGATATTATTTTCTAAATCGTATTGTAAAAATATCAATTAATTCAAAGGAAAAACATGCTGATCAAAATAGGAGAAAACAAGGAAAAAATTTTGCCTGGGTAAAGTTTGAGACGATCGGCTCAAAGGTGAGACCAATTGGTTCGCTAGCTAAACCAATCAGCTCCCATGGGGGCCTAATCAGTTCACATGCTTCAGGTGAAGAATTTGCATAGAAAATGTAATAAAACATTCATTATTCATCCAAATACATAATTATAAACTGGATCTATCCTACCTATCATATAAAATTATACATGACATAAAGTACTAAGTTAGAAATCAAAGCATTTTTATCAGATATATCAATGTGATTTAAACATCATGTCATCATCCGTTTCAAGAAACGGAGAATATCGTGACGTATATGTAAACAATAAGAAATTACTAACCTTTCAAAATGATTTTGTAAAGAAACATGTAGGACTTTGGTGCTACCCTCAAATATCCTCTTAAGTCCTTTGGATTGGCGAAATTTGAAGCCTTGAACTTGCTCTTAAAGAGAACCAATTACAAAGAAAGAGTATATGAATTTTGGCTAGTGTTTTGAATGTGATGGTGAGGTGATTTTTGAGATCTCAACCTATTACACAAGTTAACCCGAAATGAACCCCAAAGGACAGTTTTTACAAATAGAAATTGTTAGAGTTTCAGCTAGGGATGAAGAATGTGTGTTAAGAAAAATATGGATTGGGGAACAAAGGAATGAATGTTGGTTAATATGTTGTTGCGGTTGTAACAAAATTGAATTTGTAACAGTTTTGTCTGGTCCTGAAATCATAATCACAAGATTGTAGTTGTAACGACCCATCCCCGGGTGAGCCCTACCCGATGAAGTATCATCACCTTTCAGTTCCGAGCACCGACTTATATGCATACATACAAATTTATGCAAAACAACAACAATTTACTTTATTACATTTTCAAAATTTTGCAATTTCCACTAACCAACTCAAATAATCTACAATGCAAGATTTATCAAAGTTTATAAAACTTACAGAAGACATTAACAAAAGAAAACTTCCCCACTACAACTAACTTATACGTCTTCTCTTACAACAATTAAACCATAATCAAGAATTTAATTCCTAAAAAAATCCCAAAGACGACAAGTGCTTTAAAAAGGGATCCCTTCAACCTTGGCCATAGAACTTCGACTGTTTTTCTTGAAATGTTAGTTTAAATAAAAGAGTGAGCTAAAAAGCTCAGTGCGTAAACAACTTCCAAAAAGTAATCGTATTGAATGAAATTCATTAATCTTAGTTATAGTTATATCATATAATTTTTTTTAAGTTTAGTGAGTATAAATAATAAAATCCTTGAGTTTCCTCCTATTAGTTCTCTCAAATTCTTAATTAGAAGAAATAAACCATTACTATAATATTTCGTTAATATTCTCAAGGTAAATTCAACATACAACCCTTATCACTCTATACATCACATGAAATCAAATATATAAGAAAACTCAATCTCAAAACTTTTCTATCATCACAATTAACATTCATGCCCTTTTACTGGGCCCAACACAATACACGCCCCTCATAAGCCAATCACAACATGCGTCCCTCATGGGCCAATCATAACATACGCCCCTCATAGGTCAAATATCACAATGCATCCATGAAATACAATGCAATGTACAATCAATCATTGTCCCTTACTAGGCGGGGTCTTGTACATCCAATATCTTTCGGTATCCTTACACCCCTTGTAGGAAAGGGACCTACTGACCTCACCCATCACTCGCCCCTCAATAATATACCTTCAAACAATTGTTATGATGCAAAATGCGTTCATGATGAAATGATTGAAATCAACATTCACTAATCAATCAATCACTAAATCACAACAATCCAAACAATCTTTTTCAACACAATTTCACAAATTACACAATCCCAATATAACTATACCAATTCAAATTCCAAACTCAATCTCATACATTAACATCTAAACCTATATAAGATTCTCATAACAAAACAATCCTTAAACCAATGTTTTATATACTTCATAAAATTCTAGTATTTATATTTGTCGATGTAAATCATATTTTTATTCTTTATTACTATTATACAATTTAATATGCTTACTAAAGGTAAGATGTACTCACCTTTTAGAAACAAGCTTAATCCTGAACCACCTCTTTGGCTCTTGATAAATCTTCAATTGATCCTAATGAAACATCATTTGATTAAAACAACCAAAAACATAGATAATTAGACAACATCTACTAAAGTTAAAAGTCTAAAATCCTCAACTAACTCATTAAGTCATCCTCTAGGACTTAGAATTCAAAAAAATAAGAAATCAAAGTATAAAAATCTAAATAAAAAAAACAGGGTTGCACAATCGACTGTCCAAATGCACAGTCGACATTGAAGCTCTCGAGAAGACAACACAGTCGACTATCCAAATGCACAATAGACTATGTTGGAGACCTAAAGTCTCTGTCTCTTGCACAATCGACTATGCAATTATCATAGTCGATTGTCCTAAGACAAGAAAACCAAGAAAAAGCACGAAAATCAACTTTTTCCTTCCCAAAACCCTTTTAATCCTTCATAAAAATCTTAACCCTTTCAGAAACACAAGTTTCTATGGTTCCTAGTTGAATCTTTACAACACTTATAACAAATTTCAACTTGAAACTCTCAAATCACCCAACCAAACTCAAACCTATTTTCTTGAAACCAAAACTTGTTCTTCACAAAGTTTTTCTTAAAAATCTTACTTCAAAGAACTCAAATCTTCAAACTAATAAACTTAGCAATTAATGTAAAGCAAAAAAAATTCTTGCCAAAAATCTCATACCCTTTTTCCTTTTCTTCCTTTCTTTCTTCATTTTTCTCTTATCTCTTTTTCTCCTTTTTTCTCTCATCTGTCTTGAAAATTCTAAAAAGAACCAACATAAAAGTGTTGGTCTCTCTCTCACTCAACCCTATTTATACTCAAAGTCCTCCTTAATTGCACATTAGGTTTTTAACTCTTCTTTTTTTCTGGTAATTACCCCAAAGCTCTTTAAAACTCGACATTTCCCCCAAGACTAGATTTTATTACTAACTCTACTTTAATTACTTGTTCTCAAGTTCCATAAGTCCAAGTACAAATTAAATTCTAACTCGAAACTAAATAAACATATTAAAAATGCATCGAAAAGAATTCCCATGATTAAAAATATTAAAATTAGGTACTGAGCTCTAAAGTAGTTGTGTCAAGAAGCTGTTGTTTGTGTAACATCTGCAAGCCGATTGGTTCGTTCAATGGGCTGATTGGTCCGTTGACCAAATCGATAGACCCAAGGCCTAAGTTGATCGGCCCAATGGGCCAAAACAGGCTTTTGGGTAGGGTTTTGTATTTTAGATATGTTTCTATCTTTGGCGTGGGTTTTTCGCTTACCTGGGATGGTTTTTGGGCTTTAAGTTGGGTTTGTAATTGGTTCTTTCTCAAAAATAAAGTCTTAGTTCTCGTTTTTGTCCAAATCTGAGCATTTTCTAACTAAATTCTCATCACCGGACTTCACATGTGGCTTATTCTAAAATTTGAAACGAAATTGGGTGCTTACAGTTTATCCCCCTTTAATTGAGCTTTTTAATAAGTGAAAGTCAAATGTTTTGAATGAACACTATTATGTTTAAAATGTTAGAACGGTAATGTGTAGTGTATACAATGCACAAACTAAAACATGCTATTGGGCAAGAGGTATGTCATGGGAACACCCATAAAAGTGGTCCATACATGGGATAATGGAGCTAGCGTCTATCATATGATTGAGTGATGGGTGCTTTGAGGCTTTGATTTTTTCTTTGGTCTAACCTTCTCTTTGGGATGCAATTCTTGGACTGAAAATTGCTCTTGGTGTCCAACCTCCTTTAGGGATTCGATATTTGGACTCCAGTAAAGAACACCAGTTCAACCTCTACTCGGGATAAAGATACTTGAACCAAAAGCTAAAAATGTTAGTTCGACCCAAAGGAAATCAATCTGAGAACAAAACGAAAATATTAAAAAATTTATATTCCTACAAACCCAAATCACCTTATCATTTACATGGAACACATATTATTTGAAAATGCAACAAACTTTTTAGAATCGTTACCTTTGATTCATTGTATTCTTGATCTTTTTGCATGATTCCAAGAATGTCTCAAAATTTCTTGTGTTCCCGAATCCACAACAATCACAAAATTATGTGATATCTATGGTTTAGTTCACATAGGGCAAATCCTGAATTAGGATTTCTGTTTATGACTTTTCTCTCTTTGGGATTAGAATATGCTAAAATCTTTTAAGAGAAACTTGTATGTAGAATAATGTGCTAATAAAAATCTATGCACTAATAAACTATTTATAATGTTAGAGTTATTTACAATTAATCATTAATTGCAAACTAAACTCCTGCTTTATTTCTTAATTACTCATTGTCCCTTTTGTGTGTGACCCTTTTTGTAATTTCAACTAGAACTCTTTCCAATTAATTAAAACCCCTTGTAATTTATTTTGTATCAAAACCCTTTTTTATTATCCATTTTATGAGAATTAATGAATTTTCTATTAAATTAATTCTCAGGGCTTCTAAAATCATAAGTGACACCTAGCAGTATATCATGACTACCCAGACAGTGTGAGTTTGGTTGTGAAATCTTGAATCTTTCTGTTATCAGTTACCTTTCAATTCAATCATTCCATCATACAATATCCCAATTAAGCTAATTAGGGTATAAAATTACCATCAAACCCTTAGCATTAATTATATGAGTCTGGATCTCGAAGACTATAACTCTAACGGTGAAATTAGAAACTCTTTCCTAATTCTCACCTTGCATTGGCCAAGGAACTTCCTGAGTTATATCTTAGTAGATCACATAGGTCATTCTCATTTTACTTAAGAGTGATATATCCATTGTTGTACACTCACTTATCTTCATATAAAACCCATTATACCTAATTACTACTTATTAATGATCCACGAATAAAACCATATTAAGGCATTGTTTGGGAACCTATTTTAAGTGGGATTAAAGAAAAAAAGAAAATTTTTCTTTAATCCTACTTAAAGTGGGTTCCCAAACATCTTCTAAATAGTATCAAAGTTTAATAAGTCAAATACAAATAACCATGGTGTCTCAGATCTAAGGATCACATGCACAACAGTAACATAAGAACTACCTATTGACAGGCAAATAAAACTCCATGTAGGTGTTCTTAAGTCAAGTCATGTTCAATGAACTAATTCTTCAATGAGCACCAACATTCTTGTTTTAGTGTCTCTCACACGAGCAACATTAAGATCAGTCACCCTACCAACTTAGAAAACATAGTATGTACCAGTCTAACCAGATTACTAACGTTCAATTAGTATCCTATAACCAGGAACATTTAAGAATAAAGCTTTCGAGAACAATAGGTCTCATAATTATGATCTCATCATAATCCTATCTCCATTACTCGTATTCTATTGACTTAATCATGATAACATAAATTAATAAATATTCATGATAATTAAAATTTTACATTAATATATACGATAGTGTAATAAAGTTATATTATTTGCTTACCTCATGTACATCACATACTTTAATAGGCAATAAAAATTTCTTAGGAGTCTAGACCTTACAATAGCGCAAAAAATTTACAATGTTAAGAAATTATTATATTAATTATAATAGTGAAATCTAAAGAACAATCATTCCTAATAATTTTCGTTTTGGAACTTAATATTTAATTTTGTGCAAGAGGAATTTAGGTATTTATGTTTAGATCTCATCATATAACATGCATCAAATACGTATAAATAACATATAATCTAATCAAATGCATAACATACATACATTACATGTGTATATATACCTAAGTGGATGACTACGAACTTTTTAAGCATGATTTACTTGAGCCAATTAAGTAAATCACTTGGTAAAACCCTATGTAATTATTACATGAATATATCGCATACATTCATGGGTCTTCAATCTTCAATGGTCCATCATGCTTCCTTGCGTACTCCTTGATTTGCCTCAATTAAATCCTATCTAATCCTAAGTAATAAAAAATATATAAGAAACCTTGATCATAAGTTAAGGGGATTTACATTGGAGGGAGATAGAAATTTACATTGAGAGAAGACAAAAATTGTGAGGTATGCAAATCTCATTTAAAATTGAAATACCAAAAATAATGCAAACAAATTTAACCAATTTCTAAGGTATAGGTCCAATATTCATCCACTCATACAATCAAATTTCATAATAAAATAAAATTAATTCTATTCTAGTTATGGCTTTATTCTTAGATTGCATTCCTAATTTCATTATTTTTCTTAAAAGCCCTCAATCGTATTTTAAATAATATTTAGATTTTTTAATCATTAGAATTAATAATTCTAATATGACAATATGACTTAATCTTTCTAATGCTTCTGAAAACACCGAAATCCGATTTAAAATGAGAGAGTTATGATCGTTTGAAGTTGGACCAGAAAATTTGTTTGTGAGAGTAGACTCTCGAGTTCTGTGAGTTGACTCTCAGGGTTATCTACTAATTTTTACAAGTTTTTATCCTAGAGAGTCGACTCCTAGAGAGTTTTCTGCATATTTTCACACGATTTCTCGTGTTTTTCATCCCAAATTCAATTCAATTTAATCCAAAAATAAAATTTTTAATAAACTAAATTTAATTTATCCAATCCATATTGATTTATACTTGTTCCTACAACAATCTTATTGTCATTTCATGATAATAATCAAATCAAAAACGATTTTTGAATTTTCTTAACCTAGGGTTTCATAAACCCTAATTTAATTTTTTTTATTCTTCAATTTTACAATCATAAGAATTCTAAGATCAAATATATCAAGCCACAACAATAGAATTAAAGCTCATCCTAATAATCTATAAAGTTGACTCTGATACCACTGTATTCATACAATGTTAGAGATTTATAACTTTGATTTAATTTAATTCTTCGAACTCTCTCTAATAGCCATCTAGTTTTTCTTACTCTTATAATTGCCCTATTGTGTGTGACTCTTTAGGTTCAATATCGCGCTGGTAGTAGGTCGTAACTTTTACGTAACAATTGGATCTCGTTCAATTAATTGAAACTCCTTTTAATTTTAATTCGAATTAAAATTATTTTTAATTCCCCCTTTAATTAAAAATTAATTACAATTAATTTTTAAAAAATTTTACAAATCATGATTGACACCTAGGAGTATGTCATGACTACATAAGCAATATGAATTTAGTGTGAACCTTTCTATTGTCAATTACCATACAATTAAATCCTTCCATCATGTAATGTCCTTGATTACACCTAAGGTATGGAATTATGGTCAAAATTTAATTATTTAATCACATGTATCTCGATCTCAAGTCCATAACTTAAATGAGGAAATTAGAAACTCTTTTCTAATTTTCACCCCACCTTGGCCAAGAAATTTCTAAGTTATGACTTAATCATATCACATATGACATTCTCTCTCTATTACTAATATTGATGGATCCTCTATTGTACAGTCACATATTTCTATGCATAAGTGGTCACACCCAATTACTACTCTTAAGTGATCTACGATTAGAATCACATTTAAGTAGCACCAAAGCATGATGACCTTATACAAAAGGCATTCATGGTGCCTCAAGTGTAAGGATCACTTGCACAACTATAACGTAAGAACTCCTATTGATAGCCAGTAAAATGTTTATTAGGAATTACTTAGTAGAGTTAATTTGGTGTATCTGTTCTTTAACAAGAACTTACATAATTTCTTTTACTGTCTCATACACTAGCGAGCATGAGATTAATCACCCTCAACTACTTGAGGAAACATAATATGTAATAATCTATCGAATTCACTAATGTCCTTAATAGCGATCCTATGATTAGGAACATTTAAGAATAAAACTTAAAGAAATACATCTCATTATGATGATCTCATCATTGTGCTTATTTTCATTTCTTTTATTCTATGGGGTTTATCATATAAACACATGCAATGTAATTTGTAATGAACACGATAAATATTATAAATGTCATAAATAAATGAATAAGATTAATTACAAGTAATATGCATAGATATCAAATGTTATTGGCTTGTAGGGCATAGTACTATCAGTAAAGAACTCAGAAATAAGACGAGCTAAAGAATGGCCAAAGACATATGGACGAAGCCGAGGAAGTCTCAAGAGAGAGTTTGGGTGCAAAATAAGTAAAGTGAAAGGTGGACCCCTACCCATTCATATTTGTAAGATTTCCATAAATGTGTTAATTTTCATCTTAGTTCTAAGCATCCGTAAGAAGGCCACATAGCCTACCTAGGGTAGTGGAAAAGCCACTGTAATTAATTAAGAGTTCTCAACTGTTGAAAAGCAAGTATCGAAAGACGATGATAGATCCCCCTCCATGGAACATATCGATAGTCGAAGATCGAGGTGAATGCCCAAAATGGCCATTCACCCTTCACAAGTCCCCAATGGTCGAGGATAGAGGTGAATGCCCAAAATGGCCATTCACACTGTACAAGTCCCTAATAGCCGAGGACCAACTTGAATGCCCAAAATTACCATTCGCCCTGTACAAGTCCTCAATGGTAGAAGACTGAGGTGAATGTACAAAATGGCCATTCATCCCGTACAAGTCTCCAACGACCAAGGGAATGCCTAAAATGCCCAAATTGCCCATTTACCCCATATAAGTCCCCAACAGCCTAGAGCTAAGGTGAATTTTCAAAATGGTCATTAATCCGTACAAGTTCCCAATGGCTAAAGACCAAAGTGAATGCCCAAAATGTCCATTCACCCTGTGCAAGTCCTTTCAACGATCAAAGATTGAGACGAAGGCCCAAAATGGCCCTTCATCTCGCACGACCCTCAATGGACAAGGATGACGACCTCAAACAGGATGACTATTATTTCCTTAAACCAAAAATTTGACGTTAAGGGAGTGATGGGCATATGATATGGGTAAAATATACCAACCCAATAAGAAATCGACACATGGCAACCCTCAAGGACACTAAAATAATTTCACACCCCAAAGGAAAAGGACACTTATGAAAGAGCATCATCTCCTACACTCTACTCAAGGGCAAAGTAGTAAGTTCGCTAAGGAGGACCCCACCATCTTTTCCCATTAGAGTAAGATTCCAAGCCCTATATAAAGGGCACATTGCTCTTCTCACTTTTAAGTCATCCATTGACTTAAGCATTAGATGATCCTCTCCGGAGCACAATAGTCTGGGTGGCTTCCATTTCAGGGACTTCAGACTGAACCTAAGCGTAAAGGATGACTTAGATTAAGTGACTCTAACCTGACCTAAGCTAGAAGGACGACGTGAATTGACCAAAACTGACTAAACTGAAAAATGGCATCAACACCAAAAATAAACATTTTTACTTTTATTATTGTTGATGAAAATTATATGTCACAAGATATTTTAGTTATCCTCAACAAAATATAAAATTATTTAGTGAAAAAATAAATTGTCACCCATATACATTAAATGTCACAAAAAAATTGCTTTCCATCTCGTTTTGATGGAAAAATTTGACGTTAATTTGTCACATTACATTTCTTCACCTAAAATTAATGCACCTCAAAATCTATGACGATATCTAAATTTCGTCAATATAAATACACTTTTAATGATAAAATTTCACGTCTCATTAAGAAATTCGTTGTAAATTGACACATTTGTTGTCATGAAAGGTGACTCACAATCATTTCACAATTATGAAAAGTTTCATAATCCTATATAAAATATTTACTAGTCCAAATATCATAATTACTATATTTTTCTTTTTTTTTTTTTTTTTTAGATCTTACACTAATTTAATCATCAAATATTCATCGGAAAACAAAATGTGAGCAACTACTTTTTTTGTGCTACGGTCCTTGATTGATCTGAGCACCGTCCCAATTGACACCCGGAGCTGACAGTAAGCGGGTTTTCACATATTTTGGCGTCATCACTTTTGAACCTCTTAACCACATATGATGAAGTCTGTTAAAAAAAGAACCCCATAAAATGATAGAGCGACTCAAAACTCGTATTTGTTAATGCAATTTTTTTTATATAAATTGAAAAGTAAATAATATATCAATAAATGAGAGTGTCTCTTTGAAGGGTGTCAATATATTATATATATGGGGTCTATAAATTCAGTCTACAAAAGACTGAATTCTGATCATCATGTCTCGCACATGCATCACCAGTGGAACCCATAGCATGACCCACCCCTATGAGATGAGGTCTACCAATATTTTAATAGGGACCGTGATTCTAAATAGTATGTTCGTGTATATTATTACTCACACATGTGAACGTAGTTTCCTACAAAAGGTCTATGGTTAGGGAAAAAAAAGTTTAATTATGGATATATAATAGAATTTGATATCATGAAACTGGTATTGATAATTATTAAAATCTACAGTAGTAATTAAATAAAAAATAAAATATTTAAATATTTAATTATTACTACAGTTCACGTGATTATCCATAAAAATTTTCAATTCTGTAATAATTTTCACAGAATTGAATTTATTAAAATAAAATTTTATATAATAAAATCACATACATAAACTTACTATTACTTAAATTATGATAAAGACTAGAACTTATACTCAAAAGATGTCAGCCTAAAATGAATATAGCTTTTCGATAGAACTCTTTTGTTGGTTAGGGTTAGGGTATCGGTAATAAAATTTTATTATTCGGATGGGTAATCTCAAATAAATTACGACACTTACTAAAATAGAAAAAATTTTATAAAGTTAAAATTGTAAAATTGTAACTTGACAATGAATAGTTGTCGCGGTATTACTTGTGAGACCTTCCCTTGATATATTTATATGGGTTTTTAACTATTTTATCATCAATAAAATATATTTTTTTGTTTTCATTAAAAGAAAAAAAAGGAGAAAATTATCTTCATTTTTAAAAAATAAATGGGATAAAAAAGCTCTCAAGACCAAGAAAGTATGATAATTAAATTTCATTTATCCAAAAAAATTGAAATTATGTTTCAATAACTTTAGTGGTACACTTTGAGTTATTTCCTATTCTTTTAGTAAAAAGATAGGAAAAAGCCATTTAGGGCGGAAAGGGCATAATTATAACTCACCTTTGCCGAATGGATGCAATTAAAGACACGAGAAATTATTATAAGTTGCACAAAATATGTCCTTTTATCACATTTACCTGCAGTTTATGAGTGTTTTATAGGTGCGTTTTGAGGTGGTAATCAAGTCGGGTTTGGTCATTTGCGTTTGGGTTTGGATTTGGGTCATATTAAGTCTCAAGTTATTTGAATTATAAATTATTTTGAATCAGATCGAATCAGATTTAAGTCATTTTGATCTCAGATCATATCGGATCTCGAATAATATCGAATCAGATTAGATCGGATCAACAAAATAGATAGTTATACTTAATTAAAAAATATATTATTTACACATAATACAATTAAAAAAATTACGTGTTCAAATCCGTAAAAATTAATTAATAATAAATCAACGTTGAATTTTTTAAATAATATATTTAATTTATGAATGCAATATGTAATATTACAGCTCTTAGTCTCTTAGTCTTAATTGATCTCAGACAACTGGTTTATATAGTTACTCTCTCTGGTAACGTCTTATATCAGATTTTTGAAAATTAAATTTCATATAATCACTTTATTTTATTTTATTTTTCCTAGACAATTAAATATAACATTTTATTGTGATGTGAAAAACAATGCAAAATTTACTAATTTCTTCGATTTTTTATTTGAAACTAATGAGATTATTCATAATTAATAATAGAATATTGAACCATACACATTAACATATGTAAATCAATAATTAATTAATTATGAAACAATTTATTTTATTTGACAACTAATCAATTAATTATTATCTTAATTTTAAAAAAATTATTATTATTTAATTTTTTTTATAAAAATTATAATTTCAAGTCGTTTTGGGTTTGGATCGTTTTTGGTCGTTTCGGATAGTTAAGGTTTGAGTCGAGTCTGATTTGGGTTATTTCAGTTTTCGGATTACTTTGATTAGGATCGATTCGAATTTAAACCATATTATTTTGATGCATTTCGGATTATATCGGATTTAGAATCAAGCCGGATAGGATTTTCAAATCGAATGAGATTTTGTGACCTTTATCTGCGCTAAACATTCATGTGAGGTGGGCATATTGGAAGACTAATTGTTTAATTATATTCATTATTTGAAATTATTCACTAGTTATTTTTGAAATTAAATTGCAAAAACAATTAATAAAACATCTTGAATATTATTAGCTAGCATTTAAGTATAATTTTTTAAAGATTTATCCCATTAATAATTGTAGGGCATTGATATATTAAACACTGATTTCAACATTCGAACAGTATATTATTTACTTTACTATATGTGCAGAAACTTCACTTATACTTAGACGTTTTATCTTCAAAAATCACTATAAATAAATGACCAAAAACATCGTATAAGCAAGTGATGTGTTGAGACGGTAAAATTATGTGTCTAAATTCAAGTGTGAAAAAATCATTACCCATAATTATAAGTGAAAAAAAAAAAAGAGAAAGGGAAAGTTATTCCTTGAATTGTGTCATGACTCATGATAGAGTCAAAATTTTGATCAAAGGCAAGGAGAATTGTTGATAGGCAGTTGCTAAAATTGAGATTTGAGACCACATTCAGCTTAAACTTGCTTATTATTAAGCCTTAATGGGGAAAATAATTGAACTTTAATACATTAGTCTGAGTCGAGAGAGAGAGACAGAGAGACAGAGCATACGTAGTCAACTGGAAGAAAGCGAGCGCAGGGCTCGAGAGTGAAAGACACCGACAAAATTATTGAGACTTCCACATATCCAACCCTTCTCTCCTTCTCATTCCTCTTTTTTTTTTTTCCATTTTTGTTTTTTATAAATTTTGGCCCTAAACGTTGTTTTCTCTTTTGTTACCGTACAGGTAGTAAAAAATTTAACCTAGCAAATCTTAGCCAAAACCTTCACTAAACTTGAGGAAATGGCTACTCCGTAATTAGATATAGTATTTAAACTCCCCAGTACCCAGACATCCCTTTTTTCAGGAGAGCTTTTTTTTATAAAAAAAATTTAACAGTAGATTCTATAATACTTTACTCAAAAGTGTCAATTAATTGTAAGCTAAGCAATTCAACACTTACGTGTGTTATTATGCTATATTAATAATTAGTAAGGAGGTCAAGCATAATGGTCACATATTAAGAAAATCAACACGAGTTGAAGATAAGAGAGATAAGAATTTAAGTTTGAGAGGGATTAAAAGAGTGGAGAAATTAAGTTTGAGTAGGATAGTGGGAGAGAAAAACACGAGAGAAAGATATGAGGAGTTTGAGTCAACATAATTATATATATAACCTTATTTAAATATCTAATTTATATATTTAAGTAGAGGTTTATGGGATATTTTGAGGGGTAGACACTAAATGAGGATTCCGACTTTATTAATAGTAAGTATAAATTAATACATTTGAGTGTAAAAAATAGTCACCAAATATATATATATATATATATATATATATATATATATTTATTTAAAATGAAAAGTAAATATTATTAAAGGTAAATTACACTGCACTACCTCCAAGTTTGCTAAAATAACACTAACACACCAAACCTTTTTAAAATCTACGATTCACCTCAAAATATCAATTTCCACCATCAAGCAACCCCAAAATGAATTTATTTGAAGAATCGAAATTTTAATTGGATATTACTTTTCATGATGACTAAAGTACCCTTAGTGTAAAATATCGCAAAGTGATTATGATAAGTTTAATAATTTTATTTATAAATTATTTATCTCAAAATTGTTTATAACACAAATTTTTAGGTTACTTGAATTCACTACAAGAGAAATTGCACGCGTCAGCGCTTTTGTAAGCTGGTTTCGGCACTTCTAAGTGCTGCTATGTGTCTTCTTGGCACTTCACGAAAACGCCAAATCAAATGCCAATATACGATGTGTCGCATCGCTAGAACCGACGCTTAAACGAAGCGTCGAAATGTGCTTATAGGCACTTTGAAGCACCGCAATACACCAGGCATATCAATCACATATTGGCGCTTAAAAGTGTCGTAATTAATTGTTGTGGTGCTTGAAAGGGTCAAAAAAATAACGGTATGCTGAAAGTTTGGCAATCTCATATTGGTGCTATAATGCACCGAAAATGTTCTTGGGTAAATCAAATTTAACGCCAAAATGCACATTTCGACACTTAAGCGCTAGTATGTATTTGCATTATTTTTTTTCTAATTTCAACACCTGCTATAATCTGCTTCCTTGTTCTTCATATCATTTCATAATACGAAAAACATTCATATCATATTAACTGTGTAAATTCAAATACAATAAAGTAATTTAAATGAAGTCTCCATCAATTTGTTAATTATCATTATAGTTAAAATCAAATACGAGACACTCCATGAACCAACCCCTACATTAAAGACTTAAGTCCATCCATTTGGGACTACATATTGTTGATTTGATCATCATGCTTCATCGTAATTTCTTAAATTTGATGAGAATGCTTTGTTTTGATCTCTTTTATCTGTGTAGAATGGTTAACCTTGATTTCTTCTATCTATGCTTTCAAATTCTGTATCTCATTAGCAATTATTGTATCCCACAACACTCTTAACCTGAGCAGAAAATCCAAACACGTCAATGGGATTAACTCCAAACCCCTGGCCTTTTACACGTTCTGAACTTTCTTCATCCATAAGTTCGGTGAAGACTTCATTTTGTATTTGCAAAATGTTACTAACATTAGAAGATCCTGAAACAGCAACATGTTCGGCCACATGAGCCTCAATAATCTCCTACAATTAGATCTTTTAAATACAATGACTTAGCAAAAGTTTTAAGTAATAAAATAAGCTTCAAGTTGACATTTTCTTAAAATATCTATAAAAGGAATCATAATCAGTTCTCTTGAAATCACCACAGTCTAAAAAAATTTAGAAATAAGTTTTTCTTTTCTTAATGCAGAGAAATAGTCTAAGTTCTAATTGTAACTACCCAATCATATAAGTCATTGTATTTAAAATAATTGTAAACTACACACGTCAAGACACTTTAAATCTTATCGACCGGGGCATCTCAAGAGGGAATGGAAATTGCATATAAGAGTGATCAACCTACCAAGTTCCAAATAAGTCCTAAATGCTTTGTCGAAAGAAGCCCATTGTGACTAGGTCTAAATGTCTCAAATTTCTATCATTTAACGTCCACCCAAGGCGCACATACTTCACTCAAAGAAACCAACTGAGACTGGATCAAAATGATACAACCACATGAGTAGTACAAAGTATTCATTAAAACCACTAAAAAAGGTCAATGATACAACCACAAAAAGATTTCTAAAGCCCACAAAAATCAAAATACATTAAAGGATTCAACTAACCTAATGTTAGCAACACACTCCAAAAATCTTTTAGAGCTAATCCTTTTGTTAGTCGTTTAGAAATGTCACAATATATAGTTTGGAAATATCTTAACTAATATATAAGTTGAAAGTCCTAATAAAGACATATCAAATTTAAGCACACTAGATTAAAAAGTTTGAACTTACCATAAATTGTCTTGATGTTTCATCAATAAAAGTCTCATCTTTCCGTTTGTGAGTTTCAAAAAAAATAAAAATAAAAAGAACTCTAAGCATCCTTACTCTTTTCCATGTTTCATCTCCTACCAATAAATAAAAGTAAGAGTTTAAAATTTTACTCAATAAAATACACCTCAAATGAAAACTTGGATGAATGAAGTAGATATACTTACATATTCATCTCTTTTACTAACAAAACTCTTTTATCCTGAGGTGTGAGGATATTATTGTATTTCATGTGATATTGTCCTTATAGTAGAAAATTTCTACAGCAACCATAAACCAATTCGATTAATCAATCATTATAAGAAAAAAAAATAATCAAAATTTTAATGAACATAATTTTGAATGAACAACCTTACTCTTATAAAAAAAAACTAGTAGTTCACAAATTGTGTCCACTAGTCTTTATCCGCTCCTTAGAACTTTATTGCTCACAATGCTTTGTTCTGTTTCATACATGTGCCCTTTTAAGCACATATTTGTAATCCTTCCGTTTCTTAATAATCATCCTTACTAAAAAAATTCGATCTCCTCAATCACGGCATAATGAAACTTCCTCTACAACAAAGAATAAAAAATGGTACAAACAAGTAGTTTAGGTACTAAGGAGTATATGCATGTACAATACTACCAAAAAAAGAAAAAGAATTTATTGATCATTTTTAATTACCTAAATCATTAAAACAATGTCTCTTTTATATGGAAGGCAACTTCTTCCAATCCGTGTAACCAAGTGGAGAAAGGTTTTCTCTCTTTACAATCTTACCAAGCCAACTAATTAAGATTAGCCCACCCTTCTTCACAGGTTGGTTATGTTTGTTGAAGTTGATCACAATTTTCTTTCTGTGTTCCAAAGATCACACTTGTTATGTTCGCATGACACGTGTATGCTTTCTCACCCTCATTTGAGAATCTATACAATGAAAACATAAAATTTATAAAAAGCATAACACTAAGAGAGAAAATTAGTTTTAAATAAAAAGTTATAATACATAAATTACCAATTATATCATATTTTTCATTATCATTGTTTTTAATTTCAGTTCTTACGAGCTCAGGCATAGAACCAAATTGAGATATGAAATCATCTTCAAGTTGAAAATCATGCTTAGGTTCAAAATCATGTTTATGTTGTGAAGACTCACCTGAAGCTTCGTTTGAAGTACTTGGTACTACTGAGGGATCAATAGGTCTTGACCTAAACATGTTTCTCAACATTGGAAGAAAACTATAAAACAAAATCACATATCATGTAACATATCTCTAAGTTATTGTTTTTTCTTTCTTCTATTTTCCATTTTATGGTTGTAAATGTAAAAAGTAACCTCCAAGCTATTTTTCTCTCTCTCTCCCTCTCTCTCTCTCTGTTCTCCCATGCATAGGTGTTGCATGCAACAACCCCTACACATGTGATGAAAGAATTTTTGACTGAAAGTGAAAACTAAAGAGCAAGAATCTAAGTTGTGCAAAATTCTTTTTCATTCTCTTTCTTTTTGAGCTATCAAAGCTATGGCTGGTGATCTTTGTTTCTTCACCAATGTATGTTAATTTACCTCTTCTTTTAAGGTTTATTCATCTCTTGTTTAGTCCACATGTATAAGATTCGGTCATTTTATTTTAATTTATTTGTGGGTGCCACTAATAAAAGCATATATTTACCTCTCTTTTTTGCAGTGTTTTTGTAGTGATATTCAAATAGAAGTAAACACATATTTCCGTTTCTTCAGGGTGTGTATGATTGAGATATGTAAGTTGATTGGAATTCTTAATATTTTTCTATTATGTATTAAGCACCTTCTTCACATTATAATTATATACTTCCATTAACTCAATCAGAATTTCTTCATTAGTACCCATGTCTCATTTTATGGCCATTTACCTATTTAGACATCTAGGTATTGACTTACACATCTTAATTGTATTGAATCATCATTTTTGGGCTTTTGTTTGGAAAAAAATATGACTATGCATGCCATTTTGTTTGTGGTTTTAGATTTTCTTTTAATATCTTGACAATTCATCACTTTTAGGATTCTTTTATTTTTAAGTCTCTTAGGAAGTCTCCATTGGTGTTGAGGATGGTTATCTTGGTGTTTGTAATGGTCTATGGTGTGTATATATACTTCATTTGTCTAAAGCAAATAGGCATTCTCACCAAGACTACATTTTTGAATGTTGAAGTATTTGAAAGGCCATGCCTAGAACCTAACATTGAACCATGGGATATTTCTTATTTATACTACCCAAAACCAAAAACTTATAGTAGGTAAAACAATCTAAACAGCTTCTAAGTTTGGGTTTTATACTAACTTTGATTATACGGTTTTTGTTATATGATTAAGGCTTAATGTTCGTTTAATCCTATGAGGTATTTTGACATTCTATCAATGCAGAGATCCAGGAATGGATGTTTTGAGACAATACTAAAAATTCATACTAACATAAGCTCCAGCAAGGAGATATTTTCTTTTAAAGTCAGGAGAAGTAATGTTTCAACCATTTTCGAGACTTTGGACAAAGTTTATGATCTAGACTAGTTTAGTAGTGCCTTCAAGAATGAGTGCACAGCTGCAGTTGGCTTGAAGTGAATGCTTAATCAAGTGAGAGTGTCATACTAGAAGTATTCATTTACGGATTATAAATTTCATTGTTCCTCATAATCATGATGCCATAATATCTAGTAAGGTTATCAAAAGATGAATGAGAGAAGTCATGTATTGGTATTCAAATAACAATGACTAGCTTCAAATGTCAGAGACTAGCATTTTAAATTTGTAAACTCACATATAACCTACCTCAACCTTTCTTTCACCTTTAAAGTTCTAGACCATGCATTTCTTTTTATTCTAACAAAAAAAAAATTGTAAGCTCTTTGCAAGCTCAGGTTTAAAGTTTATTATTGGACATATTAAAAGAGTTAATCATTTGATTAAGTAACATGACTACATGAGTGAACTTTTTGGGTAGTAGGATTGTTACTCCATCCTTGACATGCATTCAAATGTTCATGAAATAAATGTTTTACACTTGAATTTAATAGTAAGGTCAATAGCCATACAATTTGTTCTTCCTAGTGCACTAATACTCTTGAGAAAGTTATTCTTGGTGAAGAATAGATGTTGTGCGTTTATCTACCTAAACTATTAAGCAAATAATCGAACTTGTTTTACTTGAAAGTGCACAAGGTCAACAGTAGCATAGTGTGCAAGTGCGAGATCATTTACACAGGGATTGGTGAATTTCAATTTAGAATTAATTTCACAAAGTAAAAATAGATAGAAATAAATATTGAGTTTAGATTAATAATAATAAAGATGTAGGGACTTGATATCCACCACTAATCATGCTACCCCAACAAAACAATATGCCAATGCTCTACTCATGCTATGAATACCTAATGGTTGTCAAGATAAGGGCTTGGTCCACTCTTTAAGCTATTGATTTCCCCAAGCAACGAGTTAGGAATGGTGTATACTCTAACTCTTTTCTCTCTTAAGGGATTCAGCATGGTGTATATTGAGTTGTTCCTTAAGAGAGCATAGGATTTGTGGAAATCGACAACCACACAAAACCTAGGGCTTGGTCCGCTCTCGGTTTCCCATGTTGATTAACCCAAGAACCCGGCGTGGATTTCTTTTGTTACTATTATTGAATCCAGGACTCGGTCATCCAAATTGATTCAACTAACTAATCCATACCACATGCATACGTTGATCAGACACACACATATGAGGAATTTAAATAAAAACAGGTATTAATCAAATCAAGAATCACAGCATAAATATTGCAAAGGTGCCAATACTGAATTATTGGTTAAACATAATTAGGGCTTCAACCAAGCCCTTACTAGGGTTTAGTTACACATGCTAAGTATTATAAACATTATAACCATAACTAAACTAAATAGAAAAATAAAACCCGAAAAATACTGTGGAGACGAGTCGTCAATTCCTCTCCAAAACTTACAACTTCAAGCAAAATCAAAAGCTAAAATCAAAAGTATGTTTTCTGTGTTTTACAAGTCTATATATAGGGCTCTAAGGATGCCCCGAAACCCTAATTTCCAATTTAAGGTCCGGAGATTTTTTTTTCCAAATCTGGCTCTACCACCTCTGGTGAGTGTGCGCTCGATCACATAGGTCTGCGCTCGAGTGCATGGGTGTGCTGGAGCCTTCTAAGTGTGTGCACGAGTTCTTGTGCACTCGATCACAAGAGAGGTGCGCTCGAGCGCACTTAGCTGTTTTACAAATTTTTACTTTTTCTTCCTTAGAGCTCCAAAATGTCTTCTTTTCTTCAAAGACCTATAAAAAACATAGAAAACACAAAAATGTAGTAAAATCTACTAAAATTTACTAAAATATATAAACAAAGAGCCTAACAAGTGTAAATTAATGGGCTTAAATATTTAACTTTAAGCACTTATCACACCCCCAAACTTACATATTGCTAATCCCTTAGCAATACAAAACGAAAGACTATATAAAAACAAAATCAAAGATAAATTCATTCTTCATGATATTCAAAAATTTGGGTTGCACATAAAACCACGATGACTGTTCATGAGTAAGCTTATAATAAAAAAACACATTTTTGCAATGAATAAGGATTTTAAAAGTTCATGTTACTTACCCAAGGTTGGTTTAAGGCATCGCAAGTTTGATTTGGTGTGTGGTGAATTAGTACATAGAAGATGGAGCTTCCAAATAATTCTAATGTATAGTGTTTCGGTGTGCAAACATTCATCGAATTCCTTATCAGACAGAACAAAAATGGCATAGTTTTTACTTCTTTTCTTTTTCTTTCATCGTGAGATTTTTACCATGTTGAGTTTCATTAAGCTTTCTAATTCACCCTTGTATCGAGTGTTTAGCCAGTGACTCTCAAACCAGATGGTTTTAGGGCATTAGGTGTAAAGACACCCTTAAGGACTTATTAACTCGAGTAAAAAAGGCTACGAAACTAATAGGTCTTAATGCTGCCAAGTGAAATTTCCACCTTTTGACGTGAATACTCACTGCTTACTAAGGAAAGAGGTCCAATTACTCAGTGAAATTTTTTATTTAATGATCATTATATGCATGATTTCCACCTTTTGACGTGAACACTCACTACTTACTGAGGCAAGAGGTCAAGTTACTCAGTGGAAAGTTTATTTATTGATCATTAGGAGCATTTTATTTTCTTTTTTTGCATGATAAACATTTTTCTTTATTTTTCTATGCCAAAGTGTTCTTCTAACAAATTATTAGATTACAGTTAAGTCATGGAAACATATACATAAAAACTAGATGTCATACCCTACATAATCGTGTGCTAATATGCTTGTGTCAGTTTTAGATCAAACTTATGACTTCTTAAGTGCCTTGAGGTAGGTAATTAAACTTCTAAAATTCTTATTACAATACTATGTGTTCTAGATTTTAAGCTTACTAATGAAGTTTTATCATATTTGTTTCAAATCAACCAAAATTTTCAAAACAAAATGAACATGCATTTATCTTTAAAACAAAAAAAAATTGGGACATAGTGTGTGCATGTGTCTTCCCCTACTCCCAAACTTAATATACACATTATCCCCAATGTGTGAGTGACATGCAAAGATATGACCTAGGAGTTGGAGAACTAGACTGCTGGCATGGCTCGTAGTATGCCCCCAAACTTGAACTTGATGCACGCACTATGTTCCTGAAAAAGAAAAACAAACATTGTGCCAGAAAACAATAACTATGGATAATAAACAGTTAAATAAAGATAAATACTAACAAGAAAATAAAATACTATAAGGAAAACAATATGTTATCGGGTGCTTCCCATGAGCGCTAAGTTTTACGTCTTCAGTCAGACGGGGTATCCTCTCATTGCTGGTCTTCGGGAATTGCAAACTACTCATTTAAGCATTGTGGTGTAGCTTCTGGTGTAAATGTGCTCGATCACAAGAGATGGTGTGCTCGATCACACAGATTAAGGTGTACTCAATCACAAGGGCCTAGCACTCGATCGCACTCGTTTAGGCAATTGATCGAACAGTTTCTGTGTGACAGAAACTTGAAGCTGTAGAAATCACACGAACTCGATCCCAACCCCTGTAAACATGAAACAAAACAACCAACACACAAGATAAATACATAATAGGATGAAAATATAAATTAAAAACTCGTGTGTGATGGTGTGCAATTAATTAGAACAAAAATGGGTTT
This sequence comes from Bretschneidera sinensis, assembly GCA_023935145.1. Classification (NCBI taxonomy): domain Eukaryota; kingdom Viridiplantae; phylum Streptophyta; class Magnoliopsida; order Brassicales; family Akaniaceae; genus Bretschneidera; species Bretschneidera sinensis. The sequence goes on from CM043702.1 coordinate 29,428,056, forward strand.
TGCATACCGTGTGAACTTGGGAAAGTACGGGGGCGTGTGATAGGGGAAGGAGGATGGTTGTGCTGGTAGTAGGGTGGTTTACGGTGGTAGGGTGGCAGTTGTGAAAGGGAGACGTGAGGTTAAATTCCGGTAGAACAAAGGTAACTGCGATGGACAGTAAGAAGGCGTGCGCTAGAGGGTAATCTTGGACGAATAGGTTTTGTGAGTGAAATGTGTTTAAAAACCCTCACGTGCCTTCTCTGCCCCAAGTGCGCTCAAATGCAAGGTGAAGTGCGCTCGATCGTACGTATGCACAAGTGTGTGGTGGGGTGTGCTCGTGCCTGATGGAGTATAGTGAATGTGTGCTCGAGGTCACTGAGTGGTGAAGCGCAAGCCAGCATGTATAGACAAATTAAAACTTACCAAAAATAAAAATTTTAGAACAATACAACCATACTGTACTTTAGTGGCCTCAGTACCACTAACCTCGATAGAGGCGCTTTGAGCTATATTGGTATGAAAGTGGAAATTGCTCAAGCTCTCTCTGTAGTAGCTTCAGTGCTACTCCCTTTGAAGGGGGCACTTAGAGCCCACCTTATATGGTTTAAGTGCCCTTGATAGCTGCTTTATCTCCAGTTTTGGTGCCTAGACAATAGAAGAGAGAAGAGTAGTATTAGTAGGCTCAGGAGGTTCAACTGGAGGAATAAACTTACTTGGATGCTTTAGTGCAGCCTTAAAGGGGTACATTGCTTTATTGATTTCCTTAATCACATCGTCATCCTCTGGCTCAATATCCAATATTGTGACATCATGGTTGAGGGTGGTCTTCAGTGGGTTAATGTGATGGACCTGAAAAACTTGCTCAACAACACCTTGCATCAAGCTTACATTAGAACATTCTATATCACCTTTGGGTGAAGTTAATGTATCAAATATTTTAAATTCTATCTCCTCACCATTTACCTTCATAGTGACAATATCCTTTTTCACACTAATATTTGCATCAGTGGTTATCATAAAGGGTTTTCCTAAGATTATGGGTAAAGGTAACGGCATAGGACATTCTTCCATATCTAATACAATAAAATCAGCAAGTAAAACAAATTTACCTACTTTCATCAAAACATCCTCAAGATGCCTCTTGGTCGTTTAGTGCTTCTGTCAGCTAGTTGCAAGGTGATGGAAGTTGGTTGAAGCTCCCCCAAATATAGTGTCTCAAATACACTGTATGGCAGCAGATTGACACTCGCCTCTAGATCCAATAGTGCATGCTCAAATAGCTGGTCACCTATCCTGCAAGAAATAGTAAAACTTCTCGGATCTTTTAGTTTTTGTGGTAGTTTTATTAATAGCACAACACTTACCTCTTCAGTTAAGGCTACCGTCTCATGCTCCTGAAAGTTCCTTTTATTAGTGCAACATTCTTTCAAAAATTTAGCATATGCAGGTATTTGTTTAATTGCATCTAATAAAGGAATGTTAATCTCTACTTTTCTCAAAATTTCGAAAATGTTAATCAATTTAGTCTCTTTCTTTGGCTTTACTAACCTTTGAGGGAAGGGTCGTGTATTCACCTTCTCTATCTCACTTACCTTAGATATGGATGCTTTTTCTGGAGATGCTTGTGCAGGCTTATCAATTCTTATGATCTTACCACTTCTTAGGGTTGTCACAGCATTCAGTTGCTAATGTCCTCTTGGATTAGGTAATGGTTCGGCTGGAAGCTCACCTTGCTTTCTAATGCTCAGTTCCTTAGCCAATTTCCCCATTTGTACCTCTAGCCCTTGAATGACTTATTCATGTTTTGCAATGGTTTGTCTCATCTCAGTCTGAAATTGACTCATTTCTGCCATGAACTGTTCCTATGAATTCATCAGCTGTTGGTGTTGGGATACCAACTTTTGTTGCTGAGTTGTCAGTTGCCTCACAAGACTTTCTAGGTCATTTTTCTTTGGAGAATAGTTGTTTGGTCCCACATAATTTGCTTGCTCAGGGTCTGCAAATGAATACAAGGGACATGTCTCAGTATTATGATCAAATTGAGAACATATCGCACATATTTGGAGTGGTGTAGCTGGTGGATTAGGTGATGTATTCTGAGCAGCCATGGCTTTAACTAGCATATCTAGTTTCCTCTCCACAATAGCTATTTGGGTAGAAGATCCTCCATTTAGCTTCACCTAATACATACCTTTGCTCTTGGTTCCATGTCTACCTCGAGAGGAGAATTATTGGGTGTGTTCACTTAAGGTCTCGAATGGCTCCATGGCTTCTTCGCTGCTTTTCTCCATCAGCACTCCTCCACAACCTGAATCCATAATACTTTTATTAGTATCACTTAAACCTTCATAGAAAGTTTGTACCAGTTCATCCTGAGGTAGGTTGTGATGCAGGCATTTGAGTAGCAGCTCGTTGAAATGTCCCCATGCTTCAAAGAATAGGTCTCTATCCTTTTGTTGGAAAGACTGAATCTCCTTTCTCATTTGCCTCATCTTTAGGGCTAGGAAAAACTTCCTTAGGAATTTGCTGGCCAACTCCTCTTAAGTGTGGATAGAAACTACAGGCAATGAATTGTACCACAGTTTAGCATTATTTTTTAAGGAAAATGGGAAAAGAATTAACCTGATTCTTTCTTGGTTTAAGCCTCGGATGTGCTGGAATTTGCAGAGATCGAAGAACTCCCAAAGGTGCAAGTGTGGATCCTCATTAAGTGTACCCCTAAAGTGAGTCAATGCAATAAGTATCTGCAGAGATATGTAGTAGTTGCCTTCTGCCTCTGGTTGATAAGCAATGCAAGATGGCTGGTCGAGGTTCTAAGGGATGAAGGATTGCTTCATAGGTTTTCGCTCAGGTGGTTGTTGATTTTCGATCTGTTCCATCATTGATGCTTCTTCCTTGATTCCTTCTTTTACCTCTTCAGAGTTGTCTTTAAGCCTTTGTCGAATAGTTCGCTCAAGCTCGGTATCGAGATGAAAGAATGTTGGATGCTTGGATCGAAGCCCGTGCATGAATCAGTAACAATTGCTTCAATGCAGCAGTTCAACACTGTTGCCCGAGTGACTCTCTACCTCAAGTGCACTCAATCGCACAGAGGGGTGCGCTCGATCGCAAATGGCACAGAGAGTTCTGCTATAGTACCTGAAACAGAAAACGAAAAAGAAATAGATTAGGTTTTTGATGAAACAAAAATAAAGGTGAAAAACAAAAAGTTAAAATTTTAGATTTTTGATAAAATAAAACAGAATAAATAAATAAATATTACTAAACTAAATGAAAATAATTCTAGAAAGAAATTTAGTGCAATCCCTGGAAACGGCACCAAAAACTTGTTGTGCGTTTATCTACCTAAACTATTAAGCAAATAATCGAACTTGTTTTACTTGCAAATGCACAAGATCAACAGTAGCATAATGTGCAAGTGCGAGATCATTTCCACAGGGATTGGTGAATTTCGATTTAGAATTAATTTCACAAAGTAAAAATAGATAGAAATAAATATTGAGTTTAGATTAATAATAATAAAGACGTAGGAACTTGATATCCACCACTAATCATGCTACCTCAACAAAACAATATGCCAATGCTCTACTCATGCTATGAATACCTAATGGTTGTCAACCTAAGGGCTTGGTCCACCCTTTAAGCTATTGATTTCCCTAAGCAATGAGTTAGGCATGGTGTATACTCTAACTCTTTTCTCTCTTAAGGGATTCAGCATGGTGTATACTGAGTTATTCCTTAAGAGAGCATAGGATCTATAGAAATCGACAACCACACGAGACCTAGGGCTTGGTCCGCTCCTGGTTTCCCATGTTGATTAACCCAAGAACCCGGTGTGGATTTCTTTTGTTACTATTGTTGAACCCAAGACTCGGTCATCCAAATTGATTAAACTAACTAATCCATACCACATGCATACGTTGATTAGACATACACATATGAGGAATTTAAAGAAAAACAGGCATTAATGAAATCAAGAATCACAGCATAAATATTGCAAAAATGCCAATACTGAATTATTGGTTAAACATAATTAGGGCTTCAACCAAGTCCTTACTAGGGTTTAGTTACACATGCTAAGTATTCTGAACATTATAACCATAACTAAACTAAATAAAAAAATAAAACTCGAAGAATACTATTTTTACAAGTCTATATATAGGGCTGTAAGGATGTTCCGAAACCCTAATTCCCAATTTAAGGTCCGGAGACTTTTTTTTCCAAATTTGGCTCTGCTACCTTTGGTGCATGTGCGCTCGATCACATGGGTCTGCGCTCAAGAATATGGGTGCGCTCGAGCCTTCTAAGTGTGCGCACGAGTGCCTGTGCGCTCGATCACAAGAGAGGTGTGCTCTAGCTATTTTGCAGATTTTTACTTTTTCTTCCCTATAGCTCCAAAATGTCTTCTTTTCTTCAAAGACCTATAAAAAACACAGAAAACATAAAAATGAAGTAAAATTCACTAAAATATATAAACAAAGAGCCTAACAGCACACAATTAAGGGGCTTAAATATGACTATTTAAGCACTTATCAATAGACAAACTGTGTATTAAACATATAGGTTTAAGGGCCTTGAGTAGTCCTATTACACAAAATCTTGAGGCAATTGCCAGACATAATACTATTCACATGCCAAATTATATTACAAAATAAGTAGTAGGAAAAAAAACAAAAGAAAATGAAAAACCAAATGAATATCATCTATCTGAAGTACCTTAAAAATCCATAAATAACTGTGGAAGAATCCTTTTTAAATGAGTTGCTTTAATATTCTTGGATGGTCTAACTCTTACATGCACCAGTAAAACCCAAATTTAAGACAAAATGTACATTCATAGAAGACTCCTATGAATTTATAATTTTTTTGAACAGTTAACATGTCCTGATGGATGGTTTGTCTTAATTGGAAGTATAAGAAATTGAATTAAACAACAAAGAGTTGATATCATATACCAAAACAAAACAATGATAACTATCTAATTATACATCATTTCATCCTTGAATCAACCAAAAAGGTTATAGATTGATACATTACAGCTTGGTATTTTCATCAATATCCATCCTAGCTCAATTTGTGACACAATCTAATTGATCATCTGCCACTACATTAGAAGACAAGCATTGATTGTAAGTATCATCATCATTGTAATAACCACAATCGTAAAGTAAGGGTAAAGAAGTAATTTAATAAATATGACATGGAATTAAAATAAAATATATGTGAAAAGTTTATTATTATTTGAATAAAATAATTCCTAAAAAAAGGATGCGTGGCGGCATAATTACAAAGAAAATGAAAAAAAAAATAAAACATAAAACGTGGCAGCAAGTGGCAGCCACCTACTGCCAAGTAAAATTTGGGAGGCTACATGTTGTGTAGCTGTTCTTTGTGAACAGTTGAAGTGCGGCAACTACCGATTAAACGTGTTTTATAAATTGATTTTTTTTTTCATTTCCAAATCCTGTTTGGCTTCTTCTTCATACAATTTAAACTACTATATTTCTCTAAACAGTTAGGGGCCGAAAGAAATGTTGAAAGAGCAAAATTTTGAAGAGGTTTACAGGAGAACTTTATAGAGAGTCACGTGAAGCTAGAAGAAAAACATAAGGCAATAACATAATGTATATTTTTGAATTTTTAGCATACATGAAATTTCCCGGAACTCAAAGTGGGAATTTTCAAAGGGTGTGGTTTATGAAGAATTGAAGAACAAATTAGAATTTTAATATAAATATTATGTCAGGTGTTGACGATCAGCAACCGAGAAAAATTGTTGAGAGGAATGGGAAAGGCAAGGAGGTGATCGACGTGTAGCTTTAAGTGCAACGTGGTGAGTTAGATTTACTTTAAGTAATCTAAATAAATATGAAATATCTAGTGATAATATCAAAATAAATTATTAGTTTATGCTTTGTTGGTAGATGAAAAATTGATTGATAAGTATAATAAGAATTTTGGACATGTAGAAAATTATTACGTGAGAAATAATATTTTTGGAATAATAAGTTGATTTAAAAATAAAAGCAATAAGGGAAATTCTTGATGAGCTATGGTTGATGTTTTGATACGAATTATGAGGAGATGAAATTTAGTGGATCTTGACAAGCTTTGATGGACGATTAGATGTGACTTAGGATGAGAGGAATTTAGTGGAATTTTTTTTATAATTTGAGAAAAATCAGGATAGTGAATTTAAGTATTTGAATTCATGTTTGTTTTTTTTTTATGTTATTGTTCAGATGCATAATTCATATTATTGTTCATATGTATATGCATTAAATAAAAGAAAAGAACCTGGAAATGACCGGTCTAATTGAAAAATTGTGATAACCGGTATAGGCTGGGAATAAAAGGGACACTGTGACAGCCAGTATATGCTGGAAATAAATACTGTGACAGCCGAGATAAGCTGGAAAGAAAAGAATTGAGAGGGGGTCGGTCTAAGATAATAAAAACATGTCGACATGTGGGAAGACGTTCCCTAATAATAATTCATGTGTTGCGTTTGTTTTAAATATTGATTTCATTACTAAAATGCTGATGTGTGGTTTGTTATTGTGAATTTTATTTATAGATGAATGAGTCTCACAGAGAGACAGTTATGGTGGAAAAAAAAAACCTAGAAGTATGACATGATAAGAACCATCCAAATGGTAGACTTTAGATGTGAACCTCATTACGAGGTAATTATGAGATAATTGATGGTCTTAAGGTGAACCAGTATATAAGAAGAATAGATTGTTAGAGAATGAGACTTATGATACTGATAGGTGCTTTAATATTCATATTTAAGCCACTTATTTGCACTTGTTAGGTCCTTAGTTATGTTAATTTAGTTCATTTTACTTCATTTGTGTCTTTCACATGTGTTTTATAGGTCTTGGAGAAAAAGAAGCAGTTTTGGCACTTAAAGGAAGAAGCCTGGAATTCTTGGAGCAGCCCCTGGACAAACTGCGATCGATTACACCATGCAATACGATCGAGCGCACATTGCGATTGTGCGCACACAAGAAGGATCGAGAGTACCCTGCGATCGAACGCAAGACGCGTGCGATCGAGTGCACATGTACGGGCGTGAACAGTAAACTACAGAACCTTATTTTAGAAAAAATAGAGTTTTGTAATTTAGGAAAGTTTAGGAACTCATGAGCCTTCTAGGACTTCTCAAGCCCTATAAATACACCTGTAAAGCACACACAACACACGACCTCTTAGAGAACACTTCTCTTAGCTTTTACTTGGAGTTGTAAGCTTTGGGAGAGAATTGACACCTCTTCTCTCGGGTTTATTCTTCCCTTTATGTTTAGTTTATATATGATGTTCTTAGACAGCATGTGTAACTAACTTTCTTATAGGGCTCGATTGAAGCCCTAGTTATGCTTTCTTATATATTTATTCATTGATAAATCTTTGCTAATAGCCTTTATTATGTTGCTTAACTTGATTAATACCTATGTTTATTTAAATTCCTCATATGTATGTGTATGGCCAGCGTATGCATGTGGTATAGACCTGTTAGTTAGATCAATTTGGATGACCGAGTCCTGTGTCTAATATTAGTAACAAGGGATATCTTATCTGGATACCCAGGTTAATCAACATGGAAAACCGGGAGTAGATACCATGCCCTAGGTCTCATGTGGTTGTCGATTTCCATAGTACTTATGTTTTCTTAAGGAACAACTCAAGCAGATACCATGCTGAATCCCTTAAGGAAGAAAAAAGTTAGAGTAGATACCATACCTAACTCGTTGCTTAGGAAAATCAATAGCTTAAGGAGTAGATACCATGCTCTTAGGTTGACAACCAGTAGGTATGCATGATAAGGCTAGTGCACTGATCCATTAGATAATTGGGAAAGTATGACTAGTGGTGGATATCAAAGCCCTATGTCTTTATTATTATCACTCACATTCAACAGTTATTTTATTTCTTGTTACTTTAAAGAAACTAATTCTAAAAACTGAACTTTTCCAATCCCTGTGGAGATGACCTTGCTTTCGCACACTACACTACATTGTCGACCTTGTGCACTTGCAAGTAAAACAAGTTCGATTATTTGTTTATTTATTTAGGTAGATAATCGCGCAACAGATACGTGTAGTGATAGTGGAATGCTAGTATCAAGTTGTATGAGATATAAATGATTAAATATTGAAAGACTATTTATACAAATTGAGTACTTCTAGTAAATTTAATTCCCTGAGCTTATGAAGCTCACCCCTCATTGTACAATGATTTTAGGTAGCAGGCAGGACAAATAGTTTGGTGAGTTGAGGTTCAAAATCATTTTCTGTAAGCCACGTACGTGTCAACATCATCAGACTAATGAGAAAATAAAAAAAATTATTTGTAAATATTCATGAATTTTACGTTGTATATTATGTTTAAGTTAATATCATATTTATGTATCTCCCCTATTGAGGGTTAAGAACTGATGTAAAAATTTTTGTTAGTATTATCTTTATGGTTGCATATATGTGTCGTGTTGGGATTTTCAAAATGTGATGACAGTGTCTCGGGGGTGGCTAACTCGGGCTGGGTCATTACAATCATCTTCTTGCGTTTTTCCCCCATATCCTATTAGTCCCTTGGCTTTGTGATCACAACATGATACCATTACATTCTTGTTGGGTGTTTCATATAAAACACTTGTTTTGCTTAAGATGAAATAACGAATGGGTCATCATTTAATAACTGACCAATGTGTATGAAGCTCGAGAAGTTCACAGGAATGCACCCACTTGCATCTTTCTTCAAACTCTTGGGTGAATTAAAATCCTCCCAATAACAAAGAAATAACAAAATCTTAAACGTCTCATAATAACCCAACTCGATGATATCTTTGAGCACACCATAGTATGTTTGATCATCCACTTGCACCATAACTCCCGAATTTTGAGATCATCTAAACTTCTCACGATTCTTTGTGTGGAATTTAAAGCCATTGATGTTGAATCCAATAAATCTTTTAACAACATTATTTGGACCTCAAGCAAAGGTAATTATTTCATCTGAATAGTTGTTATTCACCCTTTATGGCACCTAACCATATTAAAACAATTAATATAAGACAACAACTGTCAATGTTTTACTGAATTAACTTATACCATTCAAAGACAATTGATATTATGCTTAACCTGTCTTATAAGCCACGAGGAAAATTTCTTAACCAACCACTTATGTTCAAGACTTTGTATTGGTCGATTGGAATGGTTGGTTAGTCTCTAAGCAGCCAAAATTTCGTTGCAAAAATCGATATTATCAAACTGTTAGGCCTGACAAAGATAACAAAACATAACTACTAAAGTTAACCATATGACTAATGTCCGTTATTAATACTAACCTACGAAAATGGGAAATTTATCATTATGGAGAAACACATAACGATATGCTTGAGCCAATGATATGTCATCAAGCTCAACACTTATGACATTTCCCATAATCTGTCCACCTCAGAAAAACATGTACTCATCCAAATAATCTACATTATCATTGTTCCTTTGGGGGCGGTTGAATTTTGTCTCTACACCTTTGAAGTATTGTGGGCAATATGTTAGACACTCTTCTTCGTCGTACCATTCAACAATTGAGCCTTTGGGTTGACTTCTGTTACGTATATAAGATTTCAGGTGCACTAAATACCTTGCAAAGCCAAAAAAATTAAAGGATAAATTTAGTAACTATTAAAAAACAAATTAAGTATTTAAATTTGAGATTTGAACATCTAACCTCTCAACAAGATATATCCACCTATAGTGTATGGGACCACCACCAAGTCTAGCCTCTGAGGCTAAGTGAATGATTAGATGAACCATAATGGTGAAAAAACCAAGAGGAAATATTGTCTCCATGTGGCAAAGTGTCAATGCAACACGAGACTCCAATATGTCAAGCTCTTGGGGATCAAGGGATCTAGAGCATAAAGCTTTGAAAAATGATGATAACTCATAAACAACTACAACATGTCCAAGTAAAGATTCTCTCAAGGCAATAGGAAGGATATCTTACATCAATATTTGACTGTTATGACTCTTTAACTTTGACAGCTTATGCTCCTTTAGGTTGACGCATATTGAGATATTTGATGCATACCCATTAAGAACTTTATGATTTTCCAAAACTATCAAGAAATTGTCATCTTTCACAAACATAGTGTAGCATGCTGGAGGCGAGTGATCTTTTCCATTAAAAAGAACAACTAGATAGAGATCTTTTCTAATACCAATTTCTTTGAGATCACGACATGCCTTTTTATTATCTTTAGTCTTACCATCTATTTCAATATTTTTCTAATCAAATTATCACATACATTTATCTTTATATGCATCACATCTAGATTATGACAAAGAAGATTGTTTTTCCAATAAGGTAAATAAAAAATGCTTCTTTTTTTCCCACAAAGTTTGTACAACTCCCTCATCCATTGGAAGATCATCCTTATCAACATTTTCTAGGAAATTGTGTACATCTTCAAAAAGATTATCAACTTCATCCACTAGTACTTACCCTATAGAGATACCAACATCCTCTTTTTCTCTCTTCTTAGAAGGCTTCAAGGTTTTAACATAGATGTAGTTTCCACCCTCTAAATGACTTAAAACATTGTGTCCAAATGGTGAAACAAGAGCGGATCCAAACTTTATAGTGCCATCAAACTGATCATTTTGAAACTGAAAAAGATGGTTTTCTGCTAACCATCAATGATGACCCATATAGAATGAGTAAAGTCCCTATAACATTGACAAGCGATATGCCCCTTGGTGCTCAAACCAAATAAGTTCACATATGTAGGAAATCATTAATGGGCCAAAGAAGAGAAGCACGCAACTTAAAGCTTTGATTGTTAGACACATCAAATGCATAGACAAAAATCTCATAATTGTTTCAGCTCTTCCATTAGAGGCTGCAAAAGATATCAATATCATTATCGGGGCCTTTTTCATCGGGAATCACCATTGAAATGATGAACAATGTTTGCTTCTTGCAAAGCCATAGTGGCAAGTTATATGGGGCTAAAAAAAGGGGTCCAAATGCTATAAGTAGAGCTCATTGTTTGAAATGAACTAAACTCATCACTAGTTAGGCCAAGCCCGATACTATGAGGATCAGCTGCAAAATCTAGATACAAAGCATCAAATTATTTCCAAGCTAATCCATCCATCGAGTGTCTCAAAATTCCATCATTTGTTTGCTCCTTATCATACCATCTCATCAATGATGCCATTTTAGATGACATATATATCCTTTTCAATCTTGGTATTAGAGGAAAATAGCATAATACTTTAGTTGGCTTTTTCTTTTTAGATAGAGAATCCTCTCATTCAATGGATTATCCTCATCAGCATTGTTTTTAATCCACCGTGGCACACCACACACATGAAAAAAATTCATCATTCATATTCTCACCCCAATACAATGTGCAGTCATTAGGAAAAATATGAATCTTCTCATAGCCAAGACCCAATCCTTTGATAATCTTCTTGGCTTCATAATAATTTGATGACATTAGAGCACACATCAGAAATGCAATATCGATAAATTCGAGCAACATAATAAGAGATTTACCTGACCATCCATTCAAACATTTGATGTGTAGTAAGTATAACATAAAAGATAACTTTGTGAAATTATGAAAATCAAAATAAAGTTCATGATCATGATCATTCATCAAATTGTGATACAGAGTCGCTTTATTAATAGAAGAATGAACTAGATGTTCGACATGTAAAGGCTCACCACAACCATTGATGTCAAACACCCCATGGGCATGTTACTCTTTACTATACTCATTTGAAGTTCCCACTTCAATTCCCTCACTTAATGGTTCATTGTTTTAGTTTACACAAGTAACCTCGAAGGCACCTCAGAGTAAACCCATCATGTCATCTCGTCCTATGAAGCTAACTGGAACACTAGTGGGTTATAAACTAAAGGAGAAGTGGTGTATATAAGAGACTTTCTCCCCACAAAAAACTCACTCAGTGTAACCCAGACTAAAGCCATTATACAACAAATACTCATGAACAACTTCTAGTTCGAATGAAGAACAATTGCAACATCTCCTACATGGACACACAATACTACCATTACCACAACCACAACTTTCTCACATTAAAATATAATGAAGTTTGTAACACCATCCATATGAGATTTACTCGACCTCAATTTATCTATCCAAATTTTATCCATTTTAAAATAATGCCAATAGACTTCCCTAAAAAATTATTAATAAGGTATTCATTAGACAATTTAAGGCAAGGGAAGACAAATTGGCATAATCACAAACTTAGAATTGATTACTAAGTTAATAAAATGAAATAAAGAATAACAAATTGACATAATCACTAGACGAATGCTAGACAAGCGACGTGAGCAGCCCTTGGACAAGTGCTGGACAGGTGCTGTGCGCAGCCCTAACCCCTGGACGGGTACTGGACAGCTTTCTGCTCGACAATTCTAAATAATTTCCAATATTGTTTTATGCTCGACAGTGTAGTACCCGTATTAATAAAGAAAGGGTAAAAAAGTAATTTAATAAATATGACATGGAGTTAAAATAATATATATATATATATATGTATATGTATATGTATTTATGCAAAAGATTTAATTTTTATAAAGCAATTCAAAAAAAAAATATGTGTGGTGGTGTAAAGAAAAAGAAAAAAAAAATCATTCAGAATAAGGAAAAAGGAAAAAAAAAGTAAAAAAGTAAAAAAAAAAAAAAACACACACCCACACAAAAATTTCGTGCAACACCTGGAAGTCCAAGTGTTGCAACATTTTGTAATTGTGCTGCATGTTATGCGACTATTGAATTTGAGATGGTGGAAGCGGTAACGGTGCCTCTTAAAACATTTTATATATTGAATTGTTTTATTAGTTTTACCAAACCCTTTTTGGTTTTCTTCAATCTCAAATCTAAATTACTCCATTTCTTTAAACACTTGGGGACTGAAAGAAAGATTAAAATTTTGAAGGGGTTTACGAGAGAATTTCATAGAGAATCATGGGAAGCTCTAAGAAAAGCATAAGGTAATAACATGAAGTTTATTTTTTAAATTTAGCATACATAAAATTCACGGAATTCAAAGTGAGAATTTTCAAAGGGTGTGAATTATGAAAGAATTGAAGAATAAATTAGAATTTAATAAGAATATTAAGTCAGGTGTTGACGATCAGCACCCGGAAGAAATTGCTAAGAGACAGTTATGGTGAGAAAGAAATATAGAAGCATGATATGATAAGTACTATCTAAATGGTAGACTATACGCCGTGAACCTCATAACGAGGTAATTATGAGATAATTGATGATCTTAAGGTGAATAAATATATAAGAAAAAAAGATTGATAGAGAATGAGACTTATGATATGCGTAGTGATAATAGAATGCTATTATCAAGTTATCTGAGATATAAATGATTAAATATTAACAAACTATTTATACGAATTGAATACTTATAGTAAATTTAATTCACTGAGTTTGTGAAGCTCATCTCTCAATGTTAAATGATTTTAGGCAGCAGCCAGGAGAGATAGTTAGTGAGCTGAGATTCGGACGAATTTATTATCTGTAAGCCACGTGGTTCACATCCTCAGACTAATGAGAAAAAAATATTTGTAAATATTCATGCATATTATGTTGCATACAATGTTTAACTTGAGATCTGAATGATGTATATCCCCTGTTAAGGGTTAAGGATTGATGTAAATAATTGCAGCTGATAAATTTTTATTATTGCATATATGTATTGTGCTGGGATTTTCAAAATATGATGACACTGTCTCGGGGGTGGCCAACCCGGGATGGGTCGTTACAGACAGCTTCCATGTTAGTGTTTAATTTATGGCCACTAGTGAATGTTTCATGAGGTGCTGTTTAACATATTGTAAACGACTTATAAACGACTTCTTGATTGTAACCCTTAACAACTAGTCTAGCCTTGTTCCTAGTTACTATTCCATTTTCATCCATTTTATTTCTATATACCCATTTAGTACCGATGATTGTATGATTCTTTGGTCTTGGAACTCGATTCTATACTTTATTCCTTTCAAATTAATTTAATTCCTCTTGCATAACATTTATCCAATCAACATCTTTTTTGGCTTTTACAAAAGTCTTAGGTTCTACTTGAGACAAATAAGTTACATAATTGAAAATATTTCTTATAGAGGATTGAGTTCTTACCCCTTGTGAAGAATCACCAATCAATTGATCGATTGGATGATAATTTACATACCTCAAATCTTTGGGAAGACCATCCTCTTGTTGACTTAGGGATGGTTGATCAAGATTAAGAGCATCTACCTCTTGATTTGTTTGAGGTTGACTCTCGTTCGGGTCAACAATGGGAGTAGATATATTCATTCTTGGAATAAAATTTGCATCATCATTAAGAGATACTATTCTACTACTAATTGGGCTAGACTCATCAAAGGCAACATGTATGGATTCTTCAACCACTAGAGTTCTTTTGTTAAAAACTCTATAAGCTTTACTAAAGATTGAATATCCTAAGAATATCCCTTCATTAGTATTTGAGTTAAATTTACCTAAATTAGTTTTATTGTTATTTAGGATGAAGCATTTACAACCAAAGACACGAAAATAAAAGATATTAGGCTTTATACCTTTCCATAGTTCATATGGAGTTTTATCAAGCATAGAACTAATTAATAATCTATTTAAAACATAGTGAAAAGTATTTACGGCTTCTGCCCAAAAGTATTTTAGTAAACTATTTTCACAAAGCATGATTCTAGCAAATTCTTCTAGAACTCAATTTTTCCTTTCAACAACTCCATTTTGTTAAGGAGTTCTAGGAGCTGAAAAATCGTGATCAATTCTATTTTCATCACAAAATTTTGAAAAACTTTGGTTTTCAAATTCTTTTACATGATCACTTCTAATACTTGAAATAGAAATCCATTTTTCATTTTGAACCTTCTTGCAAAAGTTCATAAATCCTTTATATGCTTCATCCTTGTAAGCAATAAAAATAACAAAGGTATATCTTGAATAATCATCAACAATAACAAGAGCATATTGATGGCCATCTAGATTAATGGTGCTTATTGGACCATATAAGTCCATATGTAAAAGTTTCATTAGTTTAGAGGATGAGATTTCATTTTTTTTATTTAAAAGAAATTCTAGTTTGTTTTCCCATTTGACAAGCATCACAAACCTTGTCTTATTCGAATTTGATTTTAGGAAGTCCAACAATTAAATCTTTTCTTAAACGAATTTTAAGCAAATTTATGTTCACATGGCCAAGTCTTCTATGCCATAGCCGTGGGTTTTCACTAAAAGCGGGAAAACATTTTTAATTTTCCGAATTTTAAGATTTTAAATCAACTAGATAGATATTTTCATGTCTATGACCAACAAACTTGATCTTATTACTCTTGATGTCTATTACTAGACAATGAGATGATTCAAATATGACTTTGTTGCCTTTGTCATATAGTTGACTAATACTAATTAAATTTGGCTTAAGGCTTTGCACATATAAAACATGGTCAATGGTTGAGGAATCATTACCCACTTTGCCATGCCCGATAATCTTTATCTTTGTGTTGTCGATCACCGGTCATGTGCTTTGAGCATCTACTATCAAGGTAATAATAGTTACCTTTTTTTCTTGGTGTGGAGACATATCTACATTACACAAGGATATACAATTTCACTTTTAGGTACCCAAAATTTCTTGGGTCCTTTAGGTTTAGTCCTAGAAAATATGGCTCCTTTAGGGACCCATACTTTCTTAACATTATAAAGTGCTCTATAATTGTAGACATGTTGATTATGCATGATCCTAGGATGATAGTTATTGAAGTTTCCAGGATGTCTTGAATATGTATGCCTATAGTTCCTTCGATAAGCATTCCTAGGATACATGTTTCTAGCATGAAAGTTATGAACATGTGTGTTATCTCTAGGATATACATGATGATAATTTCTAGGATGTGCATTTGTAGCATGTGAGTTATGAACATACATATTATCTCTAGGATATGCATGATGGTAACTTCTAGGATGCATATTTCTAGCATGTGCATTCCTTGAATGATTATTCCTAGCATTTGCATATCTTGGATGAGCATACATATATGCATATGTATTTCTAGGATTTTTATTTCTAGCATATGCATTATAATTCTTAGCATTTGAATTTAAACTTACATTCTTGGGCTTACTAGAATACATGAAGGAGTACTTTTAATCTTGCTAGTGGCCTTAGAGGTGGAGGGTTCATCCACACATATTGCTTTCATGAACAAAGTCTCTTTTGAATTTTGTTCGCCTAATGGAGAATAACCCAAGCCAGATTTTCCTCCACTCAATATTTGGCAAGATAACACTTCGTCTAATTTTTCTTTTCCAAGCATAAGCCTAGATATAGTGCTATTTAATTCTATTACTTTCTTTTTGAAAACATCATTTTCATTTTTTTTTTAATATTTTGATAAGTTATAAAGCATGGAATATAATTTTTCTTTTTTCATCCTTTAGACCTTCCATTTCTTTAGAAAGAGATGAGACTTTCTTCTTGAGAGCAATATTTCTATAATTGAATTTCTTCAATTCTTCATGCATTTCATTAATTACCTCAATTAATTCTTCACTACTACTAACAATATTATTATTATTAGAAGGGGAAGAATTTGATACCTCATTTTCATCATCGATTGCCATCAAGCAAAGATTGGCAATCTCCTCGTATCCAACATCATTGTTTGAAGATTCTTCTTCTTCGTCATCACTCCATGTGGTTGCAATCATGATTTTTTTTTAAGCTCTTATATAGTTTGTTTGTTGTTGGACAATCGGCCTTGATGTGACTAGGCTTCTTGCAACAGAAACACATAATAGGTTCTCTTTTTTGAGTGGAATCCTTTGTGTAAGGTTTCTTGCTCTTTTTCAAGAACTTATGAAACCTTTTTGTGATTAAAGCCATCTTATCATCTTCTTCACAGCTCTCATTTTCTTCTTCATTTTATTCCTCTTTGTTGTTTGTAGAGGCTTTGAGAGCAATTAATTTCTTCTTCTTCTCATCATCATTGGCAACAGGATTCATTTCTTTTATCTCGTATGTCAATAGTGATCCGAGAAGTGTTTTGACATCAAGTTTGTCAAGATCTTTGGCATCCAATATGGACATATTCTTTTCTTTCCAAGTAGATGGCAAAGATCTTAATATCTTCATTGTTAGTTCAAACTCCTCATTGTTCCTACCAATAAGCTTTAAACTGTTAACAATAGTGGTAAAATGTGAGTACCTTTGAGAAACTGTTTCGTTAGGAGATATTTTGAAAGATTCATACTCAGACACTAGCATATAGATTTTTTATTTTTTAACTTTGATAGTGCCATCATATATAACTTGTAGTTTGTCCTAAATCTCCTTAGCCAAAACATATGCAAAAACTTTATTGTATTCAGAAATATCTAAAGCACAATGTAACATACTAGTGGCTCTACTATTTAGAGACATCATTCTACAATCCTCTTCATTAAACTCAGTTTTGAGTTTAAGCATTGTATGATTGATTTCTCCAATAGTTATTTCATTTGTAGGAATTCTAGGTCCTTCCTCAATGACTCTTCATAAATTATAATCTTGTCATTCGCCAAAGATTTTCATTCTATTTTTTCAGTAGTTATAGTTTGAACCATTGAACAAAGGAGGTCTAGTATAGGAATGACCTTCGGTATATCTATTTGACGCCATCGGATCAACTTAAGGATTTTAAGCCTGAAATTGAGTACGAAGCTCTGATACCAATTGTAAACCGAGATACAAACCCAAGAGGGGGTGAATTGAGTTTTAAAAACTTTTTGGTAATTAATACACATATTTTTAACAATTTAATCAAGCAAGGCACACAACAAATAATATGATTAAAATTAAAGGAGTAAAGGAAGAGAATATGCAAACTCCGTTTATAGTGGTTCGGCAATATCGAAATCTCTTCGATCCTATGTCCACTCTCTTCATGGAGCCTCCTTGAAGTAATCCATTAAATATAGTCAAGCAATTTCACGGGTGTTGCAAAAACCTTACAAGAAATCTATTCCACAAGAAAGTTACAAAGAAGTGTTTAATACTAAACACTCTAAGAGCTACACCAACTCTTTCTCATTACAATGAATGGTATTAAGTGTAAAAGAAAGGTACATAGATAGTAATGAATGCTTTACGAGATAAAGATTATCTCTCTTTCAAGAACAAACTTAAAGAATAGCTCACAATAATTTTTTTTAATGCTTTGAGAGTATTAACGAGCTATGAATCAAATTGAATATCCTATCTTCTTATTTAAATGCTCATTGATCGGGGGTTTTTATAGCCTTGGACTTATATGGTCATTAGACACTGGTTTGGTAGGTTTGAAGCATTAAATGCTCAAGTCTCTCATCTCAAACAGTCATATTTTTGAAATACCAATCAACTGGGTCCTTGTACCAGTCGACTGGGTCAAGTGAAAAAAGTTCACTTTTAGGCTTAGGGCGAGTACCAGTCAACTGGGTCATAAAACTAGTCGATTAGGTTGTCCAAAAACCCAGTTTTTATGTTTTAAAACATTTTTTAACTTAAAGACATTTTTTGTATTTAGTTTTGTCAAAGTATTTTGCAAAATGAGCCATAGTTCAAGCTAGGTAACTGAAATTAGAGATTTACAATGTGATTTAATTACCTTAGAGTCTATTCTAGATCTTCTATCTTCTTTTAGTATTTGAACGTGTTGTATTCTTGCATCTTATTTCTGTATTGAATGTTTTTCCCGCTTAAACACTTAGATAAAACTCTTAGTGCAATTTAAGTAGTGTTTTGTCATTATTAAAATCAAATACGGGTCAATAAATACACAAGTAAATCTTGAAATGCCTTATCCCAATTCACCATCACTTTTCTCTCACCAGGGTAAAATTATTGTCAACCTATTATTTTCTTTTCTATGTTTCATTTAGTCTTTATTTATACTCTTAAGACAAAATGAAATAGATGATGTATACACTTCACTCTTGCTCAGCCCTTTCAACCTTCATGATAGCTGCAATTTGTTCACTCCAAAAAAAGTTTTTTTTGGGGGGGGGGGGGGGGAGTTGTTGGAAGGTTGCTTCAGAAAATGGTTTTTGTTTAGCTGTTGTTATGAAACTTGACAATAAAGAACTCTATATGAAAGCACCACAAAGATAGAACACATATTAGAACTTAGATTTTTTAATGTATCACACAATCTATTCTAATCTTCAACCTAATCCACCTGATACCAATAAGTGATATAATGTGCAACAACCCAAAAAATCATGACCAAATTAAAACTTCAAAAATTAAAATTCAAACGCAATTACACCTAAATCTTCAAACATCCTGTGGAGGCTAATCCTGAAACACAAACGCAATTACACAAATAATTTAATCACCCAAATCCTAAAACCCATAATCAGAATGAGAAACCTCTTTAAATTTCTAAAATTTTGCAAAACCACGAATCCTCAACAAACCCAGAATTGGTAAAATATATATATATATATATATATATATATATATATATATATATATATGGAGACAAAGTGAGAGAAAGAAAGAGATAAGCATTTACCGAGAGACAAAGGGAGCTAAAGAACTCGTAACCCATAAATGCTCACAAATCGGGAGCTAGGTTGCCTTCCAAAAATTCCTGAAAACCTACGTCAAATGCTCTTTTCAAGTCCTTAACCTAGAAACCAAATACTGAGTGTGAGAGCGAGAGAAAATGAGTGAACGAGAGAGACAAAGAGAATCATAGAAGATTTTCAACAGATTTACAAATGGAGAGAGAGTGAGGAAGAAGCAAGAAGATTCTGAAGCGTATGGTATCTTCTCCTTTGAAATTTCACCTAAGCGTGCAACTATTTTTCTTTGTTAATGTACACAGGTTTTTACTCGTATTTCGGCGCTTAAAAGTGCCAATATATGATGTACCTATTCCGCGCTTCAAAGTGCTAATATATGATCTAGAGTGGACCTTGTTTTGGCGCTTACAAGAGTCGTTATATAATACATAATGGCGCTCAAAAGCGTCGATATATGTTACATAGTGGCGCTTTCTCAAAGCGTCGACCCACTGTAAAATTTACATACATATTGTGGCACTTCACAGAAGTGCCGAAAATAAAGCGTCGGCGAACACAGAATATCTTATAGTGATTCATATTTTTCTAAAAAAATAAAATCATACAGTATCATTTTAATTTTTCAAATAAAAAAGTTTGTTTTGAACTGGTTTTTCTTTTACAATTGTCTTTGATAATCATTTATTTTATATGTGTAGCTACTTAATTTTATAAAAAAAAATATATCAACAAATTTTTCATTTAAAATATTTTATGATTGTTTTTTATTTTTATTTATTTAAGGATGCGATAGGCAATGATATCATAATATTATTTAAAATATAAAATATTTGTAGTAAAATTTGTTTTATACCATATAATAGAATATAAATCCATTTAAAATATACTTCTAACAATTTTTGAAAAAGAACGATGATAATTTTCTTTTTAAAAAAGACATAAAAATTCATTGTTAAATATGTTCGATCATAACATTTTATTTTTTAAAATGTAACATTTATGATAACTAAAGGTACTTTAGTCATCATGGGAATGCCTTTGATTCCTCTTGCATTTATATCGGATTGTATGACTCTATGTCTATTTTGATTATTAATAATAGAGCAAATTGCACTATATTACCTCCAAGCAGATACCATCCTCTGAAACAAATCCAAAGAACTTAATAGAAACATCACCTATTATGACTAAAAAAAGCATCCCTTAAAATCAAACCCAAAACGTAGCCTCTTAAAACACCTATGAACTCCCATCCAACAAGACCACTTACACCAACCATCGAAGCTAATGCAGCCATCCTCGAAGGAAATTTGATGACAGGAACACAACTGTACCTCCCAAAATCCAATTTTTTCATTAAAAGTCAGATTCCAATGAAGACAACGAGTACATCTAAGTTGTGAAAAACACCATAACATAACTGGAAACAACATAATCGATCAAACAGCATATTCAAATCTGATTTAGGCCCATCTTTAGATACTTTTCTATATTCCTCAATTTCATTCTATAAAACAATTCAGTCACATCTTTTTCACTACGTACTAAATGCGAGTTTTTTTTATCACAAAATGTGTTGTTTTATAATAAAATGTAGTATTGAGATATGAATGCTTTACTCTAAAGTGAGTCATGATAATATTCACCATATTTGATTTATTGCAAAAACTTCTATCAATCTTTTTTTAAGTCATGCTTGTATCATTATGTCTTTGGCATGCTGATTAATTGGCGCTACCTCTTTCAAAGGATTCTCTAATGCAAAAAAACATTACAAAATGAAACACCTGATATCTCAGCAAATAGCAATGATCACCCAAGAAAGATTATATAAAGTTGGGTTTGATTAACGGGTATCTTAAGAATACTTGTTAAGGAATACTTGATAAATATCCATAAAAATATATTTGTATTTGTATAAAGAAAAATAATGTTAAGACAATCGTCAATATCATGACTATTCAATTTGAGAAATTCTTAAAAATTGCATACACGTAAAAAAAAAAAAAATTATATGTTCTAAACATTTTCAATCATTAATGAAAAAAATTATTACTTTTATTTTGGTTAATGACCGAAAATGCTTATAATACATTATTTATTCATATCCAGAATTTCTAGTTCATTTTTTTTTAATCTTTTTTGTACTCATATTTTAAAAAAATTCTTAGCTGTTTCGAGTGCAAACCTCTTGATTTGCACCAATAAAAACTTGGCTAGTAATTTTTAAAATTTTCATTAATAATGACAATTATATATGTTAAATGTTATTAATAAAATATATTAAATTTTTCAATTAAATTTTCAATCGGTACAAAAAATTCCTTTATACTTTTAAATGTTGTTTATATGCACATGTGAAGTGCGTCAAAGATTTAGTAATCTCGTTATAAAAAAAAAAACCTCCTAGATGCTCCCACAGTAATTTTTTCTCATAAAAAATAAAAAGAAAAAAGAAAAAGTGATCTAGGCTCCTAGATGAATCATGGGGAGCCGAACTCCACATCAAAGTTAGGAGCTCCATGTCTGCTACTAAAATATTTACAGACCAATTGATTATCATGCAATAGAGACAGAAAATGGGGGGAAGGGTCAACAGTAAAGATAAAAAAAAAAAAAATTAGGCTGTGTTTGTTTGCATTTAGTGAATCATTTAACGATACTATATCTAAATCATTTAGATGTGATTTTATTAAGTTTGTTTGCTTTTTTATCTCTCAATAATATTTAATGAGTTTGATCGAATCAAATTTAAAATTAAATTTTAATATCATTCAAATGTATTTTAGACAAAAACATATTTACTGTATTATTGTAATTTCACAAATATCCTCACTATTATATGTTGTTTGACTTCAAAGAAAATGAAAAAATGACGATAGAAAAATTCTCTTTTTTTCTTATTTTTTTTTGGGAAATGATTTTCTCCCTTATTTGGTAGAGATGGGAAAGGAAGAAAATGGATACCTTAATATACAGTAATACATCTGCCCCTAATTACAATTAGCTTTAAAAACGCTGAACTTTTCATTGATTTTTGGTGCTTAAAATAGTTCCTTTTTCAAATCGTTACTCATACCATATAACTTTTGATTAGGCATGCCAAACCTGTTTTTGTCAAGGTCCGTGTACCTGCTTACGCGGTTCCACGTGATTGTTATGCTTCATAAGCCTAAAGCATGAAAAATTTATGATTGCACTGTGTGTACATCAGCATTTGCATTAATAAAAATTTGATTTATAATTTTTTAAAAATTTAAATAATAATAATAATTTTATATTAAATATTGTTAATAAAATTTTAAAAGTAATCAATCAAATTTTCAATTGATAAATTATATTTGCAAAAAATTCTACCAAAGCAGAGTTTGGTCAAAAGGCCAATAAAGTCATTTTTCGTTGAGGAATGTTCCTGTGAAGGCCAGTGATCCACAGCAAGTTGCTTCCTTTGTCTCCTTGAACCCTTTTAGACAAATTGTATCCTTGAATTGTGTAATAATGACTCCTGACCTAAATTCAACCAAGGATTGGTGACTTGCTGTACATCCAACGAATAGAACCCATGCAATTATTGAGAAATTTTAGTACTTAAATGCTTGTCATGGATTTAACTTGTGAAGTGGGAATAATTAAAAAAAAAGATAATTTATCCTTTTTATACATTTTCTAGTAAAATATATATTTTTAATAGTAAATTTATAAATTCAATAATAAAAATAAAAATATTGACGTTAAAAAAATCTCAAGTATTTGCCTATTACATATATGTGATAAAAATTAATCGAAGAGGATTTATGCTTCTCAATTTTTATTAAAATTTTTATTATTAAAAAATATTTTATATGAACTCTAAGTCAAATTACCTGCAAGAAACGTGTTAACAAAGTTAATGTTACATTATAGTACATGTTTTTTTAGTCGGTAAACTTATATATTTATATAAATAGAAAATAATGATTTATTGTTTTTTTTTTAAAAGATCAATTTTTCAATAGTAAAAAATTGTGAAGTAAAACTTGTAACATAAATAAATTTTGATTGTAAAATGATCATCATCAAATCCTAAAATTTAATAAATCAACTCAGCTGTGATAAATTTGTAAAGTAAAACATTCAGTACAATATTTTTATACATGAATTTGAACTCTTTAAATTTACTTAATTTCTATATAAAAAAAATATTTTTTCGAAGTTTCCGTCAAATGATAAAATGATTACATAAAGAATTTTAATAAGAATACATTTTCGGTGGTAGATTTCTTTGGTAAATTAAAAAAAAAAAAAATCAATACTCCATCAGTTTTATAATTTTTGTCATTTTTATTATTTAACTAATTAAATAAATAATTTTTTAATTAAATCATTAAAAAAATTTAATTTTTTTTCTATATACATAAATAGAGTACTAATAGAAGGAATTGTCAGAAAAAAGAACTTTGCGGGTTTTCGGTGCATGGACGAATAAAAAACTGTTGTTCTGACACGTGGACATAATACTTGCCGTAGGATAGAAAGCAAAGGCTCAGATTGAAATCATTATGTGATGAGATATACATTGAAACTGGAAGAGAACTGTAGAGAAGTGCCCAGAGATAGATTTTCATGTTACCTTGTCTCTCTCTCTCTCTCTCACTCAACAGGAAAAACCAGTAGAATAGTAATTGTTGTAGAGAGAGATTTGATTGGTTTTTGTGTTAAATGAGAAGAGTACACTAACAGAGTGGTGAGATGCTGTTACCATGGCGGCGGCGTTGCAGGGCGCTAATTCCGTGCCATTATTGCTTCGAATTACAACAACGAAAGAGAACTGAAGCTAAATCAAGCAAATCATCTCTCTTTCTCCTTTTACCATAAAAATAATTCTTAGTAGTACAATTATCCCTCAAAAAGCTGCAACAACGAGAGATACATACAGAGTCAGAATCAGAACAAAGATCAGGTTAAAACCAAACCCTTCACAGACTAAACAGTCTCTTAATTAAAACAAAACCCAAAAAACAAAAAGAAAACCTGATCTTTTGCTGGCTGATATTAAGTTTCTGCTATGGATTGTTGCTTCAAATTGATCAGGTTGGTTTCAGCTTGTGCGTGCAAAAAATGGCTGGGTTGTTCTATCTAGGGGGAAGAAGCAGCAAGCAAGAAGGAGAAGATCAGAAAGAAGAGAACAGCAACAACAACAGCAACCTTTATCTGTACAGAAACGAAGAGATCTACAACAAGGGCAGATTCGAGATATGGCCACAGTACTATCAACAGCAACAACAAGAAATGAGCAACTACTCCCCGTTTGGAGTGGGTCCTAGTAATCGAAGTCGAAATCTATTCAACCTCTCTGATGAGTCGTCATCAAGATCATCGGCGGGGTTTACGGTGACGATGAAGCAATTTAGATCAGGCATGAACTGCCAAGATTGCGGTAATCAAGCGAAGAAAGACTGTTCTCATTTGAGATGCAGGACTTGTTGTAAAAGCCGAGGGTTTCAGTGTCAAAGTCACGTTAAGAGCACTTGGGTCCCTGCTGCTAAAAGGCGAGAGAGGCAGCAACAGCTATCAGCTCTTCAACAGCAACAAAATCAACAAGAACAAGAGCTGTTTCGAGGAGAGAATCCAAAAAGGCAGAGAGAAAATCATCAAGCTGATCCCTCCTCTCTTGCTTGTGTTCGTTTACCCACAACCTCTTCAGGTAATTAAAGTACTTGTTGCAATCTACATTACAATATGAACAAAGTCGAAGAGAAATATGGTGAAGAATTTTTCTTTTTAAGTTTTTAACCAAATTGATATATGAAAGTCCAATATTCGGTGAGATCTCTAAGGAATGTTCAACAAATGTGTAATTGAGTGAATCCATATAGTCAACCACCCACTTCCTCTTTTGCTTTCTTTTCTTCTTTTCTACCACTGTTTCTTAGTAAAACTGACGAAAAAGGTTCATGAAATTAGCCTAAATTTCCTCTAATTTTTTTTTTCTTTTTTTTCTTTCAATTTAGTACTTTTTAGTAAGATGTTCATTGTTTTTTCTGATGGCGGGTATATTATCCATGGCGATTATTTTTTAGGGTTGGAAGTGGGAGATAATTTCCCACTAGAGGTGAATTCACAAGCGGTGTTCCGTTGTGTGAGAGTTTTAAGCGCAATGGACGATGGAGATCAAGAGCAGTACGCATATCAAACGGCTGTTAACATAGGAGGTCATGTGTTCAAAGGAATTCTCTACGATCAAGGCTCTGAAACTAGTTATAGTAACAGTATTACGGTCGGCGAGAGCTCCCCACAGCTTAGAAATCTCATTACTGCTGCACCCTCTACTACAACAGTAGCAACAACAGCTATCACTAGCAATAACCCAAGTGGCACCATATTGGTTGACCCTTCATTAGTATACCCAGCTCCACTCAATGCTTTTATTGCTGGTATGCAGTTCTTCCCACCTCCAAGGTCTTAATTCGAGTTGTTAGGCCAATTAATCTAGCAAAGCTGGCGTTTTGAGCACAAAACTTTTTGTTAATTCCTCTTGGTCTTATATTATTGTTATTGTGGTGGTCTCTATAGCTAGAATGTAAAACACCCAAGGAAGTAGAAAGCATAGAAATGAGAATAGATCATGACATGGGGATTGTTGGGTTTTGTTCGAATTTCAATTCAGATTTTTTATGGTTTATTTTTATCCAATCGATGATAGTAATTCTTTTTGTTTTTGAGTGTACGTAGTTGTGGGGCATGTGGATGTGTGCTTTCTGCATTATTATTTTTTTGTTCTTTTGGGGGTTTATAATAGTTTGTTTCTTTATGGTTTTTCTTTCTTCTTTTCTGGGTTTGATATTGAATTCGCTTTCTGGTTGGTGTTGAACTCGAAGCCGCTTTTTCCCATTTATCCGTTTGCTTTCCGGATAAAATGGGACGAAATAGGTTTCGTGTCTGGTTAAGCAAAGAATTTGAAACCTCTTCCCTTTTTTTAAACTCTAAAAGATGAAAAGAAGCTGCGCGGCTTTTGCAAGTCTTTCATGCGTTGGCAAATAGGAAAGCTTGCAATTTACGCAGCTGACAACGGATGGGATTTCATAGGACACAATTTAACACATTATGTTCCATTCAAATCAAAAGTTACATCAGTCACGATTGACAATACGTACAGTACTAATTTAGTGGCCATTGATATGATCAACTACCTACCTTCAAAAGCAATAAAATTGAGCAAGCAGAATATAACGTGCATGGATGTGACCCTAGAATTGGGGATCATTAGCCGATAATGTTAGTTGCTTCTGCAAGTATGTATATGTGATCATTTGTGTTATATGTAGACTAGCCAGAACTAACAATACATATACACAGTTTATAGGGGTAAGGATATATATATATATATATATATATATGCATGGGTTATTAATAAATAGGGTTAAAGATGCTTTAATAGACTGCTAGATTTAGCACATGGGGAAGAGGAAGAAAGGGTATGAAAGTTTCCCTAGTTTTGTAATATCTGACATAACATGTGATCTCTCATCTTCACTCGATTAAGACTCTACACTCATAATGGATGCGCTCTTGTGTGATTAGTTTTGTTGCCTTTCATTACCCCTTTTGCCATGTTTCAATATATAGCAATATGGGGAGGAAGTTGCATGATATGACATCTGATCTCTCTCATTCTTCTCATATTGGGTTTCTTTTTTTGTTTCTTTTTCTTATATATTTATATAATGAGATATGTTATGATATTTTAGTTGTTTCATGGTAAAAACATCTTTATAGTTTGTCATAAACTACGATTGCACCTCTTTATTATAAAAATATACAAATGTACCCTCGATCCAATCCTAGCTAGTCAACTGTAATAAAAAAAACAATAAAAAAGTTTCTTTAAGAGTGATAGAGATGTGATTCGTGTTGTTGCTATTAGGGTTTTTGTTATTGTTGAATAATGGATGGTAGTTAGTTGGTGAAGGAAGTTTTTTAGTTTGATTTTGCAGTAGCAAGGGGCTGTCGAAGGATGGCTCCTAGTTTGATTTTGCAGTAGCAAGGGGCCGTCGAAGGATGGCTCCTGGAGAGGGAAGGTTTGGAGGAGGAAACCGAAAAATTAAGGGCTAAGTTACCAATAAGGATCCGTAAAAAAGGGCACGGATCCATTTATTTCTTCTGGTTCAATTTCTCTCTTCCTCTTGTTGTGTTCTTGTTAACAGAGCACGGTGACACAAAGTGGCGATGATTTCTCTCTTCATGGGTTTTGATTTTTAAAGAGAGCACTCACAAATTAAATTTTTTTTTTTTTACCTTGATGGGAAACTTGTCACCGTTGAGGTAGAGAGAAAAATACATCCAAACGAATTTATAAAGAGGGGGCATTTTTATCCACACAACATCAAATCTTGACAAAATGGTCGTTTTGATGGGTTTTTTTACTACACTTTGGTTGAGGACTACATTTGTGTACTTTTAAAACATATGAGTGCATTTGTAATCTATGACAAACTATAAGGGTGTTTTTAAAATTTTCATTTAAAAGATATTTATGTAGCTCTCTTACAATATGAATCTCCTTGCGGGATTGAGGATTTGAGGATAATATACTTACAACTTTGAATATGCATCTTCAAAATGGTTTTGTTTGAGAATTGTTTAAATGTAACTTAAATCACCAAACTTAAAAGTTTTTAGAGTTTTTTAACTCTAAAAACTTTAAGTTTAGACTATAAAAATTTTAAGTTTTAGTGATTTAAATTGCATTTAAACAAATATTTAAACGACTTGTCCATTATCATATATATATATTATTACTCGTTCCATGAACATTGATGGTTTGAATTCATTCATATATATATATATATATATATATATATATATATATATATATATATATATATATTGACATTGTAGAATTTGAGCAATGTGTGGTTAAATATGTCACAATAAGAAAGAATTTAGAAAGATGGAAAAACTTGCGCAAAGCCTTTTTGTGCAATTAGAGTTAAAACTACCTGGCAAGAAGCATAAAAATATGTTTTTCTTAACTAACATAGAAATATTATTGATAATGAATAATAGAAACTGCAGCAAAATCTGAAAACACCAAACGATCCAAATTACCCGAAACCAAAACCTTGCAAAAACATCACCCTAAGCCAATACACCATAAAGAGAAGCAGCCAAATCAGAATAGCCCCACTGCAATACATAAACCAGATAGCAAGATGACAACACCAGATGATACGAACCCAAATAGACGAGAGAATTAAAACAAAATCAAAAACTTTCTTCCAACCAAGCTAAATTAAGTGTTCATCCATATATATTAAATTCATGTTCATGTGATCTCCCACCATGTGAAATACTCTTAGCTTTAACAATAATTTTAGTACATTATGTCACAAGTAGCTACGGCATGGACAGTGACAAAAATCAAAGGGAAGTTAATACTATTTAAGACTATATTTGGAAGTTGTTTAGATGCAATTTAACTCATCAAAATTTTAAAATAAGAAAAAACTTAATTTTTTGTGATTTAAATTACATTTAAACAATTTTCCAAACAAAACCTTACTATTTATACACCAAATATATAGCACGTCGTATATTACAAATGAAATCATGAATAAACATGATGAGGAAACACCAGTTTTTTTATTTTATTTTTTGTTGAGGAAACACCATTTTTGGTTGCATCGAGTCCAATTCACAGGTTTTCTCTGTAATTAAGTATAGATGCCTGAGTCATTGTTTTTTCCATTATGGAATGGTACGCTCTGAAGTACAAATTAATGTTTGATGGAGGGATTCAACTTGGGTGCTTTGCCTTACAACAAAGCAATAGAAGAAAAAGTGTCACATTTATTAGTATTTCGATCATATTAATTTGATGGTAAAGTTTTTAGGTTTGGTAGTAAATTGTCACATTTAGGGATAATATTCTTAATGTAACAATTTATTATTAAATAATGACTGTTTTACTAGTAAGTATGATCAAAATAGTAGTAAATGTGACTTTTTTTGTGCTTTGTATTAAATCAAGACACCTAAGAAAAACCCTTGATTGAGGCATATTCAAATTTAAATAAATTTAAATCAGCTTGTTTAAATCTGATCAAAGCAATTGCTAATATATAAGATTTGAACGATTCGAGACCTGCTAATCACACAAATAATAAACAGAAAGAAAATAAGACACGATATACCTAGGTTCACCCGCCAATCACACGAATAATAAACAGAAAGAAAATAAGACACGATATACCTAGGTTCACCCCAATATATGACTACGTCCTGCCAAAAGTTTTACTATAATCAACTTCACAAATCTCTTGTTACAATGTGTACTCAGTACATAAAGAGTATTTATAAGCAACTTAAAACGTCATAATTAGGGTTTCACCTTACTACAAAATCACGGCTATTCATGGGCCCAAACCTAAACCGTCAAGCAAAAAACTAGACCCAAAATATGTACAGGATTTAAAAATTTTGATGACACTGCCCCCTAACCCCCGTCTGCTCATTGGAAAACGGGACCCCCGCCCATTCACCGAGAAGCCAAACCTCAAAATCGTCGAGAGTTCTATAAATCTGGATCCGAAAAATATGCACAAACTCTAACAAGATTCTTATATTTACATTGCATGCATATGCGTTACAGTTTTTTACATTGACGGGAGGATCGAATCGATCCAAGTCTCTTACATGAAAGACCTTGAGGTGACCACTAAGCAAATTATCAAATCTTTATACATGTAAAAAATGATTCCCTCCCATCCTTCACAATTACTCAAATTGTCATTACTTTCTTCCATGGGTCATTATGGTAAATATTTATGGATTGAATCATGAGTGGTGTTTCATCTGCTCTACGTACACTAAACAACATTTTGGTCATAAGAGTAGTGAGTGGTCTACATGATTTATTTGTTTGTTCAATTTAATGGTCTATATATGTGAGATATGATCACAAATTAAAATTGGCTACTTGTCCAAACTTCTTTTTTATCTGAATATAAAATTCATATTTCATATGTAAATCCTTTATCTTCACAAATTTTTTTGGTTAGATTGGTTTTAAATCTGTTCGAAACTCTATTGATAATTTTAAAGAACTTTACTAATAATGTTAATATAAACGTAAAATCCTGAAAATAATATTATCAATAATTTTTTTAAAAATTATCAATAAAATTTCGAGAAAAATGATCTAACCAATTGAGAATTGCTCCGATCTTCAAGGCATCGATCTAAGAATTGTCAAAAAGCCAATAAGATCGATCTGTTAATTTTATTCTTTAATTTCTTTCAGGTATTTCGAGAAATATAATGTGTCCTAACCCTAATATATAACAACTTGTTGGCTATTGGTAAGTAGACCATGGACCATGTTTTTTTTTATCTAGTGTGCCGTTTATAGTTAAATGCCAAGTCGGTGCTAATTAAACCGGGCGCTAGCTGATCATTGAAACACTTTTGGTGCATATAAGTCTGTTTGAAACCATATTTCCATTTTGAGGTGTGTGCACAGCTAGATCTTAATTTGTCTCTTTCTTCTCAATGTATTAACCCTAGAACAAAAGATTTCTTTGTTAATGTCAATTAATTGGATTGATAGCACAGCCACAACGTGTATAAAACAAGAGCGCTGGCACAAAAACATTTGTTGGTATATCCCAAATAAAAAAAAAATAAAAGCGAATTATACATAATATAGGTCTAAGATATATAAGTTTAAACTTTTAAATCATATTGGTGTCTATCTATTTTCACAAAGCTCGTATTCTAATCGATCTTAACAATTAGTATCAGAGTTTGATTCGAATTGATCACATATGACACCCAAGATGCTGCTCTGCAATAACTAATGTGACAAAAATTGTTACTTGTGGTAGTCTAAATTTATGTGTATTGAGATTTAGACTTTGAAAGTATTATTTGACCCAATCCACATAATTTTTTTGTGCTTATTTATTTATTGCCTGTTTTATTTTTAACAATTAGTAATGTGAAAGAAAACTCTATTAATAACACAAAAGGGCTGAAAAAGAATTACCATTTTACATCTAATGTTATTGATTTGTAGTCGTCAAACTTGCTATATATTTTATCTTTATCCATGAATCGAACACAAGTACAAATGAGAGATTCTTGGCAGTATCGGGTGAGGTAAAAAATTAATTGATAATTTTTAGAAACTTCATTAGTAATATCCTTACACATTCAATTAATATTACCAATGAAGTTTTTAAAAATTATCAATTAAATTTTTATCCTATGTAAAAAACTTGTTTTGCATCTAGTGCAAACAAAAAATTTTCTACAACACTATAATCTGATTTGCTAACGGGAACAAGTGTTTTTACCACTATTTTTGAAAAGATTCTTAGTTACATCGAGTACTAAACATGATTTTTATATCGAATAAAAATTTAATTAATAATTTTTAAAATTTTTATTAATAACATTCGTACGTATTTAATTAATTTCTAAAATTTATCTATAAGTCTACAACGAATGCAAAAACGAACAAAAAGTTTTCCTATTTTTGAGAGAGGAGTAGCATTGGAATATAAATATTGAATACCATCTTTCCAGTCAACGTCAACATGAAATCGATTCCCTTCAAACCTAAGTGAGATGCATTCAAAGAATATGTTACCTAATTCCTGATTGATAAGACATTTTTATAGCCCCACAAAGATAAGAAATCTTTGCTTATAAATAAAAATAAATATATAAGAAATGTTTTGAGCGGCTTCCACTCACTACTTTTCTTTTGCAAGTTTTTCATTTTAATTTTTATTAAATCTTTTTTAGATTTTTAGTTTTCTTTGTATTTTTATTGAGTCCATAAAATTTAAAATACTTTTTTTAAATTTTTCAAGTTTGATTTTGATCTAATCAAATCATTCATTTAAATGATATAATAATTTTATCTTAGATAACATTCTATGTGACTTTAGGTGATAAAAAAAATATATATATTATGTGTGAAAAAATAAATCAGAAATGACGGCACAATTGTTATCTCTTTTTCTTCTCTACTTGTATTTTCTTACTTTCTTTTTTTATCTTCTCAAGATCAAAATAAGTTGTACTCACGTTATCACTATAAGGGTGAATCATCTTTTCCAAACACAGTGGCACCGTAGATTATACCAAGTGTAAACTTCACTAATAATATTAATTGAGTATGTACGGATATTATTAATGAAGTTTCTAAAAATTACTAATCAAGTTTCCATATAATACAAAAGTTTTGTTTTGCACTTAGTGCAACCAAGAATCTCTAAAAACTGATATTTTCTTTTAGCGTCAAATATCACATAGGATCTCACCTAAGATGAAATTGTCTAGTCATTTAAGTGAATGATCTTATTAGAACGAAACCAAACTTGATGGATCTAATAATGACATTTTAAACTTGAAAGACCTAATAAAGACACAAGACAAATTAAAAAAATTAAAAATAACATTTACTCTTTTTATATTATAACCAATTTACTTGGACTAAAATAACCTTACATTGCTAGTTTAACTGTAACATTGATAGGCTAGATTGGCAATTTCATCGAAGTTCTTCCTTCTATTCTTAACTATGGAGATCTATGGCATCTCTTCCATAGGAACCTTGTAGTCCGGTGAAATCAACAGTTGAATCTTTGTGGCAATGGTTCCGGCGAGACTGAAAATTGATGCTAACTCCGGTGGAATCAACAGTTCCGAATTTTTTGGTTTATTTTCAAAGCTTAAAATGTAGGATTTGGGATCTGAATCCCAAGAAACGATGACGTTCCTTTCTAAAATTCATAGCTTCTTGAAATTTCATCTAAGAAATCTTTCAAATGGATTATCAGTCCAAGTGGCTTAGTTGATTGTTTCAGAGTAGTAGGGATAATTGACAAAAAGACCATTTGATTTGATCTTTCACCATGATTGCTATCGGAAGTTTATAAGATCAATTCGAGAGAGATGATAGATAATAGAGAGATGAGGGCCGTCGGTCGTCCAAGGAGAGAGAGAAAGTAGAAAGAGACAAACATTAGGTTTTTCTTTTGCATTTAAGAAATTACTTGAATATCCCTTGTTATAGTAACTGTTGGGAATATTTTTGTCCAAATAAATTAGGAGACAATGTTAAACTATGACAAATTAACATTTAACATTTTGCAATATATTCAACATTACTCATCAAATTTTTCAAAAGATAAAACAAAACTCTTATCAATTAAAGCCAAATTGTGTTGTTTTGTTTTGACTCGAAATTAATAGTTTACGTTATTCGAAGAAAAGATTAAAACGATAAGATTTAAAATAACACAATGAAAACTTACATGCATTTGCAATTTAGTGGTCCTTAAAGCTTTAGCAACTTGATTAAGAAAGAGAAGGGAAAGAAAGATACGTTTTAGAATATGTTTTAGAATCCGACGCCTTGAGCACCTTTGGAGAAAAATTGGATTTGTGTAGAATATGTAACTTCCTCAGCTTCACAAATAAAATCAAAAAATTTGATGAAGCAATTCTTTTGAGACAAATATTAAAAGTTTTTCTTTTGCATTTTAGGAAATACTTGAATATCCCTTATTATAGTAATGTGTTAGGAATATTTTTGTCCAAATAATTTAGGACACAATATTAACTTGTGCTTAAACTATGGCAAGTTAACATTTTTCAATATCTATTAAAGCCAAATTATGCTAATAAAATTTGAAATAACACATTGAAAACTTACATGCATATGCGATTTAAAGATCCTTAGAGCTTTAGCAACTTGATTAAGAAGGGAGAGGAAAAGAAATATACGATTTAGAATCCGACGCGTACATAGTTGAGGGACACCTTTGAGGAAAAATTGGATTTGTGTAGAATATGTTGCTTCCTCAAGTCACAAACAAAACCAAAAAATTTGACTTGTGATATATACAATTCTTTTGAGACAAACATTAGTTTTTTTTGTGCATTTAGGAAATTACTCGAATATCCCTTATTATAGTAATGTGTTAGGAATTTTTTTGTTTAAATAAATTAAGACACAATGTTAACTTGTGCTATATATATATACCACTTTTTTTCTATTTTTTTCCGCTATTAATAAGATGAAAACAATGATTATTTTTTAATTGTTTTAATTGACTTTTTTGGTTAGAGATTAGCTAATGTTTTTGTACTCATTTTGAGCATTTCTTTTGGAGTGTTTAATTGGTTTGTAATTAAGAGTACATCTGCATTGGGTTTGTTTGGGTGGGTCAGAAGTTGGTTTTAAATCGAAACTTATTTTTATTTTTTAAAAAAGTATTAGTCAAATTAAATTACCATATTAAACCTTATTAATTATCAATTAATAAATATTTCGATTTGATTTAATTAATTTTATTTTTATAAATTTTAAAAAATAATCACCTACTTAAAAGCTAGATTATATAGATCCACCAAAATGAACACAAATTGTTTTGTAGTAATAGTTAATGCTCGATGTCTCATGCGATTATTGTTCTTCGATATTTCAATAAATTCATTTCACCTTCTAAGAAAAAAAAAACATCACCAATTTTTCTGACCAACCTATTATATTAGATTGCTGATAGGGAAATAATGTCTTTGTGCAGCGCTGAACATTTTTTCTTCTTCAAGAAACTCTATTGATAATTTCTTGAAATTTTTTTAGTGAGATGAATTAGGAACTCCATTAATCACAAAGAGGGACTAAGAAGCATTTTGCATCTATGTGGTTACCGCGTTCTCATTGTTTAATAGTTTGAAATATCCATTTTGCCTTCACCTATCTTTAACCATATATTAAATACTCATTTTATCCAAATTTAAAATTAGTATAACTTTTTCACATTTATTTACTATTTCATAATTAATATTAGCATGTCAGAGTTAAAAAGTCAAAAAAGATTTATTTTATTATTCTTGCTTTTGAAATTCTGTATATTTTATCAAATGTTCCAATTTAAAATATTTTATTAAGAAAATTTGAGAAAATGAGCTGGAAAGATTCAAATTCAACTTTTTTAACGCACACCAGTCAAAGATATAGGCTCCTTTTAAGATACATTCAATTTAGTTAATGGACTGTGACATATAAGTCTTTTCCTGAGATCACATGTTCAAGAGATGGTAAAGAAATTTTTTTTACTAATTATTATTAAATAATTTTATTAATAATATAAATAATAATTATATAAAAATTATTGATAATTAAAATTATTTAATAATTATTTATAAATTTTTTATTTAATATAAAAATAATATTTTACACTAGTGCGGCGGATATAAGAACTTCCAAAGTACAACTGCTAATGTACTAAAAGAGATGCGAATGCTGATGCATGTGGCCCGTAAAGCATTTTGTTTCACAGCTCTTCTACGGCAACACACTGCATGCATGGAGACTAGCTAATCCAATTGTAATTTTCCAAAGTCAAAACATGGCAGCTGCCTGTTGCATATCAGAAGACCATCCTTCATCTATTGCAGTGTCTTCGGCCTTGTTTGGTTAGAATATTAGTGACAGTAGTTTGGTGTCTATCATTGACTTTTCAAGGTTCTACCTACGGTTGGTTATGTTGATTTTTGATTGTGTGATTATAAATTGATTGGTCTAAATTCAAAACAGTTTGACGCAATTATCTACATTTAGTAACAATTTATTGGTGCTTGATTATGTTATTTAGATTTGGTTATGAATGTCAGATACATGTGCGTGTTCAAGTACTGGATTTGATTATTTTAATATTTTTTGTAAATTTTATTTTAATTTAAAGTATCTGAGTGCTATATTTTTGTTTGAGTGTCAAAGGTCCGATACGAATTTGACAAGATGAAATTAAAAATGATTAAGATAAATTAATTTACAATTTAAATCTTATTAATAATTACAAATTCATTAAAAAAAATTTAAATGCTATTTAATTTATAAAATGTGAGGTCAATCTTTTCTGTTATTAATTTATTATATGTGAGTCCAACTTAATTTATAAATATATGATATTTAAAGAAAATTATTAATTTATTTTATCAAAACATAAGTTAACATTGCCGTTAATGACCCAATTATTTGGGAATGAAGAGGCCTAATGAAAATTTCATTAACTCCCTTTTATCCACTTTTACATTTCCACGAATCTACTCCACACATAACATGCACGTGAAAACGACGCCGAAACCGAACCACTATATAGCACCGCATCGGCGAAGGTGGATCTGTAAATCAATTGATCCCCCGGCGAGTCGTCGTCCCATTGTATTAATATTGTAATTTGTACAGATAATATTCATACACACGCAAAATACTGTATCTATAGATTTGTATATAATAAAAATCAAGAAAGAAAAATGGGAGTGGGAGGGTGTTGGCCGACGATGGATCTGCTGCGGTCGGAACCGATGCAGTTGGTGCAATTGATCATCCCTATGGAATCATCTTACCGTACCATCTCTTATCTCGGTGATCTTGGCCTCTTTCAATTCAATGATGTGAGTATATATCTCGACTCATGAATTTTTCTTTCATTTATTTCTCCAATCATTGTTTCTTAATTTTGATAATTCTGCTCTGGATTTCGATTATTTTGTAACCCCAAAATCCTTTTGATTATTGCTTTTTGTTTGTTCGGATCGTTATGGATCTTGTTAGCGCATCTTTGTGAAAATTTATTGATTAATTTGCTTTCGTTGTACATAGTTTAGAACTGCAAACTATGTTCAGGTTTGTTCATTATTGAAATCACGCTGTTATAGTATGATGCAATGGCTTTCAATGGTTTGCTAATGAGACACCTGTAGTTAATTTAAGATGTGTTAATTTATTATAGCCGCATTTTCTCTAATTGGTACAGCTTTACCTTATTTTAATTAACATTTTTAGATTTTAATACATTGCATGTTTCTTCTTTTTCTCCAGCTCAATGCTGAAAAGAGCCCCTTCCAACGGACATACGCTGCTCAGGTGCGTGTCCAGCCTAAGTTTCTTCTATGCCCAATTATATTGTGTTAAGTGCGCGTGAGCCTTATATTTTTTTCTGTTTATATAAATATGTGCTTAAATGATAGTATCTTACATGAAGATTTCATTGATATATAAATATGAAGTTAATGTATGTCTGTCTTCATGTGTGATTCTATGGGAATTAGTTGCAGGCTTAATGATGAGAACCTCCATCCGCATACTGAATTTGTAAATTATTTTGAAAGTCACTTTGTTTCACTATAAGGTCTTCCGCAATGATTTGCAAGTGTTTTTCTGTGTTTTGGGGATTTCACTGAATCTGTTCATCAAATTATTTAGGTGAGTGATAATAGGAAGAGATGTTTAAAAGTAATGTCTGATTTATGTAAAATTAGAAGACAATAGGAATCATATTTTGGTCTCCCTTATCAATGAAATATTGACCTATGCTTTTTGGATCCCATTGTTGTCATTTTCTCCTAGATCCGTAAGTTATAACTATTTAATCATTCATACACGTGTCTCTTATTGTATCACATAGATAAAGAGATGTGGGGAAATGGCTCGCAAGCTTCGTTTCTTCAGGGATCGAATGAAAAAGGCTGATTTGTCACCGTCAACAAGGTCTTCGACAATCAATGATTTTGATCTCGACAACTTGGAGGTACTAGATTCTAAGATTCAGGTTTGTTGGCTTAAAGCTTATCATTTCATACAGATAAGTAGCTTCCGTTTTAACATGACAGTTGAAACTTGGAGAACTGGAAGCAGAGCTGACAGAGATGAATGCAAACACTGAAAAGTTACAACGAACTTACAATGAACTTTTAGAATATAAGTTTGTCCTGCAGAAGGTATGGATGGTTTTACTGCTGTGCGTCTTGCTCAAGAGTTTTTTTGCTATTGTAGCATAAGTGTGTTGTGTAAGAGAAATAGGAGTTCCATATCTTTCTTGGCACTACTGTCCTAGCACCTTGCTTATATTATCTTATTAGTTTTAGATTATGGTCTCTCTCTCACTCATATTCATCGAGCATGTATTCTCTATAGAGAAGAAAATTATTAGTATTTGCATATTATCATTATCTCTTTGTAACTTATTTGGAACTGTTCTGTTCTTACATAACGAACGGTTAAGAATGGCATTTTTTATGTCTTATGCAATAATCTGCACCATAAATTACCGCTTGTTCTAATTCCAGGCTGGTGAGTTCTATTTAGCTCAAAGTAGTGCTGCAGCTCAGCAAAGAGAACTTGAGGCACATCAATTTGGTGATGGAACCATTGACAGTCCATTGTTATTGGAGCAAGTACGGTTTGGAACTCTTTTTCCTTTTCCTTGTATCTTGCTACTGGCTGAACATCTACTATTCTTCCTTTGAATGATGCTTAGCGTTTGATATTTGGCAGGAAATGATCACAGATCCATCAAAGCAAGTTAAACTGGGCTCTGTCAGTGGTCTTGTTCCAAGGGAAAAGTCAATGGCTTTCGAGAGGATTCTGTTTCGTGCAACCAGAGGTAATGTGTTCCTGAAGCAATCCATTGTTGAAGGGCCTGTAATTGATCCTGCATCCAGAGAAAAGGTTAATGCCTGAAATTACTCCTCTAAATTTGAGCTTTTGAGAGGGGTCTGAATGTGTGTTTCTTTCCGTTCATGTTTCTCATACTTTGTTATGCTGCCACCAGTAAAGTTGTTGCGGTAGTCTTGTTGCTTGCAATTCTGGCTTGTTATTATATTGGTTTGATTTTCTTAGTTTGTGTTGCTTAATCTGTTTTATGTTCTGAGATTGAGAAATTTTTAGTACATAATTTTAAAAAGTTATAAATTGTCAATTTACAGGTTGAGAAAAATGTATTTGTTGTCTTCTATTCTGGTGAAAGAGCAACGAGCAAAATTTTGAAAATATGTGAAGCTTTTGGAGTTAACCGTTACCCATTCATGGAGGACCTAGGCAAACAATTTCAGATGATTAAAGAGGTATGTATCATTCCTTTGGATGTTGCAACTTGATTCTTCTTCATAGTTTTAGTTAGTAACTTAGTATTGTCTAAAAGACTATTTCAGTTTATATTCTGTAGGAAAATTGAGAAAGATGCACGGGAAATTCCTGTTTATGTCTATAAATGATGTCTAGTTGCCTGTAGAGTACCAAATATGTTATGTAAATTTTTCTGATTTTTGGAAACATCTAATGTTTGTCTGTACTGTTTTATCATGTCTGAATAGGCGGTTTGGTGCAGTTCTATCTTTTGCTTGTCCAATCATGGAGAAGTCATTGGTTAGTCACAATACAATCTGAACTTTGTGATCACTGTATTTTCTAGGTGTCGGAAAGACTTGAAGAGCTGAAGACTACCATAGATATCGGGCTGGTGCACCGGAGCAATTTGTTACAGACAATTGGCTATCAATACGAGCAGTGGCACCTTCTGGTTTGTTCTTGATTTATCTAACATTTCTAAGTCCTTTTGGCTGAAGCACATGCATATTTTTTTCTTCTTCTTCTCTTCTTTTTTCTGTGCAAACATTTCTGTGCTTCTGTGCATGTTGGGGTAATCATTATCAGGACATCAAATTCTGCTGCTCTTTCTGAACTTTTTTTCTTCTAACTTGTATAGGTGAAGAGGGAAAAGTCCATATACCACACCTTAAATATGCTCAGCATAGATGTGACAAAGAAATGTCTTGTTGCAGATGGCTGGTGCCCTGTTTTTTCTACTAATCAGGTTGATCTTGTGACCTGTGTTAGTTCCTTTTCCATGCTTTATGGTATTTTTTGTATCTTGCTTGAATCAGATTGAAGTTCAATATACTGTTGAGTGGATTCTTTACTGTTTAAGTAGGCTTGATTTTTGCAGATTCAAAATGCATTGCAACGGGCAACCATCGACAGCAACTCTCAAATCGGGGCCATATTCCACATCTTGCAAACAAAGAATTCACTACCCACCTATTTCTGCAAAAACAAATTTACATCTGCATTTCAAGAAATTGTAGATGCATATGGGTGAGTCATTTAAGAGGAAATTATGTATATGAAAATAAATTTAATAATTAGCGAAACGCTATCTTTTCTGCTAACTCTGTAAG
The DNA here is from genome assembly GCA_023935145.1 of Bretschneidera sinensis. Classification (NCBI taxonomy): domain Eukaryota; kingdom Viridiplantae; phylum Streptophyta; class Magnoliopsida; order Brassicales; family Akaniaceae; genus Bretschneidera; species Bretschneidera sinensis. The sequence goes on from CM043702.1 coordinate 29,468,689, forward strand.
TCTACATCATACTACACCTGTTTGAGTAGGAAATCTTGGTACATATTTGAACAATAATATGATAATTCCATATGATAATATCAGTTTTGATATTTTTTTATGTTGGAATATGAACTTAATTGAGTTGGAAACCTTGGTCAATGTTTCGAACAATAATTTAATAATTCCATATGATAATTGGCATTGTTTGGTTCCTAGTTAAGTGCAGCTTATTTCAATGTAAGCTGCAGTTTGCCATTATCTGTTTTGATATATATATATATATATATATATATATATATATATATATATATATATGTTGGAATATGAACTATGGGAGGGAGAGGATAGGCAAATAACTTTGAAAAAGAAAAGAAAGAAGGTATGGCATCCCTACAAGTAATTGGCAAGTAATTAGTGTGAGAGCCAAATAAATAAAAAGATCCATGTTTGGTTCAGGAAAGGATCATGGAATCTTTTGGAAATGAATGTGAAGGTAATCTACATCATTAACTGAATATAAAAAAAGGACAAATTTGGTGGCAGGCTATGTGGCAGCCCTTCGCAGAACATCTATTTTCTTTAGTTATATTTTTTTATAGACACTATTGTTGTTGCAAAAAGATCTATAGGAAAAGGGAAGCTTGTTACTGGCTTATCTTGTATGCATAGAGACATGCCACAAATTGTTTAGAACATGTTCCGCAACTGTAACAAGACTGAAATAAGCTTCATGTGTACTCTCTGGCACAAAAGATAAATTCATTTCATACTTTATGTAGTTGTGGCAGGCCAATTCTACCGATTTTGATGTCTGTGATCTTTATCCATTTAGATACCTTAGCCTGTGTTGAAAGAAGTCCAACTGTTTGCTCCACAGCAGCGAGACACATATTTCTCAATTTCACCAATTTTGTATTGTGCATTCATATATTACTCTACAAGTTGTCATTTGCTACTTAAATATTTTTTTAGATGAAGTGAATTGATAGAATATTGTTGCAGGGTTGCCAAGTATCAGGAAGTAAATCCCGGTGTATACACAATTGTTACATTCCCTTTTCTTTTTGCTGTTATGTTTGGTGACTGGGGCCATGGTATATGCTTGTTGTTGGCGACATTATATTTCATAATCCGGGAAAAGAAACTTTCCAGTCAGGTAATTGATGAACTGCTTCTTGGTATTGACAATAAGCTTTGTGTTCCCAGTATGAGTGGCTTTAACTTACTGTAATCTTAAAACAACAGAAGCTTGGAGACATCATAGAAATGACTTTTGGTGGTCGTTATGTCATTTTGATGATGGCACTGTTCTCAATATATACGGGATTGATATATAATGAATTCTTTTCAGTCCCATTTGAACTATTTGGGCCCTCTGCCTATGGATGCCGTGACCCTTCGTGCAGGTATGGAGCGAGTATGTTACTTGTAGTTTCTTATGTGCAATGAAAGTTGTTTTCACTCATTCTTTTATTGTCAGGGATGCTTATACAGTGGGTTTAACAAAGGTGCGCGCCACCTACCCTTTTGGTGTCGATCCTAAATGGCATGGTTCACGGAGTGAGTTACCTTTTCTTAACTCGTTGAAGATGAAGATGTCAATACTGTTGGGAGTAGCCCAGATGAATCTTGGAATTATATTGAGCTATTTTAATGCAAAATTCTTTGGAAATGACATAAATATCCGGTAAGCTTTATTGCTCAGCTTGTTTCTGCATGCGTACAGCAAGTTTTTCGTATAAAATAGTTGGTTATTCTTGGCTTAAAATATAGTAGTGATTTTTGAGGTGATGTATGTAGGATATGTATGTGCATTTTTGGAACCTTTCTTTCTCTCTTCCCTCTGAGCATGAATGGATGCTTACTCGTTTTGTCCTTTATTCTTTCTGGTTGATTTTCCTTACTTGCAAAGAATCTTTTTTTCTTTGCCTGCAGACGATGTCATGATTTTGACTGATAAGATTATCTTATTAACTGACCATTGCATTAGGTACCAATTTGTTCCCCAGTTGATATTCTTAAACAGCCTGTTTGGATACCTTTCGCTCCTTATAATTGTGAAATGGTGCACTGGTTCACAAGCTGATCTTTATCATGTGATGATATACATGTTCCTGAGTCCTACAGAAGATCTTGGTGACAATCAACTTTTTATTGGCCAGAAATTTCTTCAGGTTTTATCTTTGTACTGTTAATTATGGTGAACTTTTCTCATGACATGGGGGATGTAATTTTATTAACTCGTATGTTTTTGTACCAGCTTGTATTATTACTATTGGCCATTGTTGCCGTACCAGGGATGCTCTTTCCTAAACCTTTTCTCTTGAAGAAGCAACACCAGGAAGTATGGTCAACGCCCTTTTTGTAATTTTTTTTTATTTGGCATCATTTTCTGTCACTTCTGTTTTGAAAGTTCTTTTTGATCCATCCTTTCTAACTCCCTACTTTACAATTTCTACTTCCATGTTTCCTTAGAGGCACCAAGGTGAATCATATGCACAACTTCATAGCTCTGATGATCCTCTTGAAATGGAGCCACAATATGTTTCCCATAGCCATGAGGAATTTGAGTTCAGCGAGGTCTTTGTACACCAACTTATACATACTATAGAGTTTGTACTTGGAGCAGTGTCCAATACGGCTTCATATTTACGTTTATGGGCCCTGAGGTAGGTTGTTGATAAGTTAAGATTATTTTAGCTGCTCTTCAAGGTGAAACAAGCATCTTAACACGCATGGCTGTCCATGGTTGCTCATTGAAACTTTTGCTTATGCTTCACAGTTTTTGAGGGGTTCATTGTTATGGTTATAGAGTATTGGACTGGCATGCGTGGTTGATAGCTGTCATCAAAAAAATTTATTCTCAGACATAACACAATAGTGATATGGTAGAACATGTATAGATTTTTTGCACGGTAGGTTTTGCTGTATTGCATCTGTGATTTGCATCATATATGCACAAGAGAAGTTTTCTTCTGGAGAAGGGTTGATGGGCCTTTTTTTAATCTAGTTCTAAGCCATGCACTAATGCATACTTAGTTTATGCGGTTGTAAGTGAGTGTACAATATAACTAAGGGCAGAGAGTTCCGTGTTTATGTTGGATCAAATATGTATTTGGATCCAATATCTATGTCCAACCTCCTAACCTGGGAAAAAAAAAAAAATCAAAGCTCATATACTACAATTTCTTGAAGAACATTTGAAAATATTTTTCTCCACCAGAAAGAAGGATTGGAGGTTGTCTGTTGGGGTGGGGGTATATTATTTCCCTGACCTGGTTGTAATTCTTAGGACCCACCATTAGCCATCTAATACAATAAATTGAAGTGACCAGAAACCTTTGGAGAATGCCAATCACATAACCAACAAGGTCAAACAATTAGGCCTTTAGGCTTCATTACTTTTTTAAAATATTGAAAACATGTTCTGTATGCTTTCTTCATTTTTCTTTTTGTCAAATCTTAATCATCTGGTTTCTATGGATTTCAGTCTGGCCCATTCAGAGTTGTCAAGTGTGTTTTATGACAAGGTTCTACTTCTGGCCTGGGGGTAAGTTCACACTCTCTTGCATTGTTGTGTTTGTGTTGGAAATGCTATATAAAAAAGTGAAATAATGAATTTTCTTGTGAAATGCAGGTTCAACAGTGTTGTGATTCGTATTGTTGGTATAATAGTATTTATATTTGCTACTGTTGGTGTGCTACTAGTAATGGAAACCCTAAGTGCATTCTTGCATGCATTGCGGCTTCACTGGGTGGAGTTCCAAAACAAGTTCTATGAGGGTGATGGTTACAAATTCAATCCATTTTCATTTGCATTACTTAGTGAGGACGATGAATGTTAAGTTGCTTGGAACTTCATTAGTCTTAAATATAGAAAACAACATTTCATCAAACTGAGTTTGCAATAGTATAGGAATCAGTCAAATTGTTAATTTGGACAACAGATTTTAGGGATGAGGCCACCGGGCAAATGGTTGGCAAGTTTGGGAGAACTAGATTTCTTGCCATGAACCTGCCCTTGTCTCGTTGTTGTATGCTTGTTATTTTCAGTCACTATACCGTATTTCATTAATGATTGATTATAAGAATGAATATTTTTTTGAAAGAAATTATCAAATTGTTCTTGATCTGCTCTAGTTATGTGAGTTTTTTTTTTAATGGAAAGCAGGAATGAAGAAAAACATCAGTCGTCCGTTTCTGTGGAAACGTTGTGTATGATGGATGCTGTATATGCTTTTCCCGTTCTTTGCTAGGAAAAAAAATGGCCGTATTCCATTGATTTCCAATTGACATGGCAGCAATTGGAGCATTCTCTTATTCATGGCAAGGAATTGGTGAACATGACAAACTCGTAATCTCTGATTTTGTTTCAGCTAGGCACTGGGTTCATATTTATGAACAATACATTTCCCTGTCCAGAAGCGACTTTCCATTGTTGAGCTGTATTGGAGACATTTCCAAATTCCAAACAATTAAAGCCAAATACAGATAGATCCATTGAAGCTTTAAATTTATCCATAACAAAGATAACCCATCATAATATCTTTAGACTTTAGCATACACAACTCCAAATAGACGGTACTGACAATTTGACAGGCTTGTAAATAACGCCAGGAGCACGACAAGTTACTGCTTGATCATAATTATGTCCTAATAACTGATACAAATCTAGGAAGATAATAATATAATAATTATTTCCTTTTTCACTTCATATATACAATAACTTCACTAGATCAAGACAAGGGCTCCATATTACGTTAACTTGTTAATCTAGTTGGAGGATGTATGTACGGCAGCTACAGTAGAGACCATGGAGTCCACCCCACATATATTGCGACCCCTGCAGATCTTGTAATATCCATCCTCTCCCCAGTTTGCTCCCCAGGAGTTCTTTATGATCCAGTAAGGCTTCTCCTTAAACCGGATAGGGGCATAACCAGCAGATCCAAACCCCACCAGGAGCACTCCATGATCCAAATTATGCTTTGAGCATATGTAAGGGCATGAAACTCCTCCAATGTATGTTTGCATGAAAACTGCATTGATACCAACTGCAAAAAGCAAAGCAACATAATCAATACAAAGTTCAGTCCATCACTTTATCTGATAAATCAATCTTACCAGCCGGTGAAAAGTATATAAATAATTAAATTCCACAAGACAAAGACCAATGAAGGGAACGTGTTTGCAGCCAAAAGCAGCTAAATTTACCTGCAAGAGGGCCATTCTTCACCAGATTCGCAGCAATCTGGTCTTCATCAATGGAAACAACGCTGAAGTTAGCCACAGATGCAACAATCTTACTCTTGTCAAATTTGCAAGAACCGTCAGTCCCAGTATAAGGATAGTCCTCCTCTCTCTCAAGTCCACCGGCCTTGAGTGTGTACTCAAAGGCAGAGGTCATCAGCCCCCCATTGCAGCCTGCGTCACATGCACCATATTCTTCTGGGTCACACTGCAAAATGTGAGAGGTTGTTATAGTAAAGACAGTGATGTTGGTCAACTTATTCACCATAAACTGAGTGAAACTGGCCCAAGCAACAACCATATCCTCCGAGTCATTCTTGAGACATTCTTGAGACATGGAAGCATAATTTCAAGTTTGGGTATTAGCTTATGCCTATATGGGTTATTTTGCAGTTTTGCAAGAAAAAACCTAAACCATTAGGAATCTAGCAACATCTAAAATAAAAAATCTCCAAATGTGCAACACCTGGACAGTTGGCATATACTTAAATCTGTGCTAGTAGATGAAGTGGCTAAGTTTTCTTTACACAGAGAAGATACTACCTGCCAAATTTGTGTGCGAATGCACTCACATTAACACAGACACGCACGCATGCATATACAAAAACAGACACACAGATATAGACATACCCAAAAAACACAGTGATGTTTCATTTCCAAGCCAGAATTCCCTAACAATAACAAATTAACTTTCAACCAAAACCTTTGCCATTCTTTAGACTGCGATTATCAAACTGCAATTAACTGCACTATGGCGACATTTGGGAGGGATTTAAACAAAGCTTAAATCAGCTTGCTTAAATCCCTTCAACATAAAAAAAAAAAAAAAATTGCCTGGATTTAAGCAAACTGATTCCCACAAATGACGCCTATATAGCACATAAATTGCTTACACTATTGATGAAGTACTTTTCAGTCAAGAACGTCACCATAATCATAGGCTAGAGAAAGATTAGCATTTAGAAAATTTTGCTATTTTTTTTTGTTTAAAAAATTCCAAGCAAGCACTAGAATACCTCTCCCTTCTTTTCACAGCATAAACTTATCAAACTCCTAATAGTAGCACATCTAATGTTTAAAATACCACATTAAGGTAGTTGAAATTTAACTTTCAAATCCTAAAACATCTCATGTTCACTTGGTTCAAACTAATACTACTACAAGGTTTTAAGATACCATAAATGCTACAAATTAGGACCCCCAAATCGAATTCTTTAATTTTCCCCATTTTTCTTGTAACCAAACTGAATTAAAAAGGAACACAAAACCAAATATAATAGCGAAGGAATTTTAAATATAAAAAATATATCAAACCTCGTGATCACAATCCACAAGCTGCTGCTCACTCAAGCTGACAAGCTCTCCTGTCGATAGGAAATGCGCTCCCTCCAAAGCCCCTGTAGTACTAAACGACCAGCACGATCCACAAGCACCCTTTGAAAGAAAAATAAATAAAATATCAGCAACAAAATTATTTTAAAATTAAACGTATAAAAAGTTATAACCCTACATACTTGCACGTGAACTGACCTGGTCTTTGACGGGAGTGACGGCGCCTTGATCGCGCCAGTCGAAGTCGGTGGGGAGGTCGTTTGTAGGGAGGACAGGAGCGTCTTTGGCGTCGGCTGGGAGCCTGAGCCGCTTCAATCCTAGGTACTGACGGCGGAACTCTGACGGCGTCAGATCCGAGAACTTGGTGACACCGTGGACTGCGGTGGAGTCGAGCATCTGGTGGCGCTTGGCTCGGCGCAGGTTAGCCTTGAAGACGCTGAATCGGTAATCGTGCTCGTCTTGCGTCGCATAGATTTTGCTGAATTTCGACTTGAAGAGAGAGAAGTGGTGCTCGTCGTTGAGGAGATGATCGTGGCCGTCCGATACGACTTGGCGGATAAGAAGGTCCTCGTCCTCATCGACGATTACGGTGGACGCAACCCTAGATGATAGCAGAGAGATCAGGAAGAGGAAGAGAGAGAGGCGATCCATTCTTTTGTGGGGAGCAAGGAACACCGTGCAGATTGAGATTTGTGAGCTTCCATTGGTGTTTAATATAGAGTAATAGCGAGGATATTGGTGAGGGGTTGATTGATTGTAGATTAATGACACGCGTTCTCTTGTTATTTGTTCGTCGTCTGTCTAGTTGAGCCACAAAACAAAATGAAAATTGATTTCGAAAGAGAGGTTTCGTCCATTATCTTCATTCTTCAATTGATTTTTCTTTTCCAAAAATAAATACCATCGCTCGAACACGACTATGAGAAAAGACAAATATGTCACAAATTATCAAAATAGTAAAGGACTAAGTCACTCTTGCACTTTGACATTTTTTTTTGGTTAGGTCTTGAATCTTTTAAATTATTATTATGTATATAATTTTATTTAAGTTATATCTATAAATTATTTAATATTTAAATTTTATACATGCATTTATATATAATATAAATAATTTGTTCAGTTTAATGTATTGTATACGTGAATGTGTTATGTTATCCATTTCGTACGCGATACATTAAGAATATATTTAAATAATTTATATCATGTATAAAATTAAGATATTAAATATATTTATGATTACAATATAAATATAATTGTGTGCATAATAATAATTTAAAAGATATTAAACTTTTGATAAAATAAAGTTAATAAATATAACGTTAGAAAGCATAATATAAAAATAAAGAACAAGCTTTCTCTAAGAAATTTTTTTGTATCTAGATTTTTTTAAAAATATTTTTATTTAAAAATTTTAATAAAAATTCAGACCAACAATTTTAAAAATCTGATATATAAATACACGTAAAATTCAAATCACAGTTTGAAAGGAATAAGAATCCCTGAAACAGAAAGACATAAGAGTTCGGCATTGTTTAATACAATAAACGTAAACCATATTCGCATGTCAAGTGTTGGTGTAATGGCAGCCCAAAAAATCTATGTTGGCCTGTCGAGCCCATGAAGATAAAAGAAATAATAAAGGGCAGCCCAATATTTATCTTGTAAAGGCCTATAAGCCACTGTGCACTGAGTTAGGAAATTCTAACTGATTTAATAGAAAATCAAAGTGACGGCCTGGTAGAAATCCTGTAGGGCGCTGAGATCGAAACAATTTAAAAGAATTGTTTTATTCTTCTTGTATTAAAGAGAGCATAAAGAGCAACAAAAGTTTTTCTTTTGAATTCGTGTGTGAAACAGTGAGGCCAAGAAGAGTTTTCTTCTTGGTAACGTTGAAAGTGTTAAGAAGAAAAAGGTTTTTCTTCGTGCTGTAGCAACAGTGAATGAAAGAAACAAAGTAAGACGTGTTTGTATTTAGTTGATAGAGCTATAGAGAAAAGAAATTGGAAGTTTTTTCTTATGTCAAAAGACTAAAGAAGAGAAACTGGACAAAATACAAGATATATTTTTAAAATTAAGTGTTAATATTAATTTCCCTAAATTAATATTAAATGGCCAATAAGTGTCTATGAACCAGATTAGGAAGGCCTATTGAGTGTGCAGAATAGAAATACCCCCACATGCAACACTTGTCATTCATAGTTACCCATCACGTGTTGTTCTTTTCAAAATAAAGCTCAAATGAAACTTAAGGCTAAGTACTTTCCCAGCTTATCTTTTTTGGGAAGCCCAGCTTGGTCATAATCCATCGTTCACGTGAAAGAGTTTGTGGGGGACAAAAAGGGGTTTGAGTAAGGTTCTAGATGGCGGGCGAGTAATGGCATGACCATTTCAATTTGGAAGGATAAGTGGCTGCTTACACCCACAACTTACAAGTTGATCTCTCCTCCCATTTCTTTGCACCAAGAAGCAAAAGTCAGTGATCTCATTATCAGATCTTGGAAAAGATCTTTAGTTAGGGAGAATTTTCTTCCCTATAAAGCAAATATGATTTTATAGCTTCCTGTTTCTAGTTGGCTGGATGTTTTGATTTGGAATCACATAAGCTCTAGCCATTATTCTGTAAAGAATGTCTACCAAATGTGGATGGGCGAGGATCACATGGAGTCTACTGCTGAAGCAAGCTCATCATCCGTTATTCCTACCTTAGGCTGGGAGATTCTTTGGCAGTTAGAAGTGCCTAACAATATTAAGCATTTTCTTTGGGGGTTAACCGCCAAAGAAAATGCTTAATATTGTTAGGTTTGGTCGTGATAGTCTCCCCATTAAGGAGAAGTTATGGCATCAAAGGATTGTTTCAAAGGCTTCATGTATTTCTTGTAAGGGTGGTATGGAATTAGTGTTCCATAGTTTTCTTCTTTGTGAATATGCTTAAGAGTTTCGGCTTTTAATGCCTTTGGCAAGTATCATTGCAAATCTGTGACTTCTTTATCCCTATGGTCTTTTTCTTGATTTGTTTGAGCGAGTGGACCCTCAAGATCACTCTATTGCTCCGTGGTTCTTTGGTTAATTTGGCTCAATCATAATGCTATTCTCCATGGTGAGCGTGGGATGACAACTGAGGCTATAGTTGATCATGCTCAGGGTTACTGTGCGGGTTTTTTGGGATGCGATCTCCAAAGAGGTTCGCCTTGGGGTTCTATCTCCCATAGGTGGTTAGATTGTCTTTCCTTCTGGTTTTGTCAAGCTACAAATTGATATGGCGGTCTTTCAGAAGCCGAACGCGATGGATATTGGTGTTGTTATCCGGGATAGTGGTGGTCAGGTGTTCATGTTTCTCTCCAGCAAAAAATACCGGTTGCTTGAGGTCGCTATGGTAGAGGCTTAGGCGGTCATGGAGGGTCTACAGTTGACATTGATGTTTGACTACACCATTGTTTTCTTGAGTTTGATTCTAGTTTTGTTGTTTCTCCTTTAGCTTCTAATTCTATTTGTTTGTTGAACTTTGGTTCCATTATTTAAGAGGTAAAATATGTTATGTCTCTCTTTTCTATGGTCAAGTGTTCTTATGTCCGCAAGAATGCTAATCCTATTGCTCATGAATTAGATAGATTTGTGAGATTCATCTATGATTTTTGTATTTGGACAAAAAAGGACTCCCACCTCTGTAACTCCTTTTGTTCTAAAGGATATTTTCTCAGTTTAATGAAGTCAATTACATATAAAAAAAAATTAATGCCTTAATCTAATCAAGAGAATAATTATTTACTAATGACATGCACAAAGTAATTTTGTCAATTTTATCCTTTAACCATACAATTGATTTTATCAAGATAAGTGTTTGTGATCGATTTATGCAACCATTTCTAACATACTTCCAACACATTTATACAAACATAACATGGGCTAAAAAAATATACCTTAATAGGCTCATGATCAGGCCTAAGTTAATCAAACTGATTACAAATTGGAGCAATAGACCCCTATGGCCTTTTATAATTTACAAGCCCAAATATTACAATTGAATGGTATAAAAGAGCAAGCCCATTTGCATGGAAAAGTTCATAACCTAACACACTCAAGGCAGATACAAAGCGGAGGCCCTAGGCCAACAGCCCCTAATTGATTTTTGAAAAAAAATTAATTTTATAGATTTTTACAAATTTTCTCTCGCTTAAAATTTATAATTGCTCTCATAAATTCGAAACCCTAACACCTAAACACCCATTTTTTTTATAAATAATTTTTTTTTCTGAACTCAACATGTTAAGGTTTACGTCAGATTATTGAAAAAAAAAAATCTTTTTGTTGTTCGTTATGGACATCCTAGTACAAGTGTTTCTTTGCTAGCTTTTGTAATGAAAGAAAAATGTTAATAATATTGAACCGTATGAAAAAAAAAACATATATTCGAGTCTAGAAATATAAAAAATATGCTTTTGTTTTGTGTATTTATAGTACTTTTGTTTTCAAATATGTATATTTATTATTCACTTATATAATATGAATGTATATGTGCTGCCTCCACTAATAAAAATTTCGGGATCCGCCACTGAACACACTTCAAAGAAAATGATTAAAAATCACAAAGTGGGCTTCTAAGCCTTTTACCATCATAGCATAGATACTAACCATTTTACCGTCTTATGTACTTGATTAACGAACAACAATTATATGCATGCTAACAAACAAAAATAAGCCTTGCAACATTTAAAGCCCACCATAACCTTTTTATACCAATTGAACTATCTAAGCACCAACCCCACAAATCGAGACATTCTAATCTTTATTCTCAAAATATTTTATTTTCATTCCTTTTTCTCTCTTCATCTTTTCCTTAATTTTTCTTTGTGAACAATTTTTGAATTTCCTAGTGAATGCAATGCAAAGCTCTTCAATATATTTTAAATTAGAAAACTTCAAACTCTTTCCCAATTGAAGATAAAAAAAGAGAGGAAGACAACAACATTGGATTAAGTCATTATTTGATTCAACCATAACAATAATTAAAAATCATCTCAAACGGATACTCAACAAAGAACTCAGAACCAAGGCCACCATTTAGATTATTTTGCTGTTTCATTTGGTTACTTTGCTTGATAGTTAAAGAGACTTTAGTTGTATAACTTAGTAATTCTGCTTTGAATGGTGTGCTTAGTTTGTATATGGTTAACGACGGTTAAAGATAATATGCTTAATGATGAGAATCGCAAAAAGGATTTAGGCACAGATAGTGGACATACTCTTATCATAGAGAACATGGTTCTAAATAAGAGCACGAGACCTAAAGATCGTGACAAATCCAAAGACATGTCAAAGTCGAGAGATAAGGTGAAATTTTATCACTAAAATAAATTGGTTCATATCAAGAGAAATTGTTGGACCTTGAAGCAGGAACGACATGAAGGAAAAAATCATAAGATGACCGATGATAGGAACACAACACCAATTGTTTCAGATGAAGAACGAGTTGTGTTACTTGTTTGTGATTTCTAAGAGTGCAATTATGTTGCAAATTCTGGTAATGAATGGGTCATTGCTATTTACCATTATATTTCACATTGAGATTTCTTCACAACGTATAGAGCGAGAGACTTTGGTATAAGGAAGATGAGAAACCTCGAGTTTTGCTCTGATTATGGGGATTGATGATGTACATATACAGACGAATGTATGAAGCATTATGACTCTAAATAAAGTGCGAAATGTTCCTGAATTGTGTTATAATATGATTTTTACTCATATCCTAGATGAAAAAGGATTTGAACACTGCTTCAGTAATGAAATACGAAAACTGACCAAATGATCTTTAGTGGTTGTCACAGGAAAGATGTGTTGCATCTTGTATAAGACATGTAAAAGTGTGGTAATGAGTTGAATACAATTGAAGATGGTGTTTCTCCAAACTTGTGGCACAAAAGGCTGGCTCACATGAGTGAGAAATAGTTTCATATTTTAGATAGAAAGTTGCTTATTCCTTCCTCCAAAGGTATATCTCTAAATCCATTTGATTATTGTTTATTTGGTAAACATCCTAGTACCTAGAGTTTCTTTTAGTAAGTCTTTTGAAAGGGAAAAGAAGAAATTATATTGATATATTTTAATGGTAATAGATACTTTGTTACTTTTAATGATAATGTTTCACAAAAAGTATCGGTTTACTTGGTGAAAATAAAAAGATAGTTTTTTTTTCCCAGTAATTTCATAAGTTTCATGCTATGGTGGAGAGAGAGACATGAAATCCATAGTATCTACATACTGATAATGAAAGAGAGTATACTTCTAATGATTTTGCAAAGTATTTTTCATAGTATGACATCTAGCATGAGATGACAGTTCCCGATACCCACAACATATTGGTGTGGTTGAGGGAATAAACTGCACCATTATGGAAAAACTTAGATTCATGCTTATAATGACTAAATTGTCTAAGCCATTTTATGGTGAAATAATTCATATAGCTTGCTACCTAATTAACAGATCTCTATATATTACTTTGCTGACATTTTAGAGCAAGTTTGGAGAAAGAAAGATGTTTCTTATTCTCACTTGAAAGTGTTTGGTTACAATGCATTAGCACACGTGCTCAAGGAGAAGAGGTCAAAGCTTGATGACAAAGCTATTGTTTATGTGTTTGTCAGTTATGGGGTGATACTGAGTTTGATTCCAAGTTATGGGATTCAAAAAAGAGAAAAGTTATCAGAAGCAAAGATGTTGTCTTCCATGAAAATGAAACTTCAACTAACATTGAGAAGAGTGAGAAAACACATCATAGTACAAGTAGAGTTTAAGATTTTATATCAGATCCTACTCCATCAAACAATACCACAAATGGATAAGAGATACTAGAACTAGAACATATGGGTAAGGAAAAGCCAACTACACTTGTTGATGATATTATTTATGATATAGAACATGTTGAATAGCGAGAGCAACCCCTTCCATCGAAAAATGTAGAGTCCCAGCTAAAAAGCTTTGCTAGAGAGAATCTACCATTAACTAGGTACACTAGTTCTGATTATATATATTTTTTCTGGTGGGTGGAGCTAGGAGGCTTTTAAGAAGTGCAATCACATGAAGAAAAAGATTTTTAGATGAAAGCAATGAAGGAAGAAATGGGTTATTTGGATAAGAACAAAACTTTTGACTTGATTGATTTTCCAAAAGATAGAAAAGAAATTAAGAACAAGTGGGTGTTTAAGCTATAGAAAAATAGTGAGAAGTTAGTGAAGTATAAGGCTCGACTAGTGGTAAAAGGTTTCAGTCAAAAGAAAGTAATAAACTTTGTTGAAATTTTCTCTCTATTTGTGAAGATTTTTTATCCGAGTTGTACTTGGTTTGGAAACTAGCTAGGACCCGAGCTTGAGCAGTTAGATATGAAGACTATTTTTCTTTATGGTGACTTGTATCACAAGATTTATATGGTTCAACCAAAAGGTTTTAAAGTAAAAAAGGAAAGATAAAATGGTTTGCATTGAAAAATTGTTTGTATGGATTAAAATAGGCTACAAGGCAATGGTATAAAAAGTTTGATTCATTCATGATGGATCACAATTGCAGATCTTTGTATTTATGTCAGAATATTCTCTAATATAACTTCATTATTCTTATGCTTTATGTGGATGATATATTGATTGTGGGACAAGATACTACGATGATTGGCAAGTTGAACGAGAATTTATTAAAGTCTTTTGACATTAAAGACTTGGGACCAGCTAGATAGATTTTAAGAATGCAGATTTCGTGATAGAAAAGCTAAAAAGTTGTGGCTATCATAAGAAATATATGTTAAACAGATGCTTAAAAAGTTCAATATGAAGCATTCAAAATTAGTTAGTGCTTCTCTCTCTTGTCAAGCACTTTACGTTGAGCAAAAAACAGTGTCCATCAACAAATGAAGAAAAGAAAAAGATGTCAACTATTCCTTACTCCTTTGTACTCGGTAGCTTAATGTATATATGTGATGGTTTGCATGTGACTAGACATTGCTCATGCTTTTGGTTTGCTTAGTTGGTCTTTGTTTAATTCGAGTTAAATTCACTGGAAAATTGTGAAATGGATCTTGAGATATCTCAAAGATACTTCTAAGATGTTTTTAAGTCTTAGGAGTTCAAAACTAGTTGTTGAAAGTATAAAAATTCAGGCATGGAAAGTGATCTTGATGTTATGAAGTCTAGATTAGGTTTCTTGTTTACGTTCGCAGTGAAGCTGTTTCATGGCTGTCAAGAGTACAAAAGTATATTGTTTTATCGACTACTAAGTTTGAGTACATTATAGCCAACAAAGTAGGGAAAGAAATGCTTTGGATGATGAGGTTTCTTCAAGAAATAGGTTTGAAGCAATAATGGCCCGTTTAGTTCACGGACATGATTACAGTGAGATATGATTAATATTAATATAGGATTGGATAAGGGGGGATTAAAGTGATAATAACTTAATACTATGTTTGGTTTATGAGATTGCTGGATTGAGACTAAAATGGGATAAGAAATCTAAGTACCAAAATACACTAACACTATTCATCATCCTTAACAATCTCTAATTTTTTCGCAAACCCTAAAATTTAGTTATTATTATTATTATTATAACAATTATTATATTTTAATTAAAATAACAAATTATTATTTTTATCATCATAATTATAATCCATATTATTATAATTAATAATCATAATAATTGTTAATTATTAATATATTATAATTATTATTACCATTAGCATTACAATATTATTATAATTATAAGAATAATAGTATTTTTAGAATTATTATGATAATATTATAAATACAATTATATTATTATAATTATAACAGTTACTATCATTATCATTATTATTATCTTCATTAAAAATTTATTACGTTTATTATCATATTATTATTTTTATTATAATTCCTATTAATAGAGTAATAAATGATATTTGCTATTAAATTAATATTTTTATCATCATAATTATAATAATAATTATTCTAATTACCATAATAATATTTTTATAATTATAATAATAATTTATTAAGAATAATAATAATAATTAATATTATTAATATAAATAATGTAAAAATTATTATTATTATTATTATCAAAATAATTATATTTTTATTATAATTATTATTATCATCATTATTATTTTAATATTATTATAATTATAAAAATACTATTAATATTATTATTATTATAATAATTATTACATTATCATTATAATTATTATGTTAATTATTACTATAATATTATTATAAATAATAATAATAATAATAATACTATTATTATAATTATGATAAAAATAATTATTATTGTAATAATTGAAATTATTATTTATTATTATTTTTATAATAATAATAATAATATATTTATTAGTTTAATAGTTATTTTTATTAAAAATATTATTATTATTAGAATAAAAAAATATTGTAATAATTATAACAATTATTTCTGTTTTTATAATAATTATTATTATTCAAGGGTAAAAATGATATAAAAAATTTAGTCCTACATGCATGGGATAGATTCTATCTCATATGAGGAGGTGGTACAAAAAGGTGGGATTAAAACTAATTTTTATCTCAGCTTAATCCCACATGAATAATGAATTCCTCCAACCAAATGAAGGATAACTATTCATGTGGGATTAAGTTAGTCCAATCCTGCCAATCAAACAACCCCTAAGAGTATGTGATTTTCTATGATAGTCAAAGTGTTATGGACCTTAGAATAAATACTATGAATCATTCGTGCACAAAGCACGTAGAGGTGAAATATCATTGGATACATTAGGTAATGGAGAAAAAAACAATTGACGAAACTGGAAAAGATTGACATAGATACAAATGTTACTGACATAATGGCTAAGGTTATTTCCATAGAAAAATGTTGAGCTTTACACTGCGATTGATGGAATGGACTCCAAGTGAGTTGCATAGTGGTTCTCTCCCTCATGGGCTAGAGGCAAAGATTGTTAGGTTTGGTCTAGCCCATAAAGATAAAAGAAACTTTAAAAGGGAAACTCATTATTTGTCTTGTAATGCTTTATAAGGCAATGTGCACTAAGTTAGGAAATTCTAACTGACTTAGGAGAAAATCAAAGTGGTAGCTTGTAACGACCCATCCCGAGTTGGCCACCCCGAGAACAGTGTCATCACATTTTGAAAATCCCAGCACGACACATATATGTAATAATAAAAATTTATCAACTGCAATTACTTACATCAATCCTTAACCTTTAACAAGGGAGATACATCATTCAGATCTCAACTTAAACATTGTATACAACATAATATGCATGAATATTTACAAATATTATTTATTTTCTCGTTAGTTTGAGGATGTGGACCACGTGGCTTACAGCTAATAAATTCGTCTGAATCTCAGCTCACCAACTATCAATCCTGCCTGCCGCCTAAAATCATTTAACATTGAGGAATGAGCTTCACAAGCCGAGTGAATTAAATTTACTAGAAGTATTCAATTTGTATCAATAGTCTTTTATTATTTAATCATTTATATCTCATATAACTTGATAATAACATTCTACTATCACTACTCATATCATACATAAGTCTCATTCTCTATCAATCTCTTCTTCTTATATATTTGTTTACCTTAAGACCATCAATTATCTCATAATTACCTCGTTATGAGGCTCACAACATATAGTCTTCCATTTAGATAGTTCTTATCATATCATGCTTTCATGTATTTTTCTCACCATAAACGTCTCTCTGTGAGATTTATTCATTTATAAATAAATTTATAATAACAGAACAACACTTCAGCATTTCAATAATAAAATCAAAATATAAAACAGATGCAACACATGAATTATTATTAGGGAACGCCTTCCCACACGTCGACATGGTTTTATCTTACACTGGCTATCTTCTTGGTTCTTTTATTTCATTTAGACCGGCCCCCTCCCGGTTCTTTTATTTCCAGCATATACCGGCTATCACGGATTTCATTTATTTCCAGTATATACCGGCTATCACAGTTTTTCATTTAGACCAGCCCTCTCCCGGTTCTTTTATTTCATGCATATGCATATGAAAAATGATATGAAATATGCATATGAACAATAATACAAAAACGAGCATGTATTCAGATATTCAATTTAGCTATCCTGTTTTTTCTCAAATTATTATTTGATCAATTTCACTGAATTCTTCTTCTCATATATCATATCAATTTATCATCCATAGTTCGTCAAGAATGTCACTTATCACCTTTATTATTAAATCGACTAATTATTCCAATAATATTACTTCTCATATAATAACTTCCCACATATCAATTATACCTATCGTACCCATCAAACAACTTTCATTTATCATCAAATCATAGGTTAATAATATATTCAAATATTATCACTATATTTTTCATATTTATCTTGATTATTTAAAGCTATCCGTGGATCACCTCCTTGCCTTTCCTGCTCATCTCCGCAATTCCCCCCGGTTGCTGATCGTCAACACCTAACATAATATTCATATTAAATTCTAATTTATTCTTCATTTCTTCCATAATTTACACCCTTTGAAAATTTCCACATTAAATTCCGGGAATTTAATATATGCTAAATTTCAAAAATAAACTTCACGTTATTACCTTCTGTTTTTCTTAGAGTTTCTTGTGACTCTCTATAAAATTCTCCCATAAACCTCTTCAAAATTTTACTCTTCAATCTTTCTTTTGGTTCCCAAGTATTTAAAGAAATATAGTAGTTTAGATTTGAGATTGAAGAAAACCAAGCAGGATTTGATAAAACTAATAAAACAATTTGATATATATAATAAAATTTTTATGCGGCACCGTCATCGCTTTCTTGCTGTTTTTTTTTTAAAAAAACTTTTTTTTTTCTTTTTTTTTTCCTTTATCTGGATGAATTTTTTTTTTTTCATTTTCTTTACACCACCACGCATCCGTTTTTTTTAAAGAATTATTTTATAAAAATTAAATATTTCATGCATATATATATATATATATATATATAATATTTTAACTCCATGTCATATTTATTAAATTACTTCTTTACCCTTTCTTTACGAATAAGAGTATTACAATTCTACTTACCTTACACAAATTTCGTCCCCAAAATTTCCTTACCTAATTCATGAAAGAGTTGGGGCTATTATTTCCTCATTCTTTCTTCATGCTTCCAAGTGACTTCTTCGACATCTTTGTTCCGCCATAATATTTGAATCAAAGGAATGACTTTATTGCACAAGACTTGTTACTTCCTGTCTAGAATTCTGATCGGTACTTACATAAAAGTCAAATCTTCTTGAAGTTCTATCGCCTGATTCGAGATACTATGGAATTCATCGTGTAAGTACTTTATCAAAAGTGACACATGAAACACATTATGTAATTGTTTTAACTCTGGAGAAAAATCTAATCTATATGCTACTGGTCCAACTCTCTCAATCACCTCATATGGCCCCACAAATCTTGGGCTCAACTTTCCTTTCTTTTTAAACCTCAACATGCCCTTCCATGGAGATATCTTCAAAAATACCCAATCACCAATTTAAAACTCGAGAGGTCGTCTTCTATTATCAGCATATCCCTTCTGTATGTTCTGTGCTACTCTAAGATTCTCTCTAACTAGTTTGATCCTCTCAGGAGTCAGATCTATCATTTCTGGACCAAATATCTTTCTCTCTCTAACTTCTTCCCAACATATTGGAGTTTTACACCTCCTAATGCTAGTTTGATACTGATTATTATATGCAAACTCAATCAAAGACAAATAAGCATCCTAGCTCACTGAGAAACTCAATACACTTGTCCTCAGTATATCTTCTAGTGTTATGATGATTCTTTCCGTCTGCCCATCAGTTTGTGGATGAAAAGCTGTACTAAACTATAATTGCATACCCATTGCTTCTTGAAAACCTCTTCAAAATCTAGAGGTAAATCTAGAATTTCTATATGATACAATACTCAAGGGTACTCCATATAATCTTACAATCTCCGCTACATATAATTCATCTAACTTTTCAAGACTCTAGGTAGTTTTAATAGGAAGGAAATGTGAAGACTTAGAAAGTCTATCTACTATAATCCATACAGCGTCATGACCCCTCTGGGTACATGGAAAACCAGAGACAAAATCCATACTCACATTTTTCCATAGCCACTCAGGTACTGGAAGAGGTTGTAATAAACTTATTGGATGTCTAGTCTCAGACTTCACCTGTTGACAAGTCACACATCTAAAATTATGTTTCGTTACATCATTCTTTATCCCTGACCACCAATAATTTTGTCTCAGTCCCCTGTACATCTTATTATTATCTGGATGCATGAAATATATAGAATCATGAGCCTCCCTTAGTATCTCCTTTCTCATCTCCACATTATTGGAAACATAAACTCGATGCCCTAAAACCACCATACCATCTTCTCAAATTCTAAACTCATTTGGCTTCCCACTCAACACTTCTCGTCTGATCTTCTATCCCCTCATCTCTACCCTGCATCTGTAATAAATGATCAATAATAGAGGATTGTACCACCATATTTGCTATCAATACTCCTCTATCATTGACACTCAACGACATCCTCATTCTTCTTAATTCTATCATCAAGCTAGTATTATGACTCCCAATAGCAGCTAATCTCCCTGTAGCCTTTCTACTCAATGCATCAGCTACTACATTTGCTTTTCCTGGATGATAATGAATGGTACAATCATCCTTCTTGGTCAATCTAGTCAATGATCAAGCAATTATAGAAAAAGTTTGGATGAATCTCCTATAATAACTAGCCAACCCCAAATAGCTTCTAATTTCAGTTACACTAGTTGGTCTTTCCCAATTCAACACTGCTTCTACCTTCTGTGGGTCAACTGCTATTCCTTCTCCCGACACAACATGCCTCAAGAAAGATATTTCACTCAACCAAAACTCACACTTAGAGAACTTTGCATATAATTTCTCTCTCATCAGAATTTCCAACACTGTCTCTAAATGTTGTGTATACTCCTCTTCATTCTTGGAATATACCAGAATATCAACAATAAACACAATCATAAATCTATCTAAGAATGGTTTAAACACCCAATTCATTAGATCCATAAATACTGCAGGAGCATTAGTTAACCCAAATGGCATGACTAGGAACTCAAGAGGGCCATAACATATCCTAAAAGCAGTCTTAGGTAAGTCCTCATTCTTTATCCTAAATTGATGATAACCTGATCTCAGGTCTATCTTAGAAAATACCCTAGCTCCCTGTAACTGTTCGAACAAATCATCTATCCTTAGCAAAGGATATCTATTCTTGATGATGATCTTATTCAACTACCAATAATCCATACACAATCTCATTGTCCGATCCTTCTTTTTGACAAACAATGCAGGGGCTCCCCAATGTGACATACTAGGTCGAATAAACTGTTTATCTAGCAACTCCTGAAGCTGAACTTTCAACTCTCTCAATTCAGCTGGTGCCATTCTATAAGGTACTATAGATATGGGTGCTGATCTTGGAATCATCTTAATAGAAAACTTAATCTCCTCCCTATTGGGAGGCAAACAAGATAACTCTTCAAGGAATATATTAGAAAAATCTTTTACTATCAAGATTTCTTCTAACTTCCTACTCTCCTTGCTAGAATCCACCACATATGCCAAATACCCCTCACAACCCTTCTTCAACCATTTACTGACAGTTAAGGAAAAAATAAGACAGTTAGCAAGTATCTTATGTTCTCCCTAACAATTAAACTCTTCCTATCCAGGTATCTTGAATGCTACATTCTTCCTAAAACAATATACCCAAGCATGATATGCAAATAACTAATTCATCCCAGAATTAAATCAAAATCTGTCATATCTAAAGGCAATAAATCAACTTCAAATTCTCTATTAGCCATATAAATCACATAACTTCG
The DNA here is from genome assembly GCA_023935145.1 of Bretschneidera sinensis. Taxonomy (NCBI): domain Eukaryota; kingdom Viridiplantae; phylum Streptophyta; class Magnoliopsida; order Brassicales; family Akaniaceae; genus Bretschneidera; species Bretschneidera sinensis. The sequence continues at coordinate 29,490,134 of CM043702.1, forward strand.
ATAAATTGTCCTGATAATAACCCTATCCCCAGTAAGAACCTCAACAATAGCATGCATCAAAGGACTAGCACTAGCATCAATAGATTTCATATAAACACTGGATGTGAAAGAATGGGTTGCACCAGGGTCAATCAATAATCTAGCAGGCCTATCAAGGATAAAGACCATACACATAACAACATCAGGAGTGACTTGTGCATCCTGTTGGGTCAATACATAGACTCTACTGTCTTTGGACTAAAACTGGCTGCCACGTCATCTTTCAGTTATTGATCATTGACCTTTACCCCGCGCACTCCCTGATCCACCATCTCTCTCCACCAGTTTTCTCCTAACACTTCCAATGCCTACGTCAGCAGATTTCCCCACTGGACAATTTGCAGCAACATGTCCTCCCTTACCACATACAAAGCATACTGTGCAGGGTAATTCAGAGATAGATGCTCCGTCTGATTACATATGAAGTAAATCCTTAGCTCTCGATCATATATTAGATTACTACCTCCCCTTAGTGGCATACTTACTCCTCTATTATAACTCCCACTCTTGTCTCCCGAACCTAGGGGTCCTACCTGTATTACTCTAAGCGATAGAGGTAACAAATCCTGTTTACCCATGACTCTGCACTACAGTTCCTTGTGACAAGGAATGCCCTATCTGGGGTGGTCTCCCACCCTGCACACTTATATTGCCACCATCTCTAGATCCTTCAAATCTAGACCTTTTTAGCCACTCCATACTTTCTCTAAACTCCATCAGATCTTTCTCAATTTGTAATGCTTTATCCACCAGTATAGCATAATTTCCAATGCCCATATAAGAGAGTTTAGTCTGAAAGTTTTGGGCGTGGAAGATGCCTTCCCAAAAGTAATCAATGTTGCTGTAGCCCTAAGTATATGAATAAAAGTTGTAGTTAAAGTTTTCCTTTTTCTTATGTTTTTTAAAAGATAAAGCATGGAAATATATCATTGAAGCAAACTAAACTAGATAAATAATTTCAAGAGCTAGAGCCAATATATCTAACGGCTCCTCAATACAAGCAAAAAAATAATCTAAATTCAAATTACACCGAGCTACTTTGTGGGCAGGGACAATTCTAATTCTAGAAACATAGTTAAAGAGCAGGGGCATTTCCTACTAGCAGGAGCTTCTCTTCTCAGGAAATCAAGAAGAGCATGTATTGCATGAGGGTTCCCAAGCCCTCAGCAGTTTTAACTTGGGAGTTACAATTCTTGGCGGCACTCTAAAATAACAACCAAACAAGGCTTATAATCACAGACGAATCAATCCAATTTTATCTAGACTGCCCACCCCTCTTATATTCCATATGATTGTACTAACCATTAATCTGATGGTGGGGGGACGTAGGAAGAGTTTTACCCTTAACACGGGTTCTCTTCTTCTTCGGTTTAGCAATCTTAGGAATCTTTAAAAGTCCCTTTTTAGTCAACAATTTAGTAACATTCTTAGAGAACATTTTTAACTCTTCAATTGTGCCTGGGTCAAACTTATCCTGAAACTCTGTCTAAAGCTCCATTTGAGGAAGATGGAGCCTTAACCAAAGGATAGTGTCTTACTTAGAGAAGTCGAGCTCCAATAAACAGTGAAGTACAATCAAGATCACACACAATAACATATACCCAGCCACAAGGACATTTAGACGAGCACCTGGAGGGCATGTTAAAAGCTTATAAGAGAAGCAGTAGCAGATAAATACCAACCATAAGCAAATCAATCACAAGCCAACGAATCACAATGACCATGATTTAACATAATTATTTTCACCATAGAAGGTATTAATATGCTTAAAAGATGTGATGGAGAACTCGAAGAATATTAGAATTAGAGATTTTAATCTAAGAATTGGAGGATATAAGGATAATTATGTAATTAGAAAATTCTATGGGTATCTAGGTGTAGTTAATTTTTATATTGCAGTTTCCTTATCGGATTAGGCTTAAGATCTCTATATAAGACGCGTCCTTATGTCATTTGTAGTCAGCTTGGAATTGAATAATAAAATGAGAGTATTGAAATTAAACTATGTGATTGAGTGTTTTTGTGACATGTGATTTGGTTGCGGTGTTTGCGTCTATGTAATTTGGATTGCGGTTCTTGAATGATTTGGATTGATTATCTTTTATTTTAGTTTATCTTTATTTTCTTCCCTGCTGTACGACATCAAGTGGTATTAGAGCCTAAACTCGATTCCCCACCACTGCTCTCAAACACTCCACCCAAATAAGCCCTTAGACCTGAAACAGCATCCAAACAAGCCCTTATACCCGAAACAGCATTCCAACAAACCCTTAAACCAAAAACAACATCTAAACAAGCCCTTAAACAGGAAACAACATCCAAACAAGCCTTTAGACCAAACAAAGCCTACAGTAGTCATCGCAGTCGTCCCTTGTCGCTGTTGTTCGCCACCATCCTCTGCCATCCACTGCCATTAACCACCATCGGAGGAGTCTGTGCCACCACCAAGCGATTCAGATTTCCCGGGCAACCAAAACCTGAAAAGTACAAACCGATCTACCACCGTCCTTAGCCTTAACACCATCACGCCAAGTTGACCTTTCGGCTTCACCGTAGATCGCCACCACCGTCACCCAGTAACTGGCGCCCCCATAGACCAGTGTGGAATCACTGGATGACCTCACACCTCGAGTACCCGCCATCACTGCAGCCTCATTTGCAGCCAAAGTCCGAAATCCAGAGGCGCGATCCGTCCCTTTTCTAGGAATGATCTACTCTATTCCGTTCCACTAATGCCCGGTCTGGCACCACTACCGTGACCAGTAGCCTCTCTCTGGTCGGTCCATCCCCTTTCGGCTCTTATCCGCCCCAAATCTAACCTGGTCAGATTCGACTGACCAGGAGAACCTGTTTTGTGCACAGGGAAGTAGACGACCTAATCCAGTCGAGTTGCCTACACCCGAGCAGCCTAAAATTCCAAGTCGAGCCAACTGACTGAATCGAGCCAGACTCCATTAAAAAAAATAATAACAATCAGATTTTTTTATTTAATATATTGAAATTATTGTATAATTTTTTTGATTTAAAAAAGAGAGGAGAAAAATATATGTTTGAGCTATTTTAGTATTAGGACTATTACTACAGAGGAACAGATTCAATATTTGATAGTTAAAATTCTCGATGAGTACGAGTGTATGTGCGAGTTAAGATCTCTATGGACAAGGCACAGATCACACTCTTTTTGTCAACATTGAAAAAATAATATAAAGTACTTGGTAGTTGTCTTCATGTTAAGCAGCGAGCTTTGGCACAACTCTATCAGCCATATGAGATAGCCCTAAGCAAAGTTGAAGTTCATGCTCAAGAAGAGATTCAAGTCGGGGTTGAATATGTTGTCCCAACTTCATATGAAACTGCCATAATTGAACCAATTCAGTCAAATGATAACTTAGTTATTCCTCTTGTGTATGTTGATCAGGTTCAAGACAAAGATGCCGACAAAGATGACGAATTGGTCGAAGACCAGCTTGATGTTGTTGAGCATATTGAACCAGTTCCATGTGAGGTTATCTTATTCGAGGAAATTCAGCAAGATGATGAGTTTGCTAAGCATATTGAAGCGGTTGAAAATATTCCAGACAAACAGGACGACAATTTGATTGTTCGATTATAAGGTTCGAGTTGATGCACCTGTAAGTAATATTAAGTTTATCCTTCCTACCAAGTTTCACAGCCCTCAGTAATAAGCATTCCTATCTCAATTTTTTTCACCTCCTAGTGATTGCGGCTTTCCTGAGTTTCATGACTATGTTTTGCTTCTCTACGCCTCAGAGCTCTTGCTTCTGGAACATTTTTCAACTCGAGGACGAGTTCTTTCTAAGTGGTGGAAAATGATGGAGAACACGAGAAAGATTAGAATTAGGGATTTTAATCTAGGAATTGGGGGATATTGGGATTATTATGTAATCAGGAAATTCAATGGGTATTGGTATGCTGTCGCAGGCAACCAAAAATAAAACCTATACTCCTAAAAATACATGTAGTGGTGCGAGTAAGGATCATTCCCACGGAGAGTATCTAGCCTAGTCTTATGCTACGTGAACAAGGATGGGGAGGATTTGAGTATAACGAAAACAATCTTAAGAAAAACAACTAAAGAACAATTCAAATTAAAGTATTGAAATCAATCAAAATAACAAACCTTGGTCTAAGTCAACATCCACCATCAGAATTTTACAATTGATCATTGATGCAAGTATATATCAATTTACACTTTGAATATTCACCGTTGGAACTATTTTCCTATCTCTCCTTAGTCGCAGTTAATTAGAAAACATGTGATCTAATTAATTCTAACTACCAAACAACCCAAGACAAGCGCTAAAGGTTTAATCTAGTAGTAGCCTTAAGAATTAGAGAGATCGATGAAGCTAAACAACACAAGCACAAGTGGTTGCATTTAATTTAGTCAAGTGTTCTTCCTAAGATCTAATAATTTCTGACGCAGCAAATCATTAAATCTTAGTTGCTTCACAAATTAGAGGGATCAAACAATTATGGATTTGATATCTAACCTAGCAGTAGATTGCAACAAATAATAAACTAGTAGGCCTCCTAGTAATTAAATGAGATAATCATGAAAATAGGCACAAAAGAGCATTCGATACTCAAAGCATAAATTAAACAATAAAAACAAATTAAATCTTACAGTTTTATTGATTCTGAGGCTTCCGGTTCCTTCGACCAATTATAAAAGTTTAGCCACACAGGGCCATGATGAAAACTAGAAGAAGAAGTTTGAGAAGATGGGAGAGAGAGGTGTGAGTGAAGTCTAATGATTTCTCTCCCCTTTTACACGTTATTTATCAGTATTAGAAGCCTACTAGAT
>CM043702.1:29502500-29515000 GCA_023935145.1 Bretschneidera sinensis
TGCTAATGTGCGCATGTCAGATTAGATCGAACTTGTGAACTTGTGAATTCTTAAATGCCTAAAATGAGTTGATAAGTCTTAAATATTGCATATTTTAGACCCTTAACTTATATTTGTTATGCTCTTAGTTAGTAGTATTTCACTTTATTTTACGTCTTTCTTGTGTTTTGTGTATTTTTACAAGTTTGTGGAGAAAATAAAGCATTTCAGGAGATGTGAAGCTTCTGGAGACATTGCGATCGATCGCACGAGATATGCGATCGAGCACACCTGCCTACGAACGAGTGCATGGTCAACATCCCACATCGAAATATTTGAAGTTCAGTGCATCTGCGATCGATCGTAGCAGACATGCGATCGAGCGCACATGAGATCGTGCGCACAAGACATGCGATCGATCGTACCTGCGATCGATCGCACAACACTGCGATCGAGCGCACACGGGCAGTATCCCACATCGAATCTGCAACCCATATTGCTCCGGGTCTTCCCCTATATAAACACCATCTGGCTTCATCATTCAGTGTACAATTCCTGAGCCACTTTGGTGTTTACCGGTGGATGTCCGCCAACATTCTGGTAGATCCCGAAGGCATTGCTACCATGAGGGGAAGCGCCGCCCGTCAGCGAGTGGAATTTCTCCCATGTAAAGTTGTTTATTTATTTATTTTTATTTAGTTGTTGTAGTTTAATGTTTAGCACTTTTATTATGAATTATAGTTTCATAGTTATGAGTGGCTAGACTCTTCAGCTAAGGTTGAAGATGAAGCCCCGTCGTTGTTTGGCATAGTAGTTCAGATTTGCGTGTACAAATCTGACAATTTTCAGTATAAATGTTCTGTCAATTATTTAAGTTAATCTTATAATTGATTGAGTTTAAATTGTCTGTTGGATATTCCTTGTGTTTCATCTGATGGATACATTGAATGCTTTTCGATTAAATTGGATTTCCTTTGTGATTTGTTAAGAGCGGATACATTGGATGCTTTTGGTTTAGTTGGGATATTCTTTGTTTTTTGTCTTATAGTTGGATTCATGGAATTTTTTGATAGGCTATATTTTTAGAACATATATGCTTAAACTTTGGTGGGGTGGATTCAGAAACTTTAGTGCTTTTTATTATTAGTTTTAAAATCAACTTAGTTTAGTTTTAATTTATTTTGCAATATCATTCTGAAATTTGGAACTAGGTTAAGATAGAGTTAGTTTAGATTAAAAATATACTTTCACAACGCAATTCCTTGTGGATTCGACCTCGCACTTGCACAACACTATACTGCAAATGACTCATGCGCTTGCGAGTAAATTAAAACTCACAACAAGTTTTTGGCGCCGTTGCCGGGGAATTGTTTGGTTTGTGAAAATTTTTTGTCTGAATTGATTTTATTTTTCTACTAGTTAGTTATCAATTTAAAAAAACAAAAAAAATTTAATTTAAAAAAAATATGGATGAATCCAGCGCCTGTTTCACAGTCTTTAGATGATGCCTTCAAGGATTTTATTAAAATGACCGGCCCGTCCCTCAATGCTGCCAACACATTCAATGTTGATAGCTGTTCCGTCTGTGCTAGTCCCCTACATTTAGCACAGAATTGTCCATCAATGCCGGCTTTTGCCGAGTATCCCATGGAACAAATGAATGCTTTCAATGAGTGTTGTTGGCAATCAAATGGATCTTACTCTGAAACATACAATCCAGGGTGGTGGGACTACTCTAATGTTTCATGGACGCAGAACCAACTGAGGAATCAGGGAGGAGACCCTTATCATGCTCACAATCAATACCCTTTCGAATTTCCTCCACCAATTCCAAGTTATGGTCACTCAGCTTATCCAGCACCATCACCCACTTACCAAGCTCCCATTCAAGTGCCAGCGTCAGTTTCACAGTCATTGGAGGACGCTTTCAATGATTTCATGAAAATGACTAGCTAATCTATGAGTGAAGTGATGAGTGCAACAATAGAAAACACCCAAGCGATTGCCACACTAGAGAGTCAAATTGATCAAATCGCAAGTTACGTGGGTGAAGGAGAGGAAGGAACGTTCCCCAGTCAAACTGATCCTAACCCAAAGGAACAGTTTGCGGTGGGAAATTTATTAACTCCTATGCATTGGCAGGAACAAGTGCAATCAATTGTCCCATTGAGGTCTGGGAGACAAGTGCACAATCAAGTGGAAGAAAACCCTACTATGCACCAAGGGCGAGAAAGTGGCAACAATGAGAAGAGAGATGCTGAGCCATCTATAACCACACCTATTATTAATGATCTCTCTAGGTCGTTTTTACCTAAAGCGCCTTATCCTGAGAGACTACAAGTGCCCAAGAAAGAAGGGAAGTCTGAGGACAGTTTGGAGGCATGCTTTGCTCAATTTGAACACGATTTGGATTTAGATAAGTTGTTTGAGCAAGCAAATGCTACTTTGGAGTCTGCTCCTCTAAAGATCAGTGAGACGGAAGAAACCACAACACCTGAACCTCACAAGAAAGAACTTAAGCCTTTACTAGATAATCCTGAGTATAAGTTCCCAGGTCCAGCAGATTCTTTGCCTATAATTATAGCTTTAGATTTGGGTGATGCTCCAAAGGAGAAATTATTGGACGTCTTAAGAGAGCGTCAGGAAGCTATAGGCTGGACTATTGAGGATGTCAAAGGAATCAACCCCTCGTTGGTGATACACACGATACAGTTGGAGGAGAATGCCAAGCCATCGAGGGAGCCACAAAGAAGGCTCAACCCTGCTATGCAAGAGGTTGTGAGGGCAGAAGATATTAAGCTGTTAGAGGCAGGGATCATTTATCCCATCTCTGATAGCAAGTGGGAGAGCCAGATTCCAGTCGTGCCTAAACGTGCTGAATTTACGGTAGTAAATAAAGACAACGAGTTGGTTCCAACTCGAGTGCAGTCAGGACGGAGAAAGTGTCTAGACTACCGTAAATTGAATGCTACCACTAGGCCTGATCATTTTCCATTCCCATTTATTGATCAGATGGTGGAGCACTTAGTTGGGCCTGTTTACTAATGTTGGGTCTGGCTGAAAACGTTAAACTTAGCGCTCATGGGAGGCACCCCACAGCTTATTTTTTCTTTTGTTTATTTATTATTTCGCATTTTTATGATTAATGTTTGTTTCCAGTATTTTTTTTATTTTCCAGTTTTTATTTTTCAGGGACAAAGCGTACTTCAGTTCAAGTTTGGAGGTATGCTATGAGCCATACCAGTCCAGATAGTTCTCCATATCTCAGGTTAGCTCTTTCCATATTAGTCACACATTGGGGTCAACGTGTAATTTAAGTTTGGGGGTATGGGAGACACATCACACACTTTGTCCTAATTTGTTGTCTTTTCGTCGTAGAGATAAATGCATGCTCATGTTATCGTGAAATTTTGGTTGATCTAAACATTTTCTGTGATGTGATGTCATTGGTGAGTTTAACATTTTGAACACATGATCTGGTGATAAATTTTAAAATTTAGTTACTTACCTTAGGCATTTGAGAATTCACATGTTTGATCCAATCTAACACGAGCACATTAGCACAAATTATATGAGGTATGACACGTGATTTTAATGTGTATTTTTCCTTATCTTAACTAAAACTGGATGACTTGTTGGATGAACTCTTAGGCGTAGGAAAATATTAAAAAAAAAATTATCAATAAACTTTTTGCTGAGTAACTGGACCTTTTGTCTCAGTAAACAGTGAGTGTTCACGTCAAAAGGTGGAATTTTGCTTGGTAATATTAAGGTCGGTTTAATTTCGTAGCCTTTTTGACTCAAGTTAGTAAGTCCTTAGGGGTGTCTTTACACCTAATGCCCTAAAACCACCTGGTTTGGGAGTCATTGACTCAACACTCGCTACATGGGTCAATTAGAAAGCTTAAGGGAACTAAACATAGTCGTGCCTTATTATTGTTAAAAAAATAAAAGAATAAAAAAAAATACTATGCCTTTTTCGTTCATTTTGATGGGAAATTTGGTGAATCTTGAGACATGGAGACCTTACACATTGGAGTTATTTGGAAGCTTCATTTTTATATGCTAATTCATTTTACACAGTGTCAGACTTGTGATGCCTTATCCTGCATTTTGTAAGTAATTAGATTTTAACATTTCTATTCATTGCGAAGATGAGTTTACCTTTTTAAGCTTGCTTATGAATGAATATCATGGTGATGTGTGCTCCTTAAATTTTTGGATACCATGAGTGATGACTTTATCTTTATGTTCTTTGTTTTTCATTGAGTCTTTTATTTTGTTTTGCTAAGGGACTAGCAAAATATAAGTTTGGGGGTATTTGATGAGTCTTAAATATTGCATATTTTAGACCCTTAACTTATATTTGTTATGCTCTTAGTTAGTAGTATTTCACTTTATTTTACGTCTTTCTTGTGTTTTGTGTAATTTTACAGGTTTGTGGAGAAAATAAAGCATTTCAGGAACGTGAAGCTTCTGGAGACATTGCGATCGATCGCACGAGATATGCGATCGAGTGCACCTACCTACGAACGAGCGCATGGTCAACATCCCACATCGAAATATTTGAAGTTCAGTGCATCTGCGATCGATCGTAGCAGACATGCGATCGAGCGCACATGAGATCGTGCGCACAAGACATGCGATCAATCGTACCTGCGATCGATCGCACAACACTGCGATCGAGCGCACACGGGCAGTATCCCACATCGAATCTGCAACCCATATTGCTCTGAGTCTTCCCCTATATAAACACCATCTGGCTTCATCATTCAGTGTACAATTCCTGAGCCACTTTGGTGTTTACCGGTGGACGTCCGCCAACATTCTGGTGGATCCCGAAGGCATTGCTACCACGAGGGGAAGCGCCACTCGTCAGCGAGTGGAATTTCTCCCATGTAAAGTTGTTTATTTATTTATTTTTATTTAGTTGTTGTAGTTTAATGTTTAGCACTTTTATTATGAATTATAGTTTCATAGTTATGAGTGGCTAGACTCTTCAGCTAAGGTTGAAGATGAAGCCCCGCCGTTGTTTGGCGTAGTAGTTCAGATTTGCGTGTACAAATCTGACAATTTTTAGTATAAATATTCTGTCAATTATTTAAGTTAATCTTATAATTGATTGAGTTTAAATTGTCTGTTGGATATTCCTTGTGTTTCATCTGATGGATACATTGAATGCTTTTCGATTAAATTGGATTTCCTTTGTGATTTGTTAAGAGCGGATACATTGGATGCTTTTGGTTTAGTTGGGATATTCTTTGTTTTTTGTCTTATAGTTGGATTCATGGAATTTTTTGATAGGCTATATTTTTAGAACATATATGCTTAAACTTTGGTGGGGTGGATTCGGAAACTTTAGTACTTTTTATTATTAGTTTTAAAATCAACTTAGTTTAGTTTTAATTTATTTTGCAATATCATTCTAAAATTTGGAACTAGGTTAAGATAGAGTTAGTTTAGATTAAAAATATACTTTCACAACGCAATTCCTTGTGGATTCGACCTCGCACTTGCACAACATTATACTGCAAATGACTCGTGCGCTTGCGAGTAAATTAAATCTCACAACAAGTTTTTGGCGCCGTTGCCGGGGAATTGTTTGGTTTGTGTAATGTTTTTGTCTGAATTGATTTTATTTTTCTACTAGTTAGTTATCAATTTTTTTTTAAAAAAAAATAAATTTTTAATTTAAAAAAAATTTGGATGAATCCAGCGCCGGTTTCACAGTCTTTAGAGGATGCCCTCAAGGATTTCATTAAAATGACCGGTTCGTCCCTCAATGCTGCTAACACATTCAATGTTGATAGCTTTTCCATCTGTGCTAGTCCTCTGCATTTAGCACAGAATTGTCCATCAATGCCGGCTTTTGCCGAGTATCCCATGGAACAAATGAATGCTTTCAATGAGTGTTGTTGGCAATCAAATGGATCTTACTCTGAAACATACAATCCAGGGTGGTGGGACCACTCTAATGTTTCATGGACACAGAACCAACTGAGGAATCAGGGAGGAGACCCTTATCATCCTCACAATCAATACCCTCTCGAATTTCCTCCACCAATTCCAAGTTATGGTCACTCAGCTTATCCAGCACCATCACCCACTTACCAAGCTCCCATTCAAGTGCCAGCGTCAGTTTCACAGTCATTGGAGGACGGTTTCAATGATTTCATGAAAACAACTAGCCAATCTATGAGTGGAGTGATGAGTGCAACAATAGAAAACACCCAAGCCACACTAGAGAGTCAAATTGATCAAATCGCAAGTTATGTGGGTGAAGGAGAGGAAGGAACGTTCCCCAGTCAAATTGATCCTAACCTAAAGGAACAGTTTGCGGTGAGAAATTTATTAACACCTATGCATTAGCAGGAACAAGTGCAATCAATTGTCCCATTGAGGTCTGGGAGACAAGTGCACAATCAAGTGGAAGAAAACCCTGCTATGCACCAAGGGCAAGAAAGTGGCAACAATGAGAAGAGAGATGCGGAGCCATCTACAACCACACCTATTATTAATGATCTCTCTAGGTTGTTTTTACCTAAAGCGTCTTACCCTGAGAGACTACAAGTGCCCAAGAAAGAAGGGAAGTCTGAGGACATTTTGGAGGCATGCTTTGCTCAATTTGAACACGATTTGGATTTAGATAAGTTGTTTGAGCAAGCAAATGCTACTTTGGAGTCTGCTCCTCTAAAGATCAGTGAGACGGAGGAAACCACAACACCTGAACCTCACAAGAAGGAACTTAAGCCTTTACTGTATAATCTTGAGTATAAGTTCCCAGGTCCAGCAGATTCTTTGCCTATAATTATAGCTTTAGATTTGGGTGATACTCCAGAGGAGATATTATTGGACGTCTTAAGAGAGCATCGGGAAGCTATAGGCTGGACTATTGAGGATGTCAAAGGAATCAACCCCTCGTTGGTGATACACACGATACAGTTGGAGGAGAATGCCAAGCCATCGAGGGAGCCATAAAGAAGGCTCAACCCTGCTATGCAAGAGGTTGTGAGGGCAGAAGATATTAAGCTGTTAGAGGCAGGGATCATTTATCCCATCTCTGATAGCAAGTGGGAGAGCCAGGTTCCAGTCGTGCCTAAACGTGCTGAATTTACGGTAGTAAATAAAGACAACGAGTTGGTTCCAACTCGAGTGCAGTCAGGATGGAGAAAGTGTCTAGACTACCGTAAATTGAATGCTACCACTAGGCCTGATCATTTTCCATTCCCATTTATTGATCAGATGGTGGAGCACTTAGTTGGGCCTGTTTACTAATGTTGGGTCTGGCTGAAGACTTTAAACTTAGCACTCATGGGAGGCACCCCACAGCTTATTTTTTCTTTTGTTTATTTATTATTTCGCATTTTTATGATTAATGTTTGTTTCCAGTATTTTTTTGTTTTCCAGTTTTTATTTTTTAGGGACAAAGCGTACTTCAGTTCAAGTTTGGGGGTATGCTATGAGCCATACCAGTCCAGATAGTTCTCCATATCTCAGGTCAGCTCTTTCCATATTAGTCACACATTGGGGTCAATGTGTAATTTAAGTTTGGGAGTATGAGAGACACATCACACACTTTGTCCTAATTTGTTGTCTTTTCGTCGTAGAGATAAATGCATGCTCATGTTATCGTGAAATTTTGGTTGATCTAAACATTTTCTGTGATGTGATGTCATTGGTGAGCTTAACATTTTGAACACATGATCTGGTGATAAATTTTAAAATTTAGTTACTTACCTTAGGCATTTGAGAATTCACATGTTTGATCCAATCTAATACGAGCACATTAGAACAAATTATATGAGGAATGACACGTGATTTTAATGTGTATTTTTCCTTATCTTAACTGAAACTGGATGACTTGTTGGATGAACTCTTGAGCATAGGAAAATATTAAAAAAAAAAATTATCAATAAACTTTTCGCTGAGTAACTGGACCTCTTGCCTCAGTAAGCGGTGAGTGTTCACGTCAAAAGGTGGAATTTTGCTTGGTAATATTAAGGTCGGTTTAATTTCGTAGCCTTTTTGACTCGAGTTAGTAAGTCCTTAGGGGTGTCTTTACACCTAATGCCCTAAAACCACCTGGTTTGGGAGTCATTGACTCAACACTCGCTACATGGGTCAATTAGAAAGCTTAAGGGAACTAAACATAGTCGTGCCTTATTATTGTTAAAAAAATAAAAAGAATAAAAAAAAATACTATGCCTTTTTCGTTCATTTTGATGGGAAATTTGGTGAATCTTGAGACATGGAGACCTTACACATTGGAGTTATTTGGAAGCTTCATTTTTATATGCTAATTCATTTTACACAGTGTCAGACTTGTGATGCCTTATCTTGCCTTTTGTAAGTAATTAGATTTTAACATTTCTATTCATTGCGAAGATGAGTTTACCTTTTTAAGCTTGCTTATGAATGAATATCATGGTGATGTGTGCTCCTTAAATTTTTGGATACCACGAGTGATGACTTTATCTTTATGTTCTTTGTTTTTCATTGAGTCTTTTATTTTGTTTTGCTAAAGGACTAGCAAAATATAAGTTTGGGGGTATTTGATGAGTTTTAAATATTGCATATTTTAGACCCTTAACTTATATTTGTTATGCTCTTAGTTAGTAGTATTTCACTTTATTTTACGTTTTTCTTGTGTTTTGTGTATTTTTACAGGTTTGTGGAGAAAATAAAGCATTTCAGGAGACGTGAAGCTTCTGGAGACATTGCGATCGATCGCACGAGATATACGATCGAGCGCACCTGCCTACGAACGAGTGCATGGTCAACATCCCACATCGAAATATTTGAAGTTCAGTGCATCTGCGATCGATCGTAGCAGACATGCGATCGAGCGCACATGAGATCGTGCGCACAAGACATGCGATCAATCGTACCTGCGATCGATCGCACAACACTGCGATCGAGCGCACACGGGCAGTATCCCACATCGAATCTGCAACCCATATTGCTCTGAGTCTTCCCCTATATAAACACCATCTGGCTTCATCATTCAGTGTACAATTCCTGAGCCACTTTGGTGTTTACCGGTGGACGTCCGCCAACATTCTGGTGGATCCCGAAGGCATTGCTACCACGAGGGGAAGCGCCGCCCGTCAGCGAGTGGAATTTCTCCCATGTAAATTTGTTTATTTATTTATTTTTATTTAGTTGTTGTAGTTTAATGTTTAGCACTTTTATTATGAATTATAGTTTCATAGTTATGAGTGGCTAGACTCTTCAGCTAAGGTTGAAGATGAAGCCCCGCCGTAAGCCCCGCCGTTGTTTGGCGTAGTAGTTCAGATTTGCATGTACAAATTTGACAATTTTTAGTATAAATGTTCTGTCAATTATTTGAGTTAATCTTATAATTGATTGAGTTTAAATTGTCTGTTGGATATTCCTTGCGTTTCATCTGATGGATACATTGAATGCTTTTCGATTAAATTGGATTTCCTTTGTGATTTGTTAAGAGTGGATACATTGGCTGCTTTTGGCTTAGTTGGGATATTCTTTGTTTTTTGTCTTATAGTTGGATTCATGGAATTTTTTGATAGGCTATATTTTTAGAACATATATGCTTAAACTTTGGTGGGGTGGATTCGGAAACTTTAGTGCTTTTTATTATTAGTTTTAAAATCAACTTAGTTTAGTTTTAATTTATTTTGCAATATCATTCTGAAATTTGGAACTAGGTTAAGATAGAGTTAGTTTAGATTAAAAATATACTTTCACAACGCAATTCCTTGTGGATTCGACCTCGCACTTGCACAACACTATACTGCAAATGACTCGTGCGCTTGTGAGTAAATTAAAACTCACAACATGAGTAACTAAATTTTAAAACTCTATTATTAGATCACGTGTTCGGGATTTTAAGCTTACTGATGAAATCTTATCACAATATTTGTTTAGATTAACCAAAATTTTCAAAACAATATGAACATGCATTTATCTTTCCAATAATAAAAAAAAAACTGGGACAGAGTGTGTGTGAATGTGTCTCCCATACCTCCAAACCTAAATTACACATTGTCCCCAATGTGTGAATAACATTGAAATATCTGACCTGAGAGATGGAGAACAACTGGCTGGCATGGCTCGTAGCACACCCCCAAACTTGAACTGATGCACACACATTGTCCCTGAAAAAGAAAAACGAAAGTAATACCGAAAAACAAAAGATACTAAAATTAAAGTCAACATAAAAATAAATACTAACAAGAAATGTGAAAAATAATAAAAAGGATATGCTGTGGAGTGCCTCCCATGAGTGTTAAGTTTTATGTTTTCAGCCAGACGTTCTTATTCCCTCCCAGAAAAGCATAAGTTGAATGCACCAGCAACTGTTTCAATGCCAAATATGGTGCTTGGATGCTTTGGAGAAGCCTTAAGGATGTGCACAGCTTTAGTGATGTTATCAGTAACATCTGCAGATTCTGGCTTAATATCTGCTTTTATGAAACAATGGGTGAGGGTCGACTCCAATTGATTAAGATGATGGACCTGAAAAACTTCCTTAACAACACTTTGCGTCATGCATACATTAAAACATTTCATATCATCTTGGGGTAATTTTAATGCATCAAATATTGTGAATTCGACCTTCTCACCATTTACCTTCATACTTACAATACCCTTTTTCATACAAATTTTTGTATAAATTGTTCTCATAAAGGGTCTTCCTAAGATGATGGGAAATGGCAATGGCATAAGAGATTCTTCCATATCTAATACAATAAAATTAGCAGGTAAAATAAATGGACCTACCTTTACTAAGATATCCTCAAGAATACCTCTTGGTCTTTTGATGCTTCTGTCTGCCAATTGCAAGGTGATGGAAGTTAATTTAAGCTCCCCCAAACCCAGTGTCTCAAATACATTGTATGGCAGCAAGTTGACACTAGCCCCTAGGTCTAGTAATGCACGCTCAAAAAGCTGGTTACCTATCCTGCAAGGAATGGTAAAGCTACCTAGATCTTTTAGCTTGGGTGGTAGTTTCCGTAACAATACCGCACTTACCTCTTCAGTTAAAGCCACTGTTTCATGCTCACGAAACTTCCTTTTATTAGTGCAACAATCTTTCAAAAATTTAGCATATGCAGGAATTTGTTGAATTGCATTTAATAAAGGAATATTTATCTCTACTTTTCTCAAAATTTCAAAAATATCAAGCAATTTATTTTCTTTATTTGGCTTTACTAACCTTTGAGGGAAGGGTGGTGCATTTACCTTCTCTATCTCACTTACCTTTGATATGGATGCTTTATTTGGAGATGCTTGTGCAGGCTCATCAGTGCCTATGATCTTACCATTTCTAAGAGTTGTCACAGCGTTCAGTTGCTGATGTCCTCTTGAATTAGGTAGTGTTTGGGTTGGAAGTTCACCCAACTTTCTTCCACTCAGCTCTTTGGCTATTTGCTCCACTTGTACTTCTAGTCTTTGAATAGCTTGCTCATGCTTTGCATGAATTTGTCTTTGCTCATTCCGAAATTGTTTTTCCTTTGCTATGAACTGTTCTTGTGAAGTCATTAGTTGTTGTTATTGAGTTGCCAATTGCCTCACAAGACTCTTTAGGTCATTCTTCTTTGATTGGGGAACTGAGTGGGCTGCTGGTTGGGAGTTCCTTTGCTGCCCTTGAAGGTTCAGGGCATTCTGATTATTAGTCAATGAGAAGTTGGGGTGGTTTCTCCATCCAGGATTGTAGGTATTTGCATATGGGTTGTTCTTGGGAGGGTAGTTGTTCGGTCCCACATAATTCGCTTACTCTGGATCTGCAGATGAATATAAAGGACAAGTCTCAATATTATGATCAAAATAAGAACATATAGCACATACCTAGAGTGGTGTAGCTGGTGGACTAGGTGAGGTGTTCTGAGCAGTTATGGCTTTAACAAGCAGATCTAGCTTCCTCTCCACAACAGCTATCTGATTAGAGGATCCACTATTTAGAGTCACCTCATACATACATTTGCTCTTAACTCCTTATTTACCTCTAGAGGAGAATTGCTGGGTGTGCTCACTTAATGTCTCAAATAGCTCCATGGCTTTTTCACTGCTTTTCTCCATCTGCACACCTCCATAACCAGAATCCACAATACTATTATTAGTATCACTCAAACCTTCATAGAAAGCTTGTACCAATTCATCCTAAGGTAGATTGTGATGTAAGCATTTGAGTAGCAGCTCATTGAAATGTCCCCATGCCTCAAAGAACAGGTCTCCATCCTTCTGTTGGAAAGATTGAATCTCTTTCCTCATTTGTTTTGTCTTTTGAACTGGAAAAAACTTCTTTAGGAACTTACTGGCCAACTCTTCCCAAGTATATATAGAAACTGCAGGCAATGAATTGTACCATAGTTTAGCATTATCTTTTAATGAGAAAGGGAAAAGAATTAACCTAATTCCCTTTTGGCTAGGCCCTGGATATGCTGGAACTTGCAGAGATCAAAGAATTCTCGAAGATGCAAATGTGGATCCTTAGTAGGTGTACCCCTAAAATGAGTCAAAGCACTGAGTATCTGCAGGGA